>VXAU01003702.1:372037-470045 GCA_013399695.1 Formicarius rufipectus | reverse complement strand
TCCCACAGAAATAAAGCCCAGTGCTGAAAACCCTGCCGTGTGACCCTCACCTCCACCGTGCCGTGTCTGCAGCCCGCCCGGGGAGAGCGGAGATTCCCCCCACCGAAAAGCATGTGAGCAGCTCTGCCTTCCTGAGCCCGCGGAGCCCGGCTCTTAAGCAATCTCAGCAGATACATCTTGATGGCACCCGGTGACTCCGTGGTAAGCGGCACCTTTTGACAGAACATCTGTTATTACCGGCTCTTCTCTTTAGAGCACTACGTGCTAGACACACCCCCTGAGGGGGGAAAAAAAAAAAAAAAAGCTACTCCTGAGCTTAAAACATTTTAAATGCGCTCCCACCCCCCCGTCCCCGGCTCATGCAAAAGGAGGGAGGGCAGTGGAGCCAAGTCATTTCCAGTGCGTTAAACAGCTGTAGAGATAAATCCTTCGTAAAACCACAGAACAAAGCACTCAGCTGGCAGAAAAAAAGAAGGCGTAAGGAAGGAAACGTTGCTCATGCTGATCTCCCCGCCCGCAGAGGGACCGGGAGTCGCTCCCGGGGAGGGCAGGCAAAGACAGCAATTTTTCAGTGAAGAGATTTCCGAAAGAAACCATATCCAGTGATTTCGAGTTGATGTCTAGTGAGACTTTGCTGGGGGCTTTCTCCCTGTTTTTAGCAACACGTCTCTCAAATGGCTCCTTCCCCTGGAGTTGCCGTGTTGGTGTGTGTGCTCCTGCAGGACAAGTCCCCTCTCCCGAGGGTTTTACAGCTTTGGTGGAAGAGGGAGGGAGGGCTGTCCACGGGGGCCACTTCCAAGGGAAACTTTTCTATCATATTCATAGGGTTGCAGTCCCTCTCAGATTCAGTTCTCATCTGCACCTGTGGATCACAGAGATATCTACGGAGACTCGAGATCCTCTCAGGGACGAGGGAGGCTATCGAAGGGCTGGGTACAAATTGTTCTGGGTGGGTCGTAAACATATTCCTACTTCCCGCTCCTTAATGCCCCTCTGTGCCTGTTTCATCCTGTTGCCACAGGGTTGGTGTTAGCAGGGGTATGAGAAAAGGACACTGTGACTTCCCTCTCACTCCCAGAGGTTCTCATGTCCACCTGGAGCTAAGACAGATGACAGCTTCCTTCCTTTTAGCCTCTTTCTATCCCCGAATGGATAAAGAATGGTCAAGGAGAATAGTCCAGCTCTCCTTGCTTTATTTCCCACTGGCTAAGTTTCCTAGATGGAGGGAAGCAGGGAGGGTGAAGATGCCTGGTGGATGGGCATCCAGCTCAGCTCCCTCCCAATATATTTACCTTGACTTAGGTGACTGAGAGAGCAAGCCTAGAGGACAGCAAGCTCTGCTGACCAAAATGCTTGATTTTCCTCAGAAGGTCCGATTCCCTCCCTGGTGGTCCCTGCTGGAAGGCACATATCACATCCAGGGGAAAGAAGCAGGTCTGAGAGCTGTATTCATTCAGATCTCCTCTTCCCTCCGAGGTTTTGTCATCAGTTTTAGGCCAACAGGACTGGGAAGAACAGGAAGAAGCCCTAATATCTCTGTGGAAGAAGACACATATAAAAAGATACTTATCGCAAGCAATGCAAGGTTGTTGAACGAGGTGTGAAGTGAGAGGGGGAGGCAGCTGCACTCCCTGGGCTGAGCTGGAGGTCTCACTCCCAGCAGGGACCAGCGCAGGGGCTGTGGCTGAAGCTCCTGTCAAGAGCACACCGGCTGTGGGTTGTGCTCCCCACCACCCATCACACTGCTCTGAGGGGATTTAGCTCTCTCTTGGGTTTCCACGCTTGTTTGTCTCCAGCCTTGCAGAAGACAGCTGAGTTTAATGCATGGAGGAGGCAGGTGGCTGACAGATGATGAGGAAATGCCGGTGAGAATGGGACAAGGGAACTGCAAATCATCCCAACAGTGAGGACTGCAGAGAGCAAGAAGAAAGAACAGATCCAAACTGTGGCGAAGACAAGCCAGACTCCATGCAAATAAAATGCTAATAGGCATTTATTTTTGTGTCCTCTTTGAGTCTCAAAATCTGACATACTAGGAATTATTCAATCATGCCACATGACAAAGTGAAAATTCCCAGCAGATTTAGATGGGGCTCAGGGTCTAAATCTAAGAGTCAAAATGATCCCCTCTCTTGTGGAGCAGCTAGGTGGCAAACTGGAAAATTAAATCTACTGTTTTACTAAGGATAAACACAATATCTAGAAGAGCATCCTGCTAGGCACAGCAAAGCTGATGGGCAACCTTTTAATATAAACAGGCAAGTTGTCATCCTATCAATAAAACCCCACAATTCCAGATCATCACAGTATTTTGAGGTTTTTTGTTTAGTTGGTTTGGCTTATGGTTGTTTTTAGTTTCTTTTTGTTTGTTTATGGGAAGTTTTGTGTAGGAATAATTGCTCTTTGCAAATGTTGCAGTGTTCTAGGTGAATGAGTCATTATATAGACAGACAGATCTGGAAAGATCAGTCTGCAAAATACACTTGCTAAGAATCAGTTCACCTTTGTCCAGATTAGGGAAGACAGTGAGTGAAAATCAAGGTATACCATATGTTAAAGTCTGTCAGACATACTTCAGAGTACAGACAGAGGAGTGACTTCCAGGAAAAGGAAACAAGAAGTATATAACCCAAATTTATGTGGTATGGGAGTTAAAAACATTATCGAGGGGCCAAGTAGTTGTATGGTTGTGGTTTTTTGTGTTTGTTTTTTTTTTTTTTTTTTAATAGCGGGATATATTTTATGGCTTTGACACAAAGCTCTTAAAAGGCAAAGAGTTAAATGAAATTCTCTCTCAAATTCACCCACGTACAGGTGTGTGTAGTTATCTACCTATCACATGAAAGTTTTACTTGGAGTTGACCACAGAAGCACCGTGCCTCCTTGACCTAAATCTCTAGGGTTTATAGCCTGAAGTATCTCTGATGGAGAGAAAATGGGAAAACCCTAAAACGTGCCGAGCCACGCAGGAAGAGTGCGGAACGGCTGCCTGCAGCACCCTGGAGAGCGACCGGCCCGCCGCAGGGCGTCTGCGCTTGTTTCCCCTATGCCCGTGTGTCCGTGTCCTTGTGTCCTTGTGCTCGTGTGTCTGTGGACACACACCCCTTCTGCACATTCGTCTGTTGTTCGTATTTGTGCTTGTGGCTGTTTAGGCAAATGCAAGCCAATAATCATCTGCACGGTGGGATGTTCTTTGAGGTCATGTCTCCAGTTTTTAGTGCAACTTTCCTTGGAAGCTGAGTCTCTGCAGCTTCTGTGCATTACATGCACCAATAGTTGGAGTCAGTGTCTAGAAATAGGGAAGATTCCATTGTGTCTTTGGGAGTATCTGAGAATCACAGAATCACAGAAGGGGTAAGGTTGGAAGGGACCACCAGAGTTCATCAAGTCCAGCTTCTCAGTGTTCCTTAGAGCATGATACTCAGGAGTGCGCTCAGATGGTTTCTGAATATATCAAACCAAAAAGTTCAGATATATACTGAAAAACACAATAACCTGAAGCTCAGCACTAGGAGTAACTCCTTTTAGTATAGGCTTAACTAAATAGTTGTATTGTTGCAAAAGTGTCATTGGAACTTTTCTGCAGAGAGTCCCAGTCACTGGAAACCTGCCCACTTCACTCAAGTTATACACAGGGATGGTGGTGTGTGGACATAGGAAAACAAGTTTTAGGCAGGCCATTCACTTATTTTTATTTTAATTAGCTGGGAAAAGACCAAGAGGTATTTCAAATGCAATTTTTCTGCAGAGCAGCCAGACCCTTGGCAGCTGTACATACACTCCAGTGACTCCAAAAAAGCACCAAGGAGTGTTGGTTTGATGAAGAGATTTAAAGAGAGACACACTTCTGTGGGAAATATTTCCCCCCTAATATTACTTTACAAACAGACTCAAGAATTCATCTTCTCGGGGCATAAAGTCAAGGGATCTGACTGCTTTTAAAGCATTTCAAGCCCACATATCAAGCTCTCCTGCAATGTAACTCTGCAGGTACTTTTTGTTTGAACTTCTGATTCTAGCACAGGGTTTGTATAAAATCTCTCTAATACTGACACTGCTCACCCAAGCACACATAAGGAGTGAATGATTATTTGAAGCCCATCCAAAGCCTATAAATCCAGACAGAGAATTGTTAAGACAGGAGTTCCCAAACATTTTTTAAACAAGGTTCTTCTTCAGGCAGCCCAGATCCTTCCTGGAAAAAAAAATACCAAGAGATAAATTAATAGTTTCTTTGGAGAGAAATTTCCCTTTGGGAAATGTATTGGAAACTACACATTCTAGGATCTCTGTGAGCATTTTTTTCTACGGAATAGTTGTTTTCTCTGGTTTTCTCCTCCCCAAAATGCTGTGTTTTGTGCCTATTGTGATTTACTGAAGCAGTGATGCTTGCAGGAGAACACTGTCTGATTAAATGGCTTAAGTTCATGTTGGTCACACAAACACTCAGCTGGGATGAGAATTAAACCAAATCAACAATAACCTTCCATTAGCTATGCTGGGTAACACCTTGTCTTTATTGTACAGTGAGTTGCTGTTTTGAATCAGAGTGAAAGTAGTTCCATTTATCATATGTTCTGGGGCAGACATTGCTCATCATGGTCAGGAACAATATAACCTGTTTTATCCTTTTCCTTTTTCACTGCTAGTGACAGGAGTAACACACTCACCAAGGCTTTGCACCACACAGTGCCAGGAGTCCTGAGCTGTCAGAGTCGAAGTTGTTCCTGCAATTAGGCACAGTATTTTCTAGTTATCTCTTCTATCAATCAGTGCTTATGGACTCAGATGAAGCTCCATATTGTGACATCTGTCTTTGCAGTACCTGAACTGGCGTCTCCCAAGGCATTGTAGAGTAATGCATGGTGTGTCAGGTCTCTAATGGCCAGCTTGGTTTTTGCATTACAATCTAGTCTACTCTGTAGACACCACCTTAGAAACATATCTTTTATTTCTTTACCTTACTTTTTAACCTGAGTTTCTTATTAATTTTTTTTTCTACGTATTTCACTTCCACTACACATCTTGAATTTCTCTTGAAGTTTCTTTCTTTGTATTGGGCTCACAGCATGAAGAAAGGAAAGAATTCCCAATCCATAGACTGGCAGATTTAGCAGTCTTTCTCCAACAATGGCCAGAATCAGGTATTTCTGTAGAAAGGGCAAAGCAGAGACATGTCTCATAGACATGAAATTATGTGCCTCCTCCTAGAAGGATCCTTCTAATAACAGAGAATTACAGGTGCATAAATTCTCCTGCATGTCTTTTGTTGTCTCTTTTCCTGTCTGTCTTAGTGTTAAATGCTATAACTTCAGGTATTGCCAGTATGTCTAGAAACACCCTGTTCTGTGAACCTTGTGAAATCTTCAGGCTCAAGGTCATCCTTGGCTTTGAGAACTACAGTGTAAATACATGATCTACACTTCAAAGTTTGTGAAAAAAAAAAAAGATTTTCTTTTATGAATTTTAGAGTTGATACTTATTACTGAAGTTGGTGGCCACGAGCATGTTTTGGGTTTTATTTGTAGTGGCAAAAAACAGTGATTTGCCATTGGGGAGCAGTAAATTCCCATATTGAAATTATTCATCGTGTCTTTACTTTTTCCATATTCTTTTCTATATCCCTGTTCTCTAAGGGTTAGGGATTCCATTTTTTTTTTCCTTCATCCTTGGTTCAGACAAGTGCCTCTGTTTTTTCTTTCCCAGTGGCAAGTTTTTTCTCTTTTTGATCCCCTTCTACAGCATCTTTCTTGAGACAAGTTCATTTTATAGCAGGGACTATTCTGGATGAAATTAGACCATTTAGATAGATGGTCTGTATAATGTTCTAATATGATTGCCTAATAATATTTCATAAATCACCATAAACCTTGTGGCTTAACACTCTTGTTCCTTAACACCCTTCTGCCTTATTTACTAAGCTGAACTCTGAGCAGATATTTGTTAATCTGTTTTGATTTATCTTCTGTCACTTTTATGTTTAACTCAAAAACTTAATTGCAACAGCATGTATTTTTTTCTTCTTCATCATCTACTGCTTTGCATTTTTAAATCCTGAACTTCAGTCATGGTGCTGTTATGCACCCACAAAATTTGTTAAATGCATTCAATTTTCTCCACCTTTTCTATTGTTTCCAGGCCAGCACAAAGCCCATTCTCAATTATTCTGAATTGCTGCTGGAGTCCCTTTTTCAGAACTTATTTGCAAACCTGCTTATGGTTGAGTGCTAAATTCCCACTCTTACTTCCTTTATTATATAATTCCTACCTTAGCTGCTTATTCTTTGAAAGAAACTAAAACTCCACCAAATGAAGTTGCGTAGAATTCCCATCCTTTTTATTTCTAGCAGTTGTAATGAAGTTGTATTGACTTATTTCAGCTGCCTATCTATAGCTTCTCAACCTTCAGTTTGCAAATTGAGATTAGGAAGTTACTGTCACATATTCCATACCTCATTTTTTTACTCTTAAATACATTTTTTTTTTCCCCCCTTTGCAGCTTTGAATTGTAGTCAGTGTCTTTCCAGGAAAGTTAAAAATCCTGCCATGTTATTTTTCCTTCCTCATTTTCTCTATCAACACAGAAAGAGCTTTACTATATTCCTAAGCATCCTGGAAAATTTACTTGTGTACTTTGCTGAAAACTGGGCACTATTCCCATCTAGAAATAGTGAAATATGCCAATGAAAGATGACAGTAAGAAGCCATTCTTTGCTTATTTCTATGATTTTAGGTTATTTCTTGTCAATAGGATATATTTGATAATGATAATATTAATATTTAATAATGGTCGTAGTAATAAAAACAGTAGCAAAATTTTCTGATTCAGTTTGACTCAACAAACATAAAATGTATATGGAAACAATATGTTTTCCATATTGTACAGCTTAAAATTACTTGTTTTTACATTCCTATGCATTAGTTTGTTGCTCTACATTGAAAGGAACAGACTCTCTTGAGGAGAGATGACAATAGTTTTTGCAGCTCAGGCTGGTATTAAATCAAGTATAAGAAGCTGTTCTAATAAACTTGTAAATTAGAATGAGAAAGCTCTCAGATGAAGTTCCACTTTGCTGCAGTGATTATTAAGAGCAATGAATCACATGTGGTCAAGCTTGGTCAGCAAACCAAATGAGCTTTGGAGCACTTTAAGAATGTGTCTTGCAGGCACACTTTTCATACTGTTTGGTGATCCAGCATGACTGTAGATCACAGCATGTAGCAATCTTACATGGAAACAGAGATTTGTATCTTTTGGTGCCTGATTCCCGTGTGAGCCATTAGAATGAGAAACAGCTAAAATTCACTGCCTTTGAAATGAGATCAAGCCTTCAAGGAGTTAACTGGATTAGTAAAAAGTACCATACTCTGTTAGGTAAACTGTTCAACACTTGCCCTGCCTGTGTTGTTAGGGGAACATAATTAGAACATTGGTGACTCATTCTGTTCGACTTACTGGACCTGATCTTAGAAGAATACTGAGAGAACTTTAAACAATCAACCTAGTGGTCATAAATTAAGACAAGGTAGGTATTTGAATAGGATAGAACGGTCTTAAGCCAGTGGTTTCTGCAAGCTTCAGTAACCAGGTCACTAACAAAGAGAATTGAAGAGGTCAAAGCAGGAAGAAGAGCTAAAGGTCCCCAGAGTGAGACTGAGGGATGGAAGTGAACACCCAATATTGATGCCAAGAGAAGATTCTGGTCAGCGCTGCCCCAGGCCCTGCCTGCATTCTGCCTAGACCCTGCCTATCATTAATGTATGTGATTAGATATTGTAATTAAATGAATATTTATGTAGACATGTTGCAATCATGCAATTTGACACTATAAATTACCCTGGTTGGCATTAATAATTCGAAGCCAGTTTGTCCAGGGTGAGCTGGTGTGCTTTCCAGTGCTGTAATAAATACCTTTGCTGCTAAAAGATTCAGATTTCTCTTAGCAGTTTTTCTTATTTCCAAGGGGTTTTGACATCACCTTTCATATGTTTTTTCACATTCCAAGTTATGTGTGGACTTCTGCAGGGTGAAATGTCTTTTCATCAAACCATCTTTTCTACCATGAATACCAAATTATTGTAATTTGTATTCTTCCTCATGGTACCACAACCTTTATTAAGACAAGTTCTATCTTGCATCACTTGTAGAGCCAACAGATGATTCAATGGAACTTTGTATATTCTTTCTAGGAAGAAGAAACTATGTTTTCCTTCAGAGTAGACAGATAGCATTAATACCTTTTTGGTATTAATGACAAACATAGTGGGTAAATCTAGTTGCATTTAATTATGAGTCATTTGGAATATTGACATGTCAAAGTTTTGTAAAACCTGTAGAAGAAGTCACTCCCTGGTGCAAACTTAATAAACTACTGAGACTGTCCCTGCTTTATCTCTTCAGGGAACAACCATGCTTGACTACCTGAACTGCCAAGCCCAGTGTAGTATATTTGGAAATATTATAGCTAACATTAAAGCTGAATCTATGCACACCAGCTGGCCCAAGTAAGAAAGCTACTGCTATAAACCATTAGAGAGGCCTTTCCATTCCTATTTCCATATGGATAACAAACTTAGAGTCTGTGTTTATTGATAACTTTTGTAAAATGAGGTAATGAGAGTTATTATTCTGATTGTTGAGGAAAATAGTTCACTGAGTATTCAGTGTTCAGCACAAAAATGCTGGTTTAAATGATAACAGATCTTTGGTCTCCTTCCTGAATATGGATGTTATGTTCTCACTTAAATCCCAGGGAATAAAGAATAAATGCAGGAGTCAGGATTATAACTTTTTTAGTCACTGAAGTGCCAGTCTTTAAAACAGTTCCTTCAAGTACAGGTATACAGCAGTTGTGCTCCAAACACAAGGCGGTTATGACAGAACATGTCACGTGTGGCTGCTGAGCAGGGAATCTACCATGGAAAATCAGGACTTTTCTATGGCACGTTAGTTGTTTAAAACCTGAAAAGCTTAGCAAAAGTATAAACTATAATCTGTTTTGACTTTTTTCTAATCTGTGAATTCACTACTGTGATTATCTCTCTCAAAGGAGTGTTGTGAGACGTTACTAACTGAAGTCTTTCACGTCACATGTGGCAAAGATGCTATATCCCAAATTTTTAAGAGAGTAGCAGAGAGGCACATATCTATTTCTTTTAATGGGTACATTATGTAACTGATTCAACCAATTTAAAATCTAAGTGCCTAAAAACTCATGAAATAATGTTGCATTCACACACATGGCTAATATTGCATCTCTGTACCTGTGTTTCATTGACCATCCACTGTACCAGTAAGCAGAAAAATAATGTATTTTATATTGTTATTTAAAGCCAAAGACAAATGCTTTAGAAAATATCAATATTTTTTTTAATCTGTCAGGTAGAGTGCTTAGGAGTTTTGTTTATTTGTTTGTTTCAACACATTTTATGGAATTCATGTTGTTATCTAATGGTTGTTTCTGACAGAGATTTCTACCTCTGATCTACCCTGAGCATGGATTTGTAAAAGGAAATAGCAGTACCTAGAAAAGCACTCATTATATCAATCCCTGTTTTTTTGTAGAACTTGTTAGCCCAACTGACCCTAAACAAAGTATGTTGGAGAATAAAGACCAAAACACTTTCACTTCTAGTCAATAATAATATTCAGGGAAACAGACACAGAACAAAAACTCTCTTTCATCATCCCAAGACATTCTCTGGGTCTCTGAAGGGTAAGCAGCTGTATCTAGTCCTGCATAATGAATTAGTGTGGACCACATTAACTTGCAGACTCCAGAGCCTGGAGCCAGGTCCTTGAGTTTTCCTATGGAGCTTTAAGACTTAAGAGTCATACATAGTTCAGTCAGCAGGCAAGTGCAACAATCAACTAGTAAGAGTCCAGATGAAGAATGACCCCTTGTGCCCAATCTTTCTGGCTATTTACAAACCACTAGATTAAGTTTCAGCTTTTGTGTGTGTCTATGGGCAAGGATTTCTGGGACTTTTTGCTGGTTGGTTTCTGCGCACGTTATTGGTAACCAGTGTATATGCCTGCAGTAGAGTTAATTATCTTGACAGTAGCTTCTGAAGTGTTATATTTAGCATTTGTGATGGCAACAGTGTTGATAACAAAGGGATGCTTTAGCTATTGCTGAGAAGTCCTGACACAGCATCAGATCCTTTTCTCCTTTGCACTCTGCCCCACCAGTGAGGGAGCTTTGGGTAGGCAAGAAGCTTGGAAAGGAACAGTGGACAGTTGATCCAAACTGATCAGATGTGATCTTGTGTTCAGTAATAAATACAAGGGCAGGGGAAACCTGCCAGGGTTGCCACTGCATGGGGACAGACAGGATATCTGTTGTTTGGTGGTGAGCAATTGAAGGGGTTTTTTTCCATCACTCGCTTTTAGTGTTAGGTTTTGGCTTTTTGTTTGGTTTGCTGTTGTTTCTGGTTTTGGTTGTTGGGTTGGGTTAAGGTTTTAATTGCTTATTAATCTGTCTGTATCTCAACCCATGAGTTTTCTCAGTTTTACCCTCTGATTCTCTCTCCCTCCCATCCCTCTGGTAGGAGAAGTGAGCTTAGTGCCTGTGTGGGGCCTAAATACCTGCCAGGATTAAACCACAACCCTGGCCAGCAATAGTTTTCACACTGCAATGCAGAACTTCTGAGGTCTTGATGTCTACTGATGTATTTTGGACCACTGGGTTCAGGTTGTCCAGACTTAGGGTAGGAAATCTGATTAATTTTTCAGTAGAAGTGACAATGAATAAGAAAGTTCTGCATTCACAAATTCCGGCCTTTTTTTTTTTTTTTTTTTTTTTTTTTTTTTTTTTTTTTTTTTTTTTTTTTTTTTTTTTTTTTTTTTTTTTTTTTTTTTTTTTTTTTTTTTTTTTTTTTTTTTTTTTTTTTTTTTTTTTTTTTTTTTTTTTTTTTTTTTTTTTTTTTTTTTTTTTTTTTTTTTTTTTTTTTTTTTTTTTTTTTTTTTTTTTTTTTTTTTTTTTTTTTTTTTTTTTTTTTTTTTTTTTTTTTTTTTTTTTTTTTTTTTTTTTTTTTTTTTTTTTTTTTTTTTTTTTTTTTTTTTTTTTTTTTTTTTTTTTTTTTTTTTTTTTTTTTTTTTTTTTTTTTTTTTTTTTTTTTTTTTTTTTTTTTTTTTTTTTTTTTTTTTTTTTTTTTTTTTTTTTTTTTTTTTTTTTTTTTTTTTTTTTTTTTTTTTTTTTTTTTTTTTTTTTTTTTTTTTTTTTTTTTTTTTTTTTTTTTTTTTTTTTTTTTTTTTTTTTTTTTTTTTTTTTTTTTTTTTTTTTTTTTTTTTTTTTTTTTTTTTTTTTTTTTTTTTTTTTTTTTTTTTGTTTTGTTTTGTTTTGTTTTGTTTTGTTTTGTTTTGTTTTTGTTTTTGTTTGGTTTTTTTTAAATAGAGGTTCCTTGCAAATATTCCAAATCTGCCCAAACTAAGGTTGTTACTAGACAGGATTTCAGACTGGAAAAATATTGTGGGCTACAGGTTATCTTTTCCTTGAATAAAATTTTTTAAGGCAAACACAAGTGGAGCCATTTGAGGATAGACTAACAGTGTGTGGCCGCTCATGGAATAATGACTACATAGAGAGTCTCAGATATAAGAATTCACACAGGATTAAGGAAATTATGTGTAAGCTTACTGTGGAAATTATAGCTGGCTGAATGTCATTTTCATCTGTTGATCCCCATCAATGCTTCACAATTCGTTGTTGTTCTTCGCTGTAAACATGAGAACACTGAAAACAGGTTTTTATTCGGAGAGATCTCTATCAAAACATCAGCTTATGATCCTACAAAGTCTGTCTTTCAGGAGAAGGGCAAGGGAAGATTCTTTCTCCCCAGCCAAGTAAAGTGACCAGAAATATTTGTGTTGATAAAACAATATGCCTTGAAAACATGCACAAATAAATATGTGCTTCAGTGAAATAGAAAAATTATATTAGTTGTTCAATATTTCCACTAGACCTAAATGGTAAACTCTGAAATTAAAAGTAGGGGGACTAAAAATATTGGCTGAAGTGATGTAATAATTCTTATAATTATCTATCCTCAGACAGACATATATTAAAAAAAAATTAGATGTGTTAGTACTTCTGACTTTGACAGATAATAAAGTGTAACTCAGAGCTGGCACTCCAATTCTGCAACAGATGATAAATTGAGGAAGAGATCCCAGATGTGACTTTTGTAATGAACATATGATCTGCTTAGCCACAACACCCCTTTGGAAGACAAATATTTTCTTCACTAAACCATACAAATACTGCCCATTGCATGGTTCCTTGCATAGTAATCAGTCATTACCACAAAATTAAAATAAATATCTTTGTTCACAACTTCTAGGATATAGCTAATTAATTACCCAAGTACACACATGCACAGAAAAAGGAAAAAATGAAGCAAAAAAGATAAGGAACAGTTTCTATGTTGATATAGTTTGTTTCCATGAGAAATAAAACACCTACTGCTCCAACTAAATGTGAAATAAGGTTGCCCTCTCTATTTTTACAGTGATCAGACAACTGGCATCTTTTGAGCTACTTTAGTTCTGTGATCACAGAGGAGGTTAAGCTCCTCTATGTGTGATGAATATAGATGTGGGACGCCCTCAAGAAAAGCAGCACATTGATCTCTTGGAGCAAGTCCAGAGGAGGGTCATGAAGATGCTCAGAGGGCTAGAACACCTGTCCTATGAAGGCAGGTGGAGTGAGTTGGGATTGTTTAGCCTGGAGAAGAGAAGGCTCTGGGGAGACCTTAGAGAACCTTCCAGTGCCTAAGGGGCCCTATAGGAAAGCTGGAAAGGAACTTTTCACAAGGTTATGTACTAATAGAACAGGGAATGGTGGGTTCAAACTGAAAAAGGGTAGGCTTAGGTTAGATACTAGAAATTCTTCACTGTGAGAGTGGTGAGACACTGGCACAGGTCTTCCCAGAGAAGTTGCAGATTCTCCATCTCTGTAATAATTCAAGACCAGGTTGGATGGGGGTTTGAGCAGTCTGATGTAGCAGAATGTATCTCTTCCCATGACAGGGAAATTGGATTTAGATGATATTCCTGATAGTTTCCAACACAAAGGTTTCTGTGATTCTGTGGTTCTATGATATGATTCCTACAGACATGAATCACAGAAAGTGGCAATTCTGGGCTTACTGCATAGCACAGGGCAACAAGCCCTTTTATAAAGGACTCTATGCTTCCATGAAAGTATTTGGGGAGCAGAGGCAGAACTCACCACTACTTTCCAACAGAGACAATCTATTTGTGAACATGTTGAAACTTACCAATCTCTTCTTCCTGTTGTACAATTACTGTTTACCTCACCAGGTTACATCGTCTGTAAGAGAGAGTTCCTTTACAATGTCCTTCTCATCAACAGTGAGACAAGAAAGACAGCAAGAAATAACCATCTTTTGTTTTTATCAGGATGAGCCCAGGTCTGAGAGAGCAGAAGCAGAGCTATTGTTATGTTCTCTACCAGAACATAACAGTCTTATGTTTATACATATCTCTTTATACACGGACATATGGAACATTTTCCCTGCATTGATACTTTTCTGATTAAGTGTTATTGTTTGCTTTTTAGGTGATTAATAACAACAAAACCAGCAGCAATAATAATAATAATAATAATAATAATAATAATAATAATAATAATAATAATAATAATAATAACAACAACATAATAATAGTGATAACATAATAATAATAATAATAATAATAATAATGATAATAATAATAATAATAATAATAGTAATGATTCTACCCAAGTCAACATCACAATTTCAGTAAGAAAGTCACTATTATAGATGAGAAAAAGAACACACTTCCTGAAACTTCTAGGAATTTATGTGCTCATTCATCTATGTGAGGGGGTAGACAAAACTTCTAGTTAAGTGGGAAAATGCATTGATTCAAGCACACAGTTGTTTTTAAAAATGAATGAAATCCCACCTTAAATCAACAGTCTGCTTCATCACGGCTCATTCTAATCTTATTTTAAATCAACACAACCACTTAGACAGGATCATTGAGGTGCTTGTTTCCAATGTGAGGAAATACTGGATCTTACTCCTTCCAGTTGCATTCCTTTTTCTTGTTAGTTGCCTTTCTTCCACATATTGCCAGGTTTCTAATGTCTAGACTGTAAGATGCTAAAGCAAAAGTTTTCAAACTTTTGTGTTTTATATATAAAAAAACCCCAAAACAACAAAACATCATAATGAGGCTTCAAATATAAGACTAGTGAGTATAGATTTATTTTTGTTAACTCTATTTCCTGCCTTCCCTAGAAATAACCAAACTATCTCCAGGGGGTTGTAAACAAACAACCGGAAAACAGAGGCATAAAAGATGAGTTCTCTGTGCCTTGAGGTTAGAGTCAAACAAAATTTCAGGTTTTATCTAAGCAGAAGAGTTTGGGGGGCTGAGAAAGCTCCTCTGCAGCATGTATTGTAGGGATGTGGTAGCAAGACATATTTTGTAGAAGAGAGTTGATGTAGTCTGATATGCAACAAAAAGAGAGAGAGACAGTATTTTTAGACTGAAGAGTGTTACAGGTCTTTTTTAATCTGGCAGGAGCAGATCTCATTTTTTCAGGGTAGAAAATGTACAATAACATAATATACAGAATTATTCTTTATTGGAAGAGCACAGGGTACGTTTTGGGACTCAACTCTAAGCAAAAGTATACTGTTCTTCTTGACTATTAATTCAGAAAAATGCAGTGGAAGTTGTGCATAGATGTGTATGGTGTTCTAGCTGGTTTTAAGACCATCATTTGTTGATAAATGTAGCATATAAAAATTATTTTCATTTAATTATTTCATATTTACATTTCTCAATAGAATATCAGTGACAATAGCAGCTGAGAAATAATTCAGTGGCTATGCCACCCTCAGAAAATGGCTCTTTGCCATGACGAAATAGATTTATGAAAAAGACAGTGTTAATTTTCCTATTTCAGCATATGCCTGAATATAGAAAACATTGTTTGCATTGGTTTTTCAGAAAGAGTTCACACTTTAAGATTTAATATGCCTACTACTCAATAGAAATTAAAGACTATATTTTCAGACAGACTCAGTGTTTGTTAATACTTGTAACCAAATTCAGATAAATTATTTCATGCTTTTTAAATAACAGCTTCAGAGAGGCAAGCACATGCATTAAGGGATCTGGATAAAATCATTGTGGGATCTCTCTCTCTATAAGGACATACATGTATAGCTTCAGTTGTCTGTATGAGGAAGGATAAGTTCTTTTTACTTCTAATAGTAAATATATTTTATGACCTAAGGTCTTGTATAGTTTTCCTAGGCCTGAATTGCTTCTGACTTTCCAGTAGACATTTCTGAGGTTGGACCTTCTCTGAAGTTCCCTGGTTAATTTCATAAAAATTAAAGAAATATCCATGGGGAAACAGTGCAGACAGTATGTACATTCTCTTCAAGGGGAACAAAGAGAAGCAGTGAAGCTGTAATGACTGGGCTGTTGTTGCAGCTGCAGTGGGACACACACACTGACTCATAAGCCAGTTGCTCTCCCTGTCTGTAAATGTCAGTAGGTGGGCTAGATCTTTCCAGATTTATTTCCTTTGTGCTATATTCAATTCTACTAAAAACCTACTGCTTTACACTTCAGATACTGTAACAGCTCTTGGTGACTGAGAGAGATTAAAATCTATTTTTAACAACAATGCTTCTTCATCTTCTCCTGTTTCATCTCATCCTACTGATGTTATTAGTTACCTCAGAAAACCCTATGGAAGTCCAACCTTATCTGGTAAAAAGACCTAACTCATTGAAATAAATATCTATGGTTTTTGATTTCTTTAGATTACTTATTGCTTATCTCTCACTGACCACACAGAAAAGAAAAAGAAAAGAAAAAAAAAAGAGAAGAAAAAAATCATAGCCTGTAGAGTACTCATTCTAGAGTGTCCAGACTAAAAAAGTGATTAATTTTATCTGATAAGCACTGTCCCTTTTCTTGTCTCTGGCTGGAAAAGAAAGATCTTCCATGATGAGCCAAAAATCTGGGCATTGGGTTACTGAAGAGTAAAGTGCTTTCCACATGTGAGGTGTCATGTTTGCTTTCATTTCTCTCACCATGATAAAGCTGAAAGTAGAGCTACTTGATCTACTGCCTTCTCCCTTTGTGTTAGCAGGTGTTTTAAAAATGGTGAATTACAAACAGTGAGGTGTTCATGAGGTGCAGAGACAATATATAAGATCTTAATCAGCTACAAGTTCTGTTGGAGGAGTGCAGCTCCCAGCAGCATATCCTGGTGGATGAAATGCCACTGGCAGTGTTGAATGGATACAAATTCACCAGGGGAAATATGGTACTGTTCAAACCCCCTGAGCAGCTCTAGGTAATGGAGCAGGTACCATAGTTTGGAATAGATTTCAGTTTGGAAATAGATGGCTCCAGTTAGGATGCACTTGAGACCTGTGCTGAAAAGCTCTATTTTGGCAGTGCTTGAGACAGTTGTGTCAGCAGCCATCATTTGAATGACTGAGCCTCACTGTACATCTCACACCAGTCCAGTAATCTTTGCTTTTGCACACACAGACCAGAGGCTTTCAGGAGGTTTCTAGGACTCAGAAACTGCAGTCATGACCAGGTCTAGAAAAACTTACGTGATCTCCTCCCTAGGAGAAATGTGCTTTAATTTCATGGAGCTAGAGGGGTTTAACTAATCTCTGCTTTCCTTACTTAGATGTGCTAGCAGAAATTTTCATGCCACCTCTTGAGGAAGCAACAGGAGAGAACTTGAAAAGACGTTGTTTGTTAAAGTGAGTAAAGATGTTATACACACCTCTTGTGCCTGCCTAATTACTCATGACATGAACACACAGAGCTATGACTAGGATGTACCAGAACAAACTGTTCTATAAATTCACAGCAGTTTCCTGTGAATTCCAGAAAACACGTGAGCACCTGCAGAAAATGCAAAGTGTCAGTGCCTCTTGGTATCTCCCCGTTGAGAAACTTACATGAGGACCGTAATGCACAATAAAACTGTTCACTTAAAAAAGATTTTCATTCATTCTAAGATATTGAATACTTCTCCCCCAAGGGATTCATTTGTTTGAGGCAGATACTGAATGTTCCCAAGGCCTCATTGAGAATTCTCTGCTGAATGAATGTGAAGTTTCTGAAGCTTGTGCCAAAGCAGAGATGAGTAAGAAGCTTGTAGCTGTGTGTTTGAGGAAACATGCTGGGTCACTTTCTTCTAGCTTTGAAAACAGAATCAGAATTAAAATAAGATCAAACAATTTTATTATCAAGGAATGAACATAAATTTATGAGGCTTGATTTCTCTGCCAGTTACTCTGGTTTTGCACTAGGGCATATGCATGTATTTTAAGGTAATTACTCTCAGCGAGTGCTGATGTAAGTGAAAGGAAAACCATGACCTTTGGTCTGAGAAGATTGTAATAAGTGCTGGATACTTGCCATAGGCAATGTTTTGTGTAGGTTGAAACAAATTCGTAAGATACATTTAGCTCAATTTTAAATTCATCATAACTATATCTCTGTTACTTCAATTTGCAAGGTTTTTGCCAACCATCTTTGTAAAGATTCATGAAAATAATACCTAACATGCAGGCTGGCATAATGAGCCTTTACAGTTATCTTCTGAAAAGTCTTTTACCTTGCAGTTTCATAAAATTTCAACTCCTTCAAGTATACAGGACAAGCATCATTATATATTTAAAGTAATTAAACCCCAAAAGTAAGGAAGAACAAGAGTTTAAAGTTTTAATAAGAAATGAAAATGTATATACTGCATAAAGATCAGCATACTCTGACAACATCTTCAAATATTATCAAGTAGGGATAGTACTGTGTGTTGGTGCCAGGGAACAGAAGACAAACTCCTTGTACTTGCTACCATGTTGTTACTTTCTATATGGAGAGGGGAACAGGGTCCACAGTGCAGAAAATCGTTTGCAAGGGATTTGATTCCTGCCCACTTAAAAAAAAAAAAAAGAATCTGAAGTGCATTCTATTCAGATAAAGAAAGAAAAAAAATACTTGTTTTGCTAAGAAATAATGAAAAATAACGTTTTTTTTTGGTCTTCCTGCCCCTCACCCTCAAACCTTTTTTGTAATTTTCCTTTTTTTTTGTCATTGTTTTGCAGGCAAGGAGAAAATTTATATACAGCAATAATATGACAAACTTGTAACAACATTTCATAACTTTGTGGCCAGAGGGTCAAATCCTGGCTTTGCCAATGTGAATTGCAAAAGTATAATTGATTTATATAGGGCCAGGTCCTTAATGAGACTCATGGAAAAGACACTTGATTTTTTTTTAAAGTTTTGCAGATAAAGATTACTTTCACTTTTGTTTCTAAACAGGAAATAAATAGTTATTGTTTTGCAAGCCATGATGAGCTTGCTTCTATGTTTAGTCCTTTGTTTTGCATAGATATAGTTTGGAACATTATAAACCCAACCTTTTTATTTATAATCCCACAGAGTGTTGCTCATACCCGGTAGACTGAAAATATATGCATCCTTTTCAGTAAGTTTCACCAGGTTCTGCCTTCTTTGTTCAAAATAACATTGCAAATTTTTCATGGAATTTGACTTGCATTTTCAGAGTGATAAACCCATCCAGAAAACTAGTTGAATATATTCTTTAGGAAAAAAAAAGAAAAGAAAAAAAAGAAAAAGATGGCATCGCATAAAATTTTTAGGATTTCTTTTTTTTTCTTTTTACTTTAAGTCATACTTGAGATTTTTGAAGAAACTTTCCTTAGAAAATATTACTGTACACTCATGCATCCGTAAGAAAACCTGCTCACAAATATTCCTTGTACAGATGTCACCCCTGAATCTATCTGGGAAGCAAACAGCAAGGATTTGCTAGTCACAGCTCTCATCAAGTAGTTTCTAGCAGTAAATTTCAGCATATGGCAGCTCCATGCGTAGTTGCCTTTATTTACATATTGTTTGTTGCTCACCGGAAGTGAATAGTTAAGTCACATGACAAGGCTTCTGCTCCCCAGTTGAATTAGTTAACATTTTATGTTAACAGTGTCCAATAAATTGGAAATGAAGGATTTTACACTTTTGCTTGCAAAGAAAGATCCTAGTTTTACTCTTCAGAGAGGTGTTTAAGTGATGCACAGCTAGGTCTCAAGCATCCATGTGAAAAACATGAAAGACAAGACAAGCATGACTGAACTGAGAAGCCTTTAATAAACAGATTGAATAATTTGGATGCTGTTTATACAGCCTGCAACCAGCTCCAATATGAAGCTGTGCAGACCAACAAAACAGAGTTAAGAGCACTAGAAAGACCCTCCTTTCTTGCAACTGCTGAAACACAGCTGGGGTCACTAAAGAATATCTGTTTCACAAGTGTCAGAGATTTCCATAGGAAAGTGGGGTTGTTTCTGGACACACGGACATTTTAATGAATTAAAACATAGAGGGCAAGCCTTTGAGAAAGGTTTTTGAGAGGCCAGGAGAATGCTGTGGAAAACCACAAGGTTGAATAATGCCAGTACTGCTGAACTGATGGGAGAGTCCTTGTGGGTGTCAGGTTGGAGAAGCCACATGCAAGGAGTACCTCAGTGTTGCTAGAACTGTGAGATACCGCATAGCTAAGGAAGCGCACCAAGACCACAGGGTTTCTCTCTTTTAACAATTTGAGATCTCTGAGATAAGAAGGAATAATATTTCAAGTAGGATTCCGAGTCAAAGCCCCAGATCTGCACATCCATCAGCCTGAGGTAAATTTGGTTCTAGAGCCAAGTGTTGCTGCCTGGGCTCAGTGCCAGTGATCTAGTGGTGACTCATTAGTAGTATGTCCAGGGTAAATGAAGGCTTTCTAGAGGTATGAGCATATTGATTGAAAGCCCAGTGGTGCCAATGGAATGACTCCCTATCAAGAGCTTTAAATCAAGCTGTTAAAACTGTATTCCTGGGGATATTATTAAAACTCCATTATACATCTTGGGTCCCTGAAGAAATGTAGCCATCTGTCTACTTGATGAATCACTGAGACTTCTGATAGAAATATCTAATCTGGTTCCGATCCTGCCAATTTCTATCTAGTTTAAGTTCCAATAGCCAATTACTACTCAATATGTTATAAAATGAGCCATGTTCTTGTGGGTATCTCATGCACATCAGTGGTGCTGTAATACATTTTGCTCACACTTTACATTTATTTAAAAACTGCCTCTGTTATTAAAGAGGTTGAAACAAATGTCATCAGGAAGGCAGGAAGCATTTGCAAAAAGAGACTCAACTTTTCTATTGTTGTTTCAGATGCAAAAGACACATTTATATCACCTTCATCTTTAGACAACTAAATAGGTCAACAGAAAAAGTGTAAAAGATAAAAGTGTTAGCAATTAATAATGTGCCTCAGAGATCTCAGGTTCCAAATGTAGGCACAATGACATTTAAATCTGGATTTATAGCAGCAAATAATTAAATATGCAAATTACTACTTTTAAAATTGGAAAATGAAAGTTTTGACATCAGCAAAACATAGAAAAAACAGTAGTGGCCTCTGATTTGCAGTCAATGCATCTTTACTGGAAAGGGTGCAAAGAAATTAATACAAAATATTTTGAAGGACCTATTTATTGCTGGAGTGATGCTGGGTTATTTGGTAGAGTTTGTAGAATAAAGGAATCATTGTAAATGTACATCAAAATGTTAAAGTACGTAAAAATGGTAGAAATGTAGGAGGTGACGACGAGAACAGAGGGAAGGACACAAGTCTATCAGTTCTTTCTGACTTGTTTGCCTATTTAATCTGATTGAGAATACATTTATGTAAGTTTAAGGAATATTCCTACGCCCAAGTTTTCAGGGAAAGAAAAGTATAAAGGAATAAAGAGAATTTTCAATCAAATGCTCTATTTCATCATGTAACAGCTACACCTTTTTGTCCAGATTTCCTTCCTGAAGAAACAGTCACATTTTCTGAATAAGTTTAGTATTTCTTGGAAAGCATGTAAGGACTGTGTAAGGATAGTCCTTGATGCTTTCTTAGCTCTTATAAATGTCCCAATCAGGAAGGGATAAAATCACCATAAGTTTCAAAGACATATAAGTACCTCACAAAAAATTGAATGAAATCACTTCTAATTTCAAAATTCAAAGTTAACCACTATTTTGAAAAAGACACTTAGGTGAAAACCATTGCTAAAAATGTTAACACTATTTTTATAGTTCTTTCTTGTTTTCAGATTACTTCTGTTTTTTTCAAGGTTGGGACAGAGAACAATTTGAAATAAAATATTCATCTATATATTTCACATCTATATATAAGGACGAGTCATATTTTTTCTGTGGTCAAATCCAAAACTTTCTTCAGTGTATCTACCAATACTCTTAATCCAAAATTTCATCCAAAGTATTAACTAGAATGAGTTAAGTGTCAAATATTCTCTTCTTAATCTGATCTGATCTTTTTAATAAAAGAATAATACTCAACTTCAGGCCTTGATACTTGTATAGAAACATATCTCTTGCTTTCTAAAAGGTTTTAAAAGCTACTGATAAAGATTGACATAGCAATAACTACTTTTGATAAAAAATCATGAAAGCACACGTGGCTGAAATGTGAAGTATCCAGTAGCAACAACAGCAAGCAAGTCATTGACTTATATGACTTCATAATGATTTTTTACCCTTTAAAATAATTCTAATTGCTTATTAACAACACCCTAAGAGAATGAGACCTTTATGGTAAGATACAGTGAGTGAAATATTCAAATTACAAATTAAATGAGAGCACAAAATCAGGAAAATCCTCCAAGAGCATGAATTAGTCAGAGTCCATTTAAGTCAAGAGAGGTGGACCAGTTAATGCTGGCTGATCATGTAATTCCACAAACTTAAGTCTGTTGTCCTCTCATTAACAACAAAACAGCTAATGATCTTAATGCACTGAACTGGGCAAAGCCTTTGCACGGTTTTAAAACCACATTATTCTTCTGGCATCATAAATGGAATTTGGAAGTGTGAAGAGGTTAAATGATTTGCAAAGGTTGTAGGGCAGATAAGTGGCAGAGCCAGAAATAGATCAGGTATGTCATGACTCCTTGCAGTAACCACAGAACCATCTGGCTTGTCAGAATAAATCCACATTTAATTAGGTGATGTTCTAAGGGCAAATAAAAATGCCAGCATAGGTTAAATGTCATCTAATAATTTATTCTCACTGTAAAAAGCCATTGTGAAGCCCAATCTCTAATCTATTGCATCACAAATTCTGCTACCTGACTGTTAGAAAAATATTTCATCTTTGTCCTCAAATGCAAATTCAGAAGATGTAGTGCTGATTAGGCTGTGCTTTGTCTGGAGATATAAACAAGGAATTTCTTGGTTTATTCCACACAACACTGAATGCAAATATCAGATCATTGCCCTGACTGCTCTTTCATTCATTAAATGTATCAGCCAACAGGGAAAGAAAACCCACCTGCTTTTCTTGAAGGTAGTTCTCCTAAGCTGTAATTCAGCAGTATGGTCCCTCCTTAGGAGACGTTCAGCAGTGAGTAGAGCGAGGAGACCTGTCACCTATAGCAAATGGCTCAGCTCAGCCAGATCAGAATCCACGACTGGCCAAGGCACTGATATGTCTCTCACTTCCTTTGGCAGAGTTTGAATTTGACAATAAGTCCCAAATTCCTCAATACCAGTCTTATTTTGCCTTTTATTTCCCTAGCTGCTGTCTCATTTCATGCTTCTCTCTAGCAGCCACCAGGTACAGCCAGCGGTGCTGTTATCACCACCCCTTGGCTGCAGATAAAAATTTCATACTGGGATAATTCTTAACCTTCTCTACATTAAGACACTAAATATCAGAGCATGTTTTGCTCGCATGTTCTCATTGGCTGCAATTTAGTCTTTGAACACTTTACTCCTATATTCTCCTTTCTAGAAAGGTTACCTTGATAAGAGATATTTTTGTTTTTTCTTTAAAGTTTTGCTGAGCATCTCAGAACACCTAATTTACCTGCAGAACATAAAAGTGGCCATAAAATACTCTGCAATATTAACAGTGCAGGAAAGGTTGTACTTAAGAATAAGGGAACGGAGCTTTAGACATTGTAATTCACTTCCAGTAACCCGAAATGACGATGACTTGCCTCAACTGAGAACCTGACCTAAAACCTACAATAACAACTGGCCTCTAGACTGAGATGACCTTACTGCCTTTTATTGTGGAGCTTTGAGGAAAACTGTATGTCATTTTTCAGGGAAGAAAGAGAACTGCAGACTTTTCTTTTGAGGCTAGCCATCATTACCTATGCCAATCACATCCTACTCCAGCAATAATTACCAGAGAGTATGAGAATGTACTTGTAATCATAAAGTAAATTAAACATATAAATAAGTTTCATGCAGGTAATTGCAAGTAGAATGAAAAAAAGAAAAAAAAAAAGCAAGCACATGAGAGAGAAACATAAAGGTAAAATGAAAATGGAGACAAAATGAGAATGTGATGAAAGACTTTGAAGATCTTCTACTTTAATTGATGACTTATATTCATATCTATGAAATTCATGAAGAAAGAATTGGAAGGGAAATTAAAAGAATAAATTTAAGATATATTTTAAAATTATTCTGCCTGACTGCCTTTGCTGTGGCTTTGTAATTATCCAGCTGGGTTGTTCAATTGACCAGAATGACAAGGTTCATTCACAAGTTTCATTCCCACTTGGCATCTTCTTCCTTTCTGCAAGACCCTTTGCCAAGTTCTTAAAGGCCTGACACTGCTGTGGCCAATAATGTGACTCCAAAGTTTTTAGCTAATACTCCAGACATGAAATCTACCAGGAGACGACTGTACTACAGAGACATTGGCACCTTCACCATGCTCCTCAAACACGACCTTTAGGAAGGAGGGAGAGATCTATACTCTTCATATTTCCTTAGTGTTTATTAAGTCTGTGATGCTGGTATATCTGCAAGCTAACAGTGAGAGCCTCCTGCTGCTTTCCTCTTTCTTTGTGCCCAGTAGTATGACTATGCACTTTATTCTCCAAGGCCATATGCCCCTGAGAATTACAGTAAATGGTTTTTCTCATTGTATTTTGGTGACCTCTGTTTCAAAGTTTCATTCTTTCTTTGAGGTGGCCTGGACAGCATCACTTTCAGACCCTTCCAATCACACATATTTAACTCTGTGAAGATATCACTGTTCAGATACCAGGAGGTGCATACTCTAGGTTCAGATAAGATTTCAGGGGCATGTGGTGCGCTCTAGCCGTCCAAAGAGTAGAAGAGCAATAGGGGAATAAGAATGAGTGAAATTTTCTTGACTACAACTGTAGAATCATAGCATGACCTGTTTTTCCCTTTCAGGGAAGGGACTCTGAAAGAACATCTGGTCCAATCCCTCTGCAATGAGCAGGGGTATCTTCAGTTTGATCATGTTACTCAGAGCTCCTGAACACTCACCTGAAGATTTCCAGGGAGAAGGCCTCTGCCACCTCTGGGTAACCTGTTCCAGTGTTTTAAAACTCTCATAGAAAAAAATTTCTTCCATGTGTCCAAATTAAATCTACTCTTAGAACAATTTTTTGATCTTTTACAGTGGGAGAATCTTTGCTCCCCCAGTTCCTGTCTTATAGTTTGAGAGGTGAGGGAAAAGAGACTGACAATGAAGACTGAGGCAAAAAATTTGTGAAGTACCTCAGCTTAATCCTCACCCATTGTTACCAGTTTGCCAGTTGTGTCCATCAGGGGGTCTACACTTTTTTTTATCTTCCTTTTTTTTGGTTGATATATTTATAGAAGACCTTCTTATTATTCTTTTCATCCCTTGCCAAGTTCAGTTCCAGCTGTGCCTTTGCCTTCCTGATCCTACCCCTACATAAATAGGCAGAATCTCTATAGTCTTACCAGGATACCTGTGCCTGTTTCCTACAGTCATTGAAATTTGCATTCTTTATAACTGAGTGGAAATCAGAAAGTGTATGAGTGTGTGGGCATATGTATGCTTGCCTGTATTTTAAAAATTGATTTCTCTCAGAGAAAAAGGAAAAAGGGAAATGGGGAAAGAGGGAAAGGGAAAAGGAAAGAGGAGAGGAAAAAGGAAAGGGAAAAGGGAAAAAGGAAAAGGGAAAAAGGAAAAGGGAAAGGGAAAAGGAGAGGGAAAGGAAAGGGAAGGAAAGGAAAGGAAAGGTATAGAACAAGCTCATCTTAACAGTCTATCAATAATCCAATGGAAGTTTATTTTTCATAGCTCTTTTGATGTGAATTGTGATCCTAAAATGCTTTACAAGTTTAAACAATCCAAGACCAGAGATACTATATTGTATAAATTACAGACCAACAGTGGCAGAAAGATGCTGCCTGTAGAACATACTAAAGAGAGAGAAAGGCCAATAACAGAGAAGAGAGTGGAAGAAATTAAGATGTGAAGGCAAGGGAATGAAGAGAGTTTTGCAGTGAGGCAGAGAAACTCTGGAAGACTGTTGCAGATAGCAAGAGATTATGCTGAGGGACAGAGGACGCTGATGTTATACAAATGGAGGAAGGAGGTGGGGTAGACAAATGCAGGGTCTGGAAGTGCACTAACAAGGCAGGCATTTTGCAGCCATTGCCTGAGACGAATTGGACACTCAGGGATTTCTCTGGAAACAGAGGGGTTATGAACTGGTAGTTTTGGTATGACAAGTACAAGATAGTGGACTGTATTTTCATTGCTGCCAGATGCAGAAAAGCCCAGGGGAGGCTGTATTATTAAATCAAAGAAACTTGGAATTTTACAGGGGCGGGGAGGGGAGGAGGGGAAAGCAATGGTCTATCTTCAGATATAAATTATTTGCTAAATCCAGGTGCAGTTTGCATAGGAATAGGTTCAAATGACAATAAATTCCCCTCAGATCTTTAAGTCCAGCCCTCTGGTAAGGCTCTTCAAATTCTGCTGCTATGCCTGCTGTGCCTCTGACCTACTCCCAATGGTTTTCCTGTGATAGCATCCTTTCTAGCAGACAGTAAAACAATATTCAAGACATTTTGTGTTTTAGAAATGGTTTTAGCATCTGCACTTTTAAGGGCAACACATGTTGAATGAACCAATGTAGCTGTGCACATGAGACTTGTGTTCCCTAATGTGACTGATATCCTCAAACTGATTTGTTCAGTGCTTGGTTCTGCCTGTGTAGAATCAGGGAGTTACAAGTTGTGCACATTCATTTTCCAACCCTGACTACTCATGATCCCTAAAAGTACTTTTTGTCTTCTACCACAGACTGTTGCATATGTGATTTGACCTTGGTTCTGTCCTGGTGGGGTTATGTCTGAACACTGAAGAATATTTTAGTCTTGTGATTGAAGGCTTATTATATGGTGTACTTTTGAGCCTGAGGTTTTATGAGATTTTATTTTTCCAAAACATTCCTATGTTATTTTCTCTATTCCAGACTTCCAAATTCCACATGAGGTCATTTCTGTGCAAAGGAACAACCTGAGAAGAGTTCAAAAGTGAATTTATTTAGCTAAGCAAATAATTACAGGAATACAATGACTTCTGCAATGGCTGGTTTGAGGGCTATTTGGTACTCGCTAAACCTATAAACATAATAACTATGATGCCAACTGGCTTTAAATTAAGCCAGCTGCCTTTGATCAAAACTGAAAAATTCGAGTAAGACTTAAGAAAATGTTAATAAAATACAATTTTGGTCTTCCCAAAATTTCAGACGGCAAAACAAAACAAGGCTAACTAATCAACATATTTGTTTTTCTCCAGAGGTTTCAGAGATCGCTCTGTTCTTCTCAGCTCAGTGTAAAATTAAGTTAAGAAGTCATGCCAAAATATGCTTCAAACAGATGCAAGTGCATAAAAGGAGCTGAATTCCAATTGATCTGCAGAACCCCTGCATGATATGAGGTAGGTATAATCTGCACCAAAATGCTTCTATGTTTTGTCAGAGAACTTAATTTTAATGAGACTTCAGCTAAAATGGTAAAACAGCAATTGTGGGGCAATCTATTTGTCAAGCGATTTTGCTAAAAATTGTAGTCATGCTCCAGTAAAATTAATTTTCAAAGTGACGGTCAAAGTGTGGTATTTTCTTCAAGATCTGTCTGCCTATTTTCCACCCTCTTCTGTTCATGCTGCACTTGTCCATTTTATGGACAAATAATTTTGTTTCCCAACAATATCTAACAGTTGCATGCAATGTATTACTGAGTGACTTGCAATGTAATGAAGATATTAATGATATCACAGTTGATTTTTATATAAGAGAAGAAAGAATATCAGCTGATACCTTAGACAATAATTTTTAATATTTTCTTTTTCTTTTATTTTAAGCCAACTTGATAGAGTGGGCATCTGCTGCATGTGCAGGGAAGTGTTTTAGGTAATATACAGTGCAAATGTATCTACAGGCAGGTGTCAGGGAATGTTTGACTTGCAAAACTACAATTGCATTTCAATTACCTTTTTTTCTTCTTTTTTTTTTTTTTTAAATTGCCTGAATGTATATCTCAGAATATACATATTTTTTAACTACACTGCTCGTATGAGATTATTAGACCCATAAATAACAATTAGATCAATTTTTCACACCTACAGACAATCTGGCAAGACCTATGACTTTTGCAGTGTTTCTTACATACTGTTTGGCTTTGTCTCTCAGAGCCAGTGGGGAAAATAAATGGAAGAAGGTAAAGTGATTCCCAGAAGACATTTAGCTACCAGCTCTGAAGTCTCTGACCAACAGTATCTCTACTCAAGACATGTCAGTCTTCTGATAACTACATCCAACATAAGTTATAGTAATGTCTTAAAATACATTTGTCTCTGAACAAAGTATATCACCATTTTCAGAAAAGAAAACTATTATGGTTCTGATGGGTAACTTGATTTGGACAAAGTAAACCAGCTAACCTGTGTGCCTGATGTAGCACTAAAAGGTTTCCAAGTACGGCTTTGTGCAGAGAACAGAATACTCTGACCCTTTGAAGAGCTGGCTTCAACTAATTAGTGGAGTAATGTGCCAACCAAGTCCATACTCAGTGGACATACGGAATTGCTTTGTTTTAATTTTTCTAGCCTGATCACAATAAGTTTTTGAGGAATTAGAACCTTCCTGTGAAGGACAGCCCAGAAAATAGCAATTAATAGCTTAAAGTTCACTTAGACTATTAAAGTAGGGTACAAACAAGACTTAAGTGGTATACATGCTATTTCTTATGGATTACTAAATTTTTAGAAGCATGAATTAAACATTCTGAGTTCAGTCTTCTCAGAACTACTTCCAGAAAGGGAGACAGAGCATATGACAGTGGTGAAAACACATGGAAGTTCTTCTGAGAAGAACAAGTGTGCTGGTTTAAAGGTAAACTGGCAGAAGAAATGAACCCAACTCAAAAGACATTACAAATCAGAATTACAATTAAACAAAAGCATTATATTAAATACAATAATAAAAAGTAAAATTGGTTCTAACCCACAAAAGAACAGAAGAATAACCCAGCACCCTGGGGCACAAACAGAATAGGGTTCATTAGCTCCTGTGCTGAGTGCCACTTGGTCTCCCTGAGTGGAAACTAAAAGGAAAGGAAATCCTCTTGGTGAGGATGATGGTCACAGTCTGGTTGAGAATGGCAATCACAGTCCTGCTGAGGTTCTGGTTCCCCTCTGGAACTGATGAGTGGTACTCCAAGTTCCAAACCCCAAGATTATATATGCTCAGGTTCAGGTGGAAATGCCCAGTACCTCCTCCCAAGGACAGAGAGTTTTACAATGGTAGATGTAACTCTGTGAGTCATGAGACATTTTTGGAATATTTGATGGCTCGTTAGCAGACATGAGCCCTCAGGCTGAGTGTGTTAATGCCTTCCCCGAGGGGTGTTATCACAGTTGAGTCATTGGGGTGAAGACAGGAACACTTACCCACCTCACAGGGTTCTTTAACACCCAGCTCATAAGTCTGAGGTGTCAGGTGTGCCCTGGGCAGCTGCTGCAAACAATCCATTATTAGGAGTTCATCAGAAATGACAGAGAGGGCGTAGAATACACAGTTTTGGTCACACCCAGTGATTAGCTGGTCCCAGCCACTGTAACTAAGACAACAGGTCAGTACACTGAGAAGGCTTTGGAGGACATAAAGAATGTTGAGATGATCATGATACTGCTCTCAATGTTTCCACTGTATATCTATATCCCACAGGGATAATGAAATTGCCCTGATGCCTAAAGTTCCTTGAAAAGCACTGTCCAAAATCTCGGTTATAAAAAAGTGAACGTTATCACAAATCAAGAAAGATACATTTTGGGGAAAAGTTGCAAACTTTGAATATAAGAACATAAGTTTCTTGACAGGTATTTCTACATTTTCTTAGGAAGTGTATCTATTCCAGGAATTGGTTTATTTGAAAGAAGACTGTCAGAAATTATGTTGTCACAAATACTCATAGAGATGTTGTTCAGTATTTCTGTGAAAAAGTAACTACGTGTTGTTGCCAAAAAATTCTACCCCAGCCCCTGGATTGTATTGCTTCTATCCTCCATTTCTCACTTTGTGGAAACTTGGCAGTTGTTGGACACTGCCCTGTGAGAGGTCAACCCATTAGCTGAAGAAAAAACCTTTGCAAATTAACAAAGAAGAGAAACATTTAAGCCTGGAGAATTTTATGCAGGAATAGTGGGTTGAATTGGATCAGACAAGGTCTACCAAATATGCAAAAGCAGAACTATAACCATGTATTCAAGAGTATGGGAAGGGAGAAATAAGACATAGTTGTTTTCTATTTTTATAGAGGTAGAATTTTAGTTCAATTCTTTATCATGTAACTTCTCTTATTCACAGACCGCATTGAAACAAAGTAGTTGCTAGTCATATAGCTGAAATTTTGAAAAATTTTCAAAAACAGAAACAGAAAGACTGCTGCTAGTAAATGCAAAAATCTTCTGGATCCAGCTTGCAATGAAGTTCATATGACTGTGTAGCAGCTCTGTGACTGATTTTTTAATGAAAACTCGATCCTCTCTTGGTCATTCAAAGCAGATCATATAGGTCTGAAAATAAACAGCAGGAAATAAGACTGACCTGCAGGAAGATGAAAGAAGTTCATCTATGTCATCTATAGTCTCCACAGGATGGGACTGACTCAGAAATAACATATTTTAGACTCAAGAAGAGAATCACAGCTAGACTTCATGAACGGAGATTTGGGAGGGTTTTACCCCCGCTTGCTGCAAGCGCTGATGGCTGATAAAGTAGGTGAAGCCTGCACAGTGGATTTTTTAGGTGAGGCACAGTGTGCACAGAACTGGCCCCACCCTTTATTCCTGAGGTTCATCTGCCAGGGCCTAGCGAGTTTGGAGGGTGAGAGTGAGGTCCTCAGGATGTAGATTTGGTTAGAGTATCCTTCTCTTAGATGGATGGCCTTACAGGGCTAAGTGAGCTCCATCTGCCCGGGTTTGGAGTTAGAGTTGTCCTTCTCCTAGGATGGTCGCCGGGCAGATGACGAGCCCATCCTGCCTGAGGACACACTTTGTCTGACCCTTCAGTTGAGACCTGACCAGCATGGGAGACCCTACCAGAGGCATAAACCACTGCTAGTATAGCTCACAACCTCAGAAAGGCACACAAGCTTCTCCCCCACGACAAGGGGGTGTCTGCGGAGAAGCAAGAATAAAATAACCACATTATATATGGCAAGGATATTCCAGACATCAAAGAACAGTTAATCCAAGCCAGTCTGTGTTACCATCCCTACCTGAACAGGGTTCAGCTGTGAGCAACCTGTCTGACTGTATCATCTTCAGCAATAGAGGCTCTCATAATTCTTCAGTCAGTGATAAGCCTGTGAAAAGAACAGCCTGAAGGGGCAGAATGAATTCCAGCTCAAATCTTACATTCATGTCCATTGAAAGCAAATATTCAACTTTAAAAAGGCAAATTAAGATATGAAAGGAGACTAAACAGAAGCAGTAGCATAAACAGCTTCCCATAACCCTTTATAGCTCTCTGGAGCGATTACGTCCTATTTACTTCTACTTCTTGAAGCTCTGTTATTTTATTCTGCCACAGGAAAAAAACAAACAAACAAACAGAAAAAAACCAACAAAAAACCAAACCAAAACAAACCACAAACCACCCTCTTTAATTATTCTTCAATTCTTTTTGCCAGCTAGACCCTATGCCCTGGATTGAAATCAATGTTAATGGCTTTTGAGACTCCAGTATAGATATTTTTTTTAATTGATGTCTCCTTTTCCTCCTGCTGACCCAATTCTCATTTTCATTATATTCAAAAACACATTGATGTTCCACTCAGATCTGATAAATTATTTTAGCTCCTTTCTGCAATAAGTAAATTTAATAGTGCTTTGCTGGCACAATTTAATTACTGGCACAAACATCTGAAATTTGTGAACAGCAGCTGAGCTGCGGTGACAGAAAGCAGGTGGTCTGGTGGCTGTTAAGATCCCAGTAGTGAGCAAACAAAGACAGGCTCCTGGGTGGACTTATTACTACAGTTTTACTGTTTGAACCTCTTCCTTATCCATCAGTTGTAACCTTTATTCCATCTGACAGGGTAATTGCCATTACATACCTCCACTCTGTGACTGTCTATAGTTACAGAGAAAGAACATACTTAAGAATTTGCCAGACTAGGGAAGAAGGAGTGAAACAACAGCAGAAGATGTGTTTAGAATTACAATAAAACAACTTGGGATGCTAGAGGTAAGGTTTACAAAGATTACCCTGTAAGATGGTGAAATAAGCACTCCAAGTGTCATTACAACTGAATTTCTTTTGCACTGCATTTTGTAGTTGTATGTTCTGGTGCCCAGTGAGGGTGGAGCCTATTCTGCCATATTTCTATTCATTGGGGTATCCTTTCTCAAAGACAGTATCCTAATAAGATTACTCTATTTCTTCTTTTTCTCCATCTGGTTTGGTTGAAATACTGCTCTGAAACAAGAATATTTTTTAACCTGTGGGCTTCACTGATGCAGGAGAGAGGCGGGGAATTCTACAGTTTGAAAAGAAGACTAGTCAGCTAAAGTTGGCAGAGTGAAGGAAATAAAGTTCATTAGGTGTCATGCTGTGATGTTTTCTACAGTTTTGAATTTTGAATTTTTTACTATCCATTTTTTGAATCTCTTGATTCTTACCAGAGGTGAATTTACAGGGCTGGTATCTGCTATGTTAGCACTTCTTCCTGTGGTGGGTACGATTTCATGCAAAGTGGTGGGAAACATGGTGTTTCCAGAGACTTCTGTGAGCACTGTGTCTTCATGTAGCTGTGCTCACATCTAGTTCAGCAACCACAAGTCTTGGGTTTTTTGTTTTGATGTACCAGTCAGAAGGACAAGCTATGTGAGGCAATATGACCAAGCTGATCTGCTGCTCCTGTACTGCCAGGCCCAAGACACAAGAGCATTCATAGTTCTCCACCTGTTCTTTCCTGGATAACATTGCAATGAAACACATCTCTCAAGAACTGAAACATTCAAACACAAATCCTGTAGGAGTCTTATGAAACAGCTTACTTGTCATCAATGCCAACCAGATAAGCAGGAGCATTAATTCCTTCAGTCTTTCACATGAGATTTGCTGCCTACTGTAACAAGAATATACTACACTGGGGAGAAACAAGCTAAGTAAAAGAATTACTTTTTTTTTTTTTCTTTTTCCCCCTGAATTACAGTTTAGAGCAATTTCCACTGTTACTGCTATCATTAGATACATAGCTATTGTCTAGCTTGAAGTTTTACTGGGTGTTGTCTAAATACAGGGCAAAAGCATCTGATCTTTGTTCCAAGTAGTTTTGCAGGAGACAAAAGGTGAATTCAGGAAGACAAGGAAATACAAGGAAAAACTGAAACAGCCTTGTGTCAATGGGAGAAAACAGTAGCCTCAATATACCAGAGTCAGTCAGTTTTTTCTTATTGCTCACTTGAAAGATAATGGATAATTGAAGGGGAGCTTTGAAGATGTTTCTGGTAGCTCTATTGTAGCACAGATGATCATAAGGGAGGAGATTTTTGTCTGAACGATCAATAAAGAGGTCCCATGGTCTCTAGCTAAGTTTCTGCTGTCTTTAGTGTTCATTTAAGATTGTTGTCATGGATTTGTATTATTCTGATCCACACCTCACAGATCTATTTAAAACTACTTCTTTTTCCTTCTCATTTTGTAATCTGGATTTCACTTACTCTATTTGTTGAGGCAAATCCTAAATTAATGGCACAACACAGACATATCATGATGGCTACTAGATTGAAGGGAACAGTCATCAGAAAAAAAAACTTCTTGATATTTTTAAAATGAAAGCCTTGCCACAAACTCTGTGCATATGAAAAAGCTGATGGGATATTTCCATTTGTTTGTGTACCATTCAGAATTGCGGTTGGAGAGGAAGTGCCCTTGTTGAGGAGATATTATGCATCAAAATCATGATTCAAACCAGTGAAAATGAAGAGCTAATCAAGGGTGCTAATGGTCACAGTGAGGTGTGATAAATCTGGACAAAAGTGGTGGTTGTGGGCAATAAATCCAACAACCTGCTGGGCCTGGCACAGAGCCACCTGAGACGGGCTGATTGCCAGTAGTGTTGAAGGCAGGCATAAAATGAAGCATCCTCTAAGTTAATAACACTCACATAATAAATATAATATTTTATTAAAGCTGTAGGTCTATGACCAATGCAAAATTAGTCTGCCTGAGGGCATGAACACATGTGTTCAGAAGCAGATCTTGAGAGGAGGAAACAGGACGATGAATGCACCTGCAGGCTCTTATTTTCCTTTCCTTTGCCTTCTCCAGTCCTTGTTCAGCAGCTGTATTCTCAGAAGGCTTTTTAGTCCTCAAACTGTGGTGCCTTATAATAGGATTGTGCAGTTCTGCTGTGTTGGAAACGAGTGGAACCTGACTGTATTAGGATCCAACAGGGACAGATTTGTGAGGGTGTATCCTAAGGGTAGTTTGGATAGTAAAAAATCATTATTGTCTAATCTGAAGACTAGAATCCTTGCAACCATCAGTGTGAGCTTCCAGTTCTGAGGTGAAACTGGGAATCATTGAAGGTGTTTGTCCTATTTGTTTTCCTTCCTGATAATTCACTGGTCAGACATGAGGGAGAAGGAGGACTCATTAGGGGAAAGTCAGCCCTGAAGACTTGCACTAATGGTCTAGTGGAACTATGGGCTGGTCTCAGCTCTGCTGATAGTGTAACTAACTATTACTGTGTCTGTGATCAGAAGAGGTCAACATCCACACAGGTGTGGGAGATGTCTCACTTTGCTCCTTTCCAAAGACAACCTTCTGCCTGTGATGAAGCTCCTGGTGCTGCACAAGCAGAGTCCTCTTGATGATCTCCTTAAGTGCTCCATACCCTGGTCAGCAATGGTTTCCTGCCTCCAAAATGGGAGTGGTCATTTAGGCCTTCTTTCAGTTTTGTTTGCTATTAATTTTTATCCTGCACTACTGTTTATATGGAGACAGCTGGGAAACAGCTTTCTTATTCAGATGTCTCTTTTGCAAAGATATGATTGGTTTTTTTTCCACAGATTCAGTGCCCACAGTGTGACCACTTGCTGGAGAATGTTTAAGTTTCGTAATATAAATGAGCAAAATTCACATCCTATGCATGTTGAAGGATTTGTAGCCTGGAAGATGCAGAAAAGCTGATAGATGGCAAGAGAGAATTGTGGTGTGGGCCATGCTTCCTGGCCTTGGAGGGTATTCACTAACCACCTGGGTCAATGGTCTCCATCCCAAACTTTCCTGTATTGAGTGTGAAGGCAATGTATGGAGCAGATGCCATTACATTTCTGCCCATGATGTTTCATTGTGACTGTATTCATAGTATGTTGACGAACATGTTCATAGGTTCATGAATGTCTCAGGGCTTTGTGGAAGGTGTTTGAGTGATCAGACCAGTTGGATTTCATTACACTTCTGGGATGATCTGAGTTATGGGAGTACTGAGACAATGATTAGGACTTACCCTTTCATCCACCTAACACATCTTTGGCAGGTAATTCATGATCCATATACCCTCACAATGCTCTAGGAACAGGAATGTAGTTGAAGAAGTTGTCTTCTGGACAATCAGCACAAGGAGGATGCTGCAGCACATCATCAGGAAGTTACCAACCTGTTTCTGGTGGAAGTGAATATCCATTCATTAGAGTCCCACAGGTCCTGGAAATCCTCCCAAAAGTTACAGCCCCCTGTAAATTCAGAGATCCTGGAAGATTTTCAAAGCCCTATCTCTGCCCGCTGACAAATCATTTCATTCCCCAGAGTGACTTAAAGGGGGCTATCAGGATGTGTTCTTACATTCTGATATTCTCAAAAATTCACTTTGTTGTTCTTGATCTCCCAAGTCTCAGTCATCACATATTTCTGTCTTTCTGGATAACATATTACCCCTTTAAACCACAAAACTCCCTAGGAAGCCAAACAGGATTCTTGAGCTAATACTAAAGTACTACAGATGCAAAGAATATCTCTGTGAGAAAAAATGTTTGAGCCATTGGAAATCATTACCATAGTGATAGATCTATCAATTCACAGAGTGATTTATAGGTAAATAAGGATTACATACACATCTCTGGAAACTTTATTTTTCCTCAGCTACAGTGCAGCAAAACATCAGGCTAATGGAATTACAGGAATATAAATGAAGGAGAATGTGATTGAGGCTTTCCAGTGTAGGAATGCCAGATATCTAACCTACCATCAAAGGACAAGAATCATCTTGTTAAAAGGTTATTTTGAAAAGTAGGTGAAAAAATGCTGCTTGTTATTAAACAGTGCCTTGGTGGTGTTTTAGCAGCACAGATCTGGCAATACAGTGAGTGTCTGTAACAGATGAAAGTGGGAAAATAAATTTTTCTACGGGGTTTTTGAATCAGAGCAAGAAATGCGTTGACCCACAGGCTTCTGAGGAAACTACAAGTGAAATATGGAGATGAGTAAAAGGCTTAAATGATGGCATTTTTAATGATTCTCAGCTACAAAAGTACAAGTGAAAGAGGAAAAAGGTACCCATTATCAGAAGACTGAGGATACTTTTGGGGTTTGACCACTTCTCAGTACCTATGCCAGTCACGGACTCTGTGTTCATACTTCCACTAAGTGTCTTTCTGATCTCTATGCATTTATTTTTTTCTATTAAGACAGCTGGTGTGATGTCCATCTACAAGAAGGGCCAGAAGGAGGATCCAGGGAACTACAGACCTGTCAGCCAGATGTCCATGCCAGGGAAGGTCATAGAGCAGATCAACATGACTCCCATCACATGGCACATGCAGGACCAGGATATCAGGCCCAGCCAGCATGGGTTTATGAAAGACAGGTCCTGCTTGATGAAACTTATATCCTTCTATGACAGGATGACCCACTTAGTGAATGAACAAAAGGCTGTGGATATTGTCTGCCTGGACTTCAGTAAAGCCTTTGACATCCTTTCCCACATCATCTCCTGGAGAAATTGGCTGCTTGTGGCTTGGTCAGGTGCACTGTTTGCTGGTAAAAAACTGGCTGATGGCTTGGTCCAGAGAGTGGTGGAGAATGGAGTTACATCCAAATGGCAGCTGGTCACTGGTAGTGTCCCCCAGGGCTCAGTGTTTGGGCCAGTTCTGTTTAATACCTTTATCAATGACCTGGAGGAGGAAGTTGGGTGCTCCCTCAGTCACTTTGCAGGTGACACCAAGTTGGAAGGGAGTGTTGATCTTCTGGAGGGCAGGAAGGCTCTGCAGAGGGATCTGGGCAGGCTGAATCAATGGGCCAAGGAGAATGGAAAGAGGGTCAACAAAGCAAAGTGTTGGGTCCTGCACTTTGGTCACAACAACCCCATGCAGCACTACAGACTGGGAGAGGAGTGGCTGGAAAGCTGCCCAGTGGAAGAGGACCTGGTGTGCTGGTAGCCAGCAGCTGAACAGGAGCCAGCAGTGCCCAGGTGGCCAAGAAGGCCGAGGGCATGCTGGCCTGTATCAGCAATAGTGTGGCCAGCAGGACTAGGGAATTGCACCCCTGTGCTAGACCACACCTGTTCAGTTTTGGGCCCCTCACTACAGGAAAGACATTGGGGTGATGAAGAGTGTGAAGAGAAGGGCAGGGGAGCTGGTGAAGGGACTGGCTTGTAAGTATTATGAGTAGTGGCAGAGGGAGCTGGAAATGTTTAATCTGGAGCAAAGGTGACTGAAGGGAGGTCTTCCGTTGGTCTCTACAGCCACCCATGGTGAAGAGGGAGTTGGTCTCTTCTCCCAGGTAACAAATTAGAGGACAAGAAGAAACAGACTCAAGTTGTGCCAGGGGAGATTTAGATTGGATATCAGAAACATTTGTTCACTGAAAGGGCTGTTGAACATTGAAACTGGCTGTGCAGGGAAGTGACAGACACCAACCCTGGAGATATTTCAGGTAAAGGTAGATGCAGTACTTGGGGACATGGTTTATGGTAGACTTGGCAATGCTGGGTTATTGGACTTGATGATTTTAAAGGACTTTTCTAACCTAAGTGATTCTATGATTGCATGAGTGATACTGGAGACTTTTCTATCCTTTTTCATCTTAAGAAAGTAAACTAGCAGGAAAGGAAATTCTGAGAGTTCAGACTGAGGAGCTTGTTGTCTTTCCTCAGTCCTACTCCACATTAAGCTCTCTGCTGGTGGTGAGAGGTGAGGAAGAGCTATTTTTTAGGATTTCTGCAGGTAGACAGATGTTGCTGTAATGTATATATTACATGGGGGATGAAGTTTTTTCAAAGAATTTACAGCTGTGTCTGTGGAATAACAGCATGAGATCAGCACATGGGGCTCTAAGTGAGGCTCTGTGGCAGCTAAATCTTAGCTTGTTTCTGAATAAAGCTAAATACAGCTTGCTGCAAGAAGGAAATTTTCAAAATTGGTTATCAAGGGTTGGTGCTAACTGCTTTATTTGTTTTCTTCCATCAGTGCCATAGATTGATTCTTTGATTAGAGCCAGTACTTAGGAAGCTGAACTAGACATCAGATGCAGTAAACCCCTTTGGTAAACTGTATTTTGACGAATCATCATAGGTTGTTCAGTTAGTCCTGTGTTTGATTTTACATACTTCTCTNTTCTTTTTTTTATTTTCCTCTCTATTATTTTTTTTCTTATTTACTGGACAGGTTTCCACGTTTTTTTTCACTATCCCCAGCTGGAACTAGGAAGGCTGCTTCAGGTGCCCAATTACCCTTCACTTTAGTAGGGTATAATAGGATCTTGCACCTGCCCTCTCTCTGTAGTGTTTACCAAGGCAGATATAGAAGTTATCAGGATGTTAGTAGAGCAGAGAGTTTCTGCATCTGGCAGACTGAGAGGTAACTTTTAAGTCTATGATGTCTCTTTCAAGTCTCAATGTTTCTAAATGAACATTATTGTGCTCTACTGTACTTGTGCATTTTGCTTTGTTTGATGTAGCATTTATATACCTTCATTCATTTCAACCAGTCACTCTCTGTCTAACCATACTTAGCCTTCTATTTTTTCAGTTTGGTTAAAGCCAGTGCTTAGAAGATGAAGAGCTCTGACTCATAGGTAAGATATTTCACTATGTGGAAAACCCAAGAAACACGTGAAGTAATGCTGGTTCTGAAGAAGTTTTATTGGAGGCATTGGAGACACAGTAAAGGTGGAAAATGGAGAAGAAGTTACCTAGGGAAACTAATAGGCATACCTAGATGTAAATGTTCTTTCCTGGTACACTTATTTTTTGCTTACTGGACAGACTTCCAAGATTATAGTTGGCACCAGGAGAAAAATAAAGTGACATTTAATCTCTATTATGCTATATGTGAACTGTGAACTTCAAAAACACTTCATAATTTTCACCATGTTAAAAAAAGATTCTGGCATCCCATCACCAATGAGATCTACTTCAGAGAAAGTACATTTTCTTTTAAAAATTGTAAGTTTTTAGATTTGTATTTCAGAGGTGAATGTCTTTGGAGAAATGCTTTTTTTTAGAATTTGAATATTCATATATTTTCTAAAAGAATTACCTGTCTCAAAAAAATTTTCATAGGAGCTACTTGTTTCAGGTACTTTCTTCTGAATGTATGCATTCCATTTGACTATGGCTTCTTCAAACAGAACAACCTACAGGATGAACCCAGCCATTACTGTCCTTGCAAAGTGACAGTGGGAAGACAAAAATGTGGCTTCCATTGTAATGTCCAAAGCACAATGGCCTGCAAGAAGTTTTTCTACTGAGGTAGTTAGAAACAAACTTCACACTCATGACTTCCTAGTTATGTATATGCACAGACCAAGGAAAAAGCTGCATATTCTGTAGAGAAAAAACTTACATTAACTTCGTACTAGATTAAGTGTAGATGAATCTGATGTGTGATGCGTGTCCAGAAACCAAACTCTTCTAAATAGAGAACTCTTAGATGGGTAGATTAGACCCATTCTTGAATGTGTATCTGCAAGGTCTTCCTCTTTAATCCTTTGTCTACACTTGTACAGCTTATCATGCCAATTAAATCTTTTTTTAATTGAACTGAATTGAGGAATGAATCCCTGGTTGCAAGCCAGGTCCAAGAGTGCAGGTGTCCACTTCAAATAAAACATCACTACAATGTCTTGGCATTGTACCACGTTTCACTTGTGTGAGTATAACCTGCCAACAGAAACCACCTTATTCCTTAAGGAATTTTTTTATTTTGTTTTAATCAAAGGGAGATTAAGGCAAATATGAACCTGCCTCAAGCCATAAAGGTATTATTTGCTTTAACCTGATCAAATCCCACTGACATCAATGGGGGCTTTCTCTTGTCTTCAGTGTGGTTGGCCATGTCCATCCTTTGACAGAGTCTCCCCACAGTCTAACAGTGTGTGCTTTTCAGGGAGTTACTTGCTTGAACAGCCCGACAGGAAGTGTGAAAGGGACACCTGAAACAGCTACAGAAGGTGAGTTCTGATAAAGTAACTTACTGAAACAATATCTTTAGAGAACAGAGTTCCCCATGCACTCCAAGGTGAGAATCCTGGATGAATCTAATGTTAGACAGATGAAAAGCTTACAGAGTGGCTGCTGAGAATCTTTCATAGGACTTTATAGATAATCAACACATTTATTATTCAGTGCTATCAGCCACCATTTCTACAAGTGACAATATCAGTTTACAGAGTGAAAAAAAAGTAGTCTTCTTGTAAAATGTATAAAACTGTCTTCAGATTCTCTGCTCCATAAGTAAGCAACCCTAAAAGGGAAATTCAGCTAATAATCTTTAATCTTTTTTTTGTAATCAAAATAACTCTGAAAATAGCACTAAAGTAACTAAAAGGTAACTAAAGAGCAGATGAAAATTCTAATTCACATTTCAATTGTAAAAAAAAAACCCACGCCACCACCACCACCAACAACAAAAAAACCCAAAACACTAAAAGGTCAAAAAAGCTATAATATGTTTTAAAGACTCTAATGAGATATAACAATAGGTTGTATGAATTTACGGAAATCAAATAAAAAATAAAAAGAATTTCAAGAGTTTGCAGTTGATTGTTGTCAGAGATTCTGAAGCAGGGACAGGAAGTTTTTTATACATTAATATCATCTGGAAAATTCCATGTGGATGCTTCTGAGGACCAATAGTACCTATAGCAAAATATATTTGGAAATAAACAATCAGTCATTAATATGAATCACAATGGTTAGTACCAAATTCACCAACTGCCAAGTAAGCTACAAATGACCCTGCTTGAACCAAATCCTTTTCTACTCACTCTTCTTTAACTGTAAAGCATTTCCATTGCCTTCAAAGAGTATTTAGTAGTTATGCTGGTATGAGAACAGAATCTGAATTGGGCTATTTTTGAAGGGAAGCCCCAATTCCACCATCCCTAGACATAATACAGCTGTTGTGATCCAGTGAGAATACCTTACTATTCTGTGGAAAAAGGAACAGCCTCACTGTGAATGTGCTGACCACCATGTATATTCTGCCATCAGTGCCTTCAGTTCTGGTGCACCCAGACACTTTCTCTCTAACATCACAGACTCTGGTTCTCTATATTCAAAATAAAAACAAATGTTAAGTAGCAACCTTGCAGTGTTTAGTAAGCAATTTTCAAGGGTCTAATAAATATTGGGTTTTGTAGATGTTTGTGTTTGCCACAACCAGTGTTTCAGGTATCTGACTTGATTTCAAATGTTTAGTGAGAGGAACTATTGGAGTAGAACCAAGGAACAAACTTTATCGAGAAAGTACCCTTGGGGAGACAGTGAAGGGAAGCAGGATTGGAGGTTAATGGTACTGTATAACTTGTCTCTTTTCATTGTGGCTGATGAGTCCCTGCTTATTGATAAGGCACTTTTTTTTTTTAAGTGAAACTTTTTCTTTTGAAAGTATTGATTCTTCTCACATTTTGCATAGCTACAGGTAACTACTGTTCACCTACCTGCTACCAGTACATAATCTAAACCTGTGGCTTCTTTACTGCTTGAGCAGTCATCTGACAGCTCATAAACCAGAATCCAAGTCTTGGGGGAGGGCTAAGAAATAGTGTGGCAGTCTCAAGCAATCAGAAAAATAACTGCTGTGGTTTAATCCCAATTGGAAATTAAGCATTGTGCAGCAACTCCCTAAACCAGTCAAAAGAAAAGAAAACTGTAATGACCAATAAAGATAAGAAATATTGAAGTAGATTTTGAAAATATAGGTTTAGGACAGCCTATCCAGAGTTGCAAGTAATATGAAGGAACACTTGCCTGGAGGGGCTGGCAAGAATCATGACAGAGTTTGCACGAGTTTGAGTTCCAGGTTTTCATCACTGGAAGTGAGAGGCAGCTTGACTGTAGGTTCAGAGGCATTGGAAATGTAGTTTCTCAGTGGTGTTTATGGCATGATTACAGAGTACTGACACTTGTTTTTTAAACAGCATGGAAATAAAAAGATCCAGAAAATCATCCAAGACTAGGTAAAGAAGGCATTTGTTCCAACAAGGAAGGCAAGCACCTCTCATTTTATAGACAGAGCAAATGAGACACAGAGCAGCCATGTACTTTACTTAACAAGTGAATAGAGGCCATTTTCATTAGATAGTCTGCATTTGCAGCCCACAGATAGACATTCATGCCTGTTCATTCACCTTTTCCTATCCAGGGTAAGAGCTGCAGAAGACATTTGCTATCTGAGCATGAGACAAGCTATAGGCAATGCCTGGACAAGCAAAGCATCTACTCATCACCCCAGTGGCAGACAGGAAATATGCAACAGGATGCAAGAGGGTAAGGTCAAAACTTGCATTCTTCATTCAGGTGAGTTAGTAAAGTTGTCAAAATCCACATATTTTCCTTACAGATTCATCTTTTGCATTCCAGTAGCCAAACCAGAAAAATAATAATTTAACACTAAATAAATAATAACCAATTTTGGAGTCTCTTTTTAGTGCACTGTAAGGCATTGTTTCAGGATAGGTAAATTAAAGACTGTGGGTTGCTGGTATATAACAACAACATAGTACACATAAGTACCTACTGTAGACCCTGTTCTATTAAATGGTGTGTTAATTATCAATTATAATTTTCAGGATTTTTGACAAGCAAAATGCTTGCAGTGGCTAAACAGTATATTAAGTGATCAGAAAGTCTTTAATGCATTTGTGTCATACAGAGCTGATGAGAAAGAGTTTGCTGTTCCTGTTCACTCACAGACCAGACAAGAGAATGGTTCAGGTTGCCTTGTTGCAATAAATCTGGCTGCCTGAACTCCCTGGGGAAGACAGCTGGCAATGAGGTGTTTCCCAGAATAAGGCAGGTAAGCAGAAGGGAGGCTACTCTGGGACACTTTCCAGAAGGAAGAGTGGGATAATACAAATAGGAGGGGAAAAAAAAGTGAGAAATTTAAAAAAGAGGCAAATATTTGCCTTTCTTCTAATGAGAAGAGCAAGGCATGAGGCTGAATTCCCTGAAAATGATGAGTGTGTGGTTAATCCTAAGTCTATCATTTTAATGGCTTGGATACTAAGCAGACTGCACTAATGTATTGATATTTCAGAGAAACAGGGAAACAGCATTTACTTAATGGTTCATAGATGAATTGAGTTTCAGACAGACCTGGACAGTGGTCATCAAACCTCCAGTACATCACCTTGCCGGCAGCATCTTTTGCTCAAGACCTTTGGAGACGGCAGTGTGCAGGTGGCATCAGGTTTTGCCTTCTTTGGCAACTGCAGGGATGGATGGGAATTGACTCCATGGGAGGAAGAACAGAAAGTAATGAGCAAAAGAGAAAAAGGGGTATATCATCATCATCATCGTCATCATGGCTAGGCTTCACGAATAAAGATTTGGGAAGGGTCTACCTGCAAGCACGCTGATGGCTGATAAGGCCAATATAAGATAGGCAAGTCTGGTTGCAAAAGGCACAGCAGAAAATCTCCTGTCAGGGCACAGTTCTTTCTGTGTTGTCTTTTCTCCTCCAGGCTGATTCTGCGTGCGGTTTCAAAGGAGACAGCAGCGTTATAGTGTGTCTCCATGACTCCCGATTGGAGGCCAGAGTGGACCACTGATGGTGGTCAATATGGCCAAGGCTGAGGTGTTGTTTCAGGGCATCCTTGTATCTCCTCTTAGGAGCTTTACTCTTAGCTAAATATCTGCTTTTATCACATTTTGTCTTGTTTGTTTGTTTGTTTGTTTTCTTCTGCTACTCATAAAAGCAAGACCGCCTCAGCCCCATGTTAAGGCATAATGAAATCAGTCACAGCCAAATCTTCACAAAACTACTCTACCTCTGACACAAACCTTTTCTGACATGTCAAAATAACTAAAATATTTTTAGTCTCATCCTGGAAATTTTCTTGTTTTTCCTCACCTTTCCAGATATGTTGTCAGTTTTAGTCTTATCACTGTCCAGCCAACAAACTTGAAGAAAGTTAATCAGACAATTATTTAGGACACACTTTAGTTACTAATGTCACCTGTAACAACATCAGATTTCTTCCTGTTAGCTACTAATCTTCATGGAAATTGGAGGCACAAAGGTTTAAATTGCTATACATTAGTTTATACACCGTGACTGCTCTGGGATATTCCAGCTGTCCCTGCCTCCATGTCACAGTTGTACCAAAACTTGTTCATGTGCTTGTAACTAAATCAGTTCACAAAGTGATTTTTTTGTTTAAAATAACACCCTTAAAAACCCTCAACAAAGACAAACCAAACAAATGTATATATTTTTATATTCCATAAAGACTACTGTCTGGTGAAAACAGTGTTGGCAGGTCTGCCTTATATGAACAGATTTTATGCCCAATTAAGTCTTTCTTCCCACAGCTGTCATAAGACCAGAATGCTATCTTCCACTCTCTGTCAGTGCTTGGATAATTGGGCATAAGCCTGACTCTGTGCTTTGACCAAATTTGTGCCACATCCTGGAAACATGGCTCAAGCTTGAAATGGAGGAAAACCTGAGAGGGGATGGTTGTCCAAAGAGGAAGAGAGGTTTCACTTCTAAACACCCCACTGATCACTGCATTTGTTAGGGACGAGCAAATCAAGGCTGGGGGATCATTTGTATTTGTTAAGCCACTTCTGTCTTGCCCAGGAGAACTGGTTGCACTGGGGTATTTTGGGTGATGTGGAGTGTAATGATTCATGACATGGGAAAGTTAACTGCTGAAGAGATAGAGCCTTTTAATGTTAGCAACCTTTCTTTTAAGACAGTGTTTCCCACTGATGAATCCCAAACTGAGAAAAACATCTTAAATTCAACCCAAAGAGCTGAGTTTCTGTGTGCATTTGCCAGGGTCAACATGACTTCTAACCAATAAACAAACTTCCACACTCAGTATTTCCAGTGAAGATATTTATGTTTGCATTAGAGACAGATGGAAAGAGACAAACAAGTTCCAAATTACAAACGTGCTCTCTACTTATCTGTATTAATTCCCATTAGCATGGCAAAGATACCTTTGCCAAAGACGGTGCTGTGCTAAAATGCACAGCTGTTCCTTTTATTTGCATGTGCAGCTGCCTCTGGTGCCAGGTTTGAATGTACAACTTCAAAATTCAGAAGTTTTAATTATGCCCCATATCTGAAAAGTAGGCTCTTTTTATATGTCACATATTCTAGAAATGAATCATCAACAGGTACCTGAAGTGGGGTCTGGGAAGATGCCCAAAAGACTTATTTCTCTCTAAAGATTCAATGGAGATTTTCAAGAGCATCCATATCTATTGGAGAGCTGCTCTTGCATTCTTCTCAGGACCGGCAAGGACCAACTCTCAAAACACACACTCCTGTTTGAGAGAGCTCACATGTTCTCTGTCTGATACATGGATCTCAGGACTTGTTCCAGAACAGTTCACATCTATAGAGAATCAAGGCACTTTAAATAGTACTTTTATCCCGCTAATTTGGATGGCCTTGAAGCATCCAGGTCAGTGTTTACCAGTGGACTCAGAGGTGTCTCAGGCTTTGCTGAAACTCAGGTTCATGATCTTCATGTCTCACTGAAACTTTCTGATCTCTTAGTCTCTCACATTGTGTCTGCTGCAATAAAGCTTCACTAATCCTGTATGTTCTGCACTGGAGGGACTATATGGGAGATGGTGGTGGGACAAAAAAAATATTTGAAATCCATTTTACTTCTCCTTGATGGAATCTCAGGACAGCCCTAACTGAAGAACAACAGATGTTTTCTGAAACTCTTCAAGAAACAATGTGGTAAAACTTCAAAGCTCTGAGGAATTGTTTTCCTAGCAGAGCTCTTTTTTTGCAAAGGAACGTGAAGGAAATTTCATATTGTCTACTCAATTCCCAACTAAAACGTTTTCAAAATCTTCCTGTTTTTGAAAAAGCCTTTCTAAGCCCCAGAGGAACTAAAGGAAGCTCATGAAAAATAAGGGCTTGCAACATTTTGGTCTGAGATTTTATGATGAGGGTGAAAAGATGGGAAGCAATGCTTAACCCTTTATTTTAAATCCTTAGCTAAATGCAGGAGAACTACCTTGACCTGCCTCATGCCCCTGCAACTTCTTTTTGATTTATTTTTTAATGTAATCTAGTGAAAATTATCTGCTTTGGACATACTGAGCCTGCACCCAAGATAAGCTTTCTATTTTCTAAATGCCTGTTGAAGTCTCTTAACAAAGGCCAAATATCTGCATTGCTAGGGTAATGTGGTTGTCAACATTTTCAAAGTTTACAATAGCTGGTTAGGACAGGTTATGTTAGTTTGATACTGTCCTCTTGTTTGCTGGATAAGAGAGTGAAATAACCTTCTGGATAAACTCAATAATAAGAGAAATGTAGGAAGTTAAATCCTGCAGTTTCTCTGGTTTACTTGGTGATGTGATTAAACAAATGTGAGAACAACTAAGGGCTTCAAGTTTTAGCCTAGCACATTGTTTTCTGCTGCATCATTTTCCATTTGGACTCAGCAAGAGCACAATTGCCTATTGATTAGTAAATATCCACTATAAAGGATTCAATAGGTGTTTTTGCATATGCTGAGTCCTAAATGCAGAAAACCAAGCTAACAGAAAAGAAATTAACACTGCCTTTTCCTGCAGGGCCTTCCATAGCCTTCTCCAGGGAAATTACTCTCTGTACATTGAACATCTCCGAATTCCATTAGGAAAAAAAAAAATCATCCAAGAAAATGTGCATTATAAATTATATGAAATTATTAGCAAAAGTGGTGAGATTGTGAGCTATTTATCTTGCAACATCTTTTTGTGACACCAGCTAGTATCTTTGGGCTAAACCATCTATGGAAGGAGGGGTGAAAAAAGAGAATTCTGTCCTTACTTTCAACTAAAATAGACAAGAAAGGAAAAAAGATGAATAAAAGAAGTCTCCTTACCACCATTTAAGGACAGGAGGCTGAAGTGAGGGGCTACAGAGCAACCTGGTTTAGATTACAGGAAAAAAAATTGAAAATATGAAAATAAACCAAAACTTTGGTCCTGCATCTCAAAGGAATAATTTTTTCCACTTCCACTGCAAAATAAGTATCAAGAAATGCAGGGAAAAAAGGATAAAGCTGTTTCAGACAGTTCCTTAAGGGTCTAGAATAGTATGAAGTGAATAAATTTATATTAATAACATTTATAGTGATTGTGTTTGTGAATGTTACCACTCTTCAGTTCACAAATATTCTGCAATATTTGAGAGTTGCATAATAATGTAAGTATTTTTCAAAAATACTTTCACCATGAATATCTGTTGGTCAACAGTCATTTTGTGAAAAAGACACTGAGGATATGAAATTTGAGAAAAGAATTAATTAATTTTATTCCAATCTGTAGTTTCGTTTACCTTTTCCTTCCTTTGGCTGTGACGAGCCAAACTTCGTACTTGAATGTTGTCATTTGTGGTTTGTTGGAGAAACACAAAGCTAGTTCAAACCCTAAATTTTTGTGACACGTTCAGGCATCCACTTCAGTGTCTCCCAAGTGATGTTTAAAAACGTGCTTAGAAACATTCTTAGTTTACAAATTGTGGACCTGCTCTATTCTGAGACCTGACTGATCACTCTCTGGCACTGAGGATAGACTACACTGTCATTACGGCTGAGCTCATCTCTACAGACAGGCTGTCTAACCTCCCTCTGTCTTTGCTGTACTCAGGGCTGTACCCCAGCAGAGGAAATCCCTGAGGGTAGTCTCGGAAAGCATGTTGGGGTTTTTCAGAGAGATGGGTATTGCTGGCTCAGTATAAACTTACCACATGTTATTTGGCGTGATTACTATTTATGTATCTGATGGGCCTTTGAAGCAGCCACTGTTCCACTTCATTTGATGACAATGCTCAATAATTCTGGACCATCAGAATTACACAGGCAAACCTGGAAACACACAACAAATTGTTCTTTCAGCACAGTAAGAAGTAGAAAATGGATCTCTGCATTGGCTGACTCATAGAAAGATATTAGCTTTGATAATGAGAGTAGGGAAAGAAATGTTCAGTCCTCTGTGAGGACACTAGGGGGATGGGTTGGCAAGAGGATAAACATAAACTACTCAGTTTCATTTAATATAGAATCTCATTCAATTATACTAATTTCTTTCCACAGCACTGTACTCCTGTAACTTCAACGTATGGATATTTGTCTCTTTTGTAGGCAATAAAATGTTTACAAAAGAGAGAGCATATTATTGTTAATCCCTTAATGGAGATAGATGCTTTATTTTAATATTTCATAATGTCTACAGGCCTCATGGGTGTCTTAGAATGAAAAAAAAATAATGGTAAGCATTTCATAGCTACTGTTGATAGAAATGAAGGCATTGGGAGAGCTGTTAATGTCTCTAACACTAAACTGCAGTCTGCTCCAGGAAAAGGAAGATACTGTAGTTAAGTCTTCAAACAGTAAATTGTTTTACAGTTCTTCAGATCAGCTGAAATTACCTGATCATTTAATTTTATTTTGGTAATTACTGGTGGATCTTTTCCTTCCATGAGTTCATTTTTAAGATTTTAAATATAACTCCTTCCTAGCATGGAGTGGATCCTTTCAAGGACAGGATTCTTCTGTCTTAAAAATAGTTGCAAGCTATACAGATTTCATTAAAATCATCAACTTCCTCATTTATTTCCTACTCTTCTAAGTAAACCTTATTCATTGTCTATGACCTTTTGTTGTTGGTATAATTTATCTGCAAACATAGACAGGAGACTATAACATCAGTAAAAAACATGGAATCAATCAGCATGGCATGACCTTGATTGTTCCTCGAAAAATCCAAAAATATAATCAAGTCTTTTAGTGTTTGCTGGGAAAAACTGATGGAAGCTTCAAGTACTTGATGGCACTTTCATCTTGTAAACTCACCTGCCCCAGGAAATCCATAGTGGAAACCCACATATGAACCAAAATAAAGTGAGGCAAAGACAATAACTACTGATGGTTTCACACTATAAAGGCACAGGGAATTTGTCAATTTGTAGAACATTGTCTGGGAATTACATTCCCTCTACAGGGATACTAAATTCCAGCCTTAGTGCTTCCTTGAAAGATGTGACAAGAATGCAAAGAGCAAGTATTTCATTTAGTGGTACCAGAAGCTATAACAAACTTCAGGGAGACTGAAATGACAATGATGACCTGACTCCACAGGGTGGAGAAAGGGAAAGAAAACACAATGTGCATTATGCAGAAGAGCTTCTCTCATGAAAAACCCAGGGATCTGGAAACTGAAGTGGTTCTGAACTCAGAATTGCCTTTGTGTCAGTGCTTTTAGTCAGACTATCTTATTCACCAGACTACCAGACTCAATAGTCATTCTCAGAAAATCATTGCATTGAACAGCCTGGTCACACATGCACTAGAGAAAGTGTATATTTACTACATAGCCCATACTGGGAAAAAAATGAGAAAGAGGAGAGACAGACCAGTAAAGTGGTATTTCCATCTTTATTAGTGTTCTGAGGAAAGTTTCAATTCCTGTTAGGAAAAAAAAAAAAAAAAAAGAAGATTCAAATTAGGGAGTGTGTTTTTCTTCTTTAAGGGAATATTGGTTTCAGTTTGTGGCTAAAATTACATTGGATACCTAAATAATACCAGGCACTATCCTGTATATTTTCCCAGATATCTTCTGTAGAACAAAAAAAAAAAAAATCCCTTTCAATGCATCAACTTTAACTTTTGACAAGTACAGATAAATGTGATTCACTAAAGTCACTCTGCACAACCACATCTTACACCTATCTGTACTGCAGAGAAATAGTCTGATTTCCAAATATGGCAGCATTTTGCACTTGAGCAGCCGTAAGAACACTGGCATCCTGGTACCTGTCCATCAAAACTGGTGGCTCTCACATATAATATAAGTAGTTTTCATCTGTGAAAATCCATGAAAAAGGTTAAGAGAGAGCACTAGTTCAGTAATCTAGAGAATATATACTATAATATAACTCTCTTGTAGTCATCTTGATGACTTTACGCTCATATTCAATGCTGAGCATATAACAGCAAGCAGAGCTTTGGGTTTTGGGTGTTTTCTCTAAGAGTTATTTTGCTAAATAAAATACTGACAAATGAGAATCTGAGTGTAAAGTCTCAAGTCCTGTCTTCAGTTTCCTACTTGTGTTTTACCTAAACACCTCTCCTTTTATACTGAAGAATCATTATGGTGAATGTGTTAAGTACTTGAAGACAACTATAAAATGCTATTCCTGCACATATGAATTGATTTGGATGCCCAAATTCTTACATAATACTACATGTAGGAGATGCCTATCTTCTTTCCTTAATAATCCAGCATAAGAAAGGATGTAAATTCAGAGGCAGTGAAGCTTTTAAGTAATTTGTCTTTTGTGGTAATGTATTAATACTGATGCTAATTTACCAATATATGATGCACTGCAAGACTCTTGTTCATTTTTCCTTGCCTAACCAAGTAGTGTGAACTAACATGCTATAAGGATAGATGTGAGATTTTACTAATGGGGTGAACTGAAAGACCATTCAAGATATAACTGGAAATACAGAGAAAATAGAAAGAGAGAGGGTAATGAGACAGAAAAGCAATATGGCAAGGACAATCAGTTTGATGAGAAAGTAGAACAGAGATTCATGCAGAAATTATGCTCAGAGAACTGAAAAGGAAGATGCAAAAAAAGAATTTGATGCTAAATTCAGAAGCAGGCAGTATGGAAGCATAGAGAGACTACAATATAGCCCAGGAAGGATTTCCAAAAGATCAGTATCCACCACTTTGATGATAGAATGAAAGATATTTAGAGAGCTCTTCATATACTTCACTTTCTCAAAACACCATTCCACTGAACAGCAGGACACTCCCATCTTTCCCAGACCACTGGTGACGATTTCCATAACCTTCCTGCACTCTCCCTAGAGTTTCAATGTTAAAGCCCTTCTAACAGTAACATAGCACCACCTTCACAGACCCAGCCCTACCCTCAAAAAGTTCCCCTAAGCCTTTTCTTTCCCTTTTATATGTGGCACCTGGACATTACTGGGTTATGAAGATCATCTGTTTGGTTCCAGGCTTTTCTCTGTCAAGATTCTACATTGCTTTTGGAGCTGATCTAGGTAAAAGCTGATATAAGCAGCAAGTGGTTTATGGGATTTGCTTTGTCTACTGTGGGGATTAGGAGAACGAGGTAGAAGTAACTGCGATGAAAGATGTATGAGAGATTATTTTAGTGGGAGCTCAAGAGGGATGTGCTTTCAGATAAGATGCAGTGAAAGCACTAGCTGAATTTAGTGACTTGATTTATGAGCTATAGCTAAAGCAAGAGTCAGAAAGAAGAAAAAGAGACTTTTCAGTCGAGGTGGCAAGGATATGAGTGTTGGTAGTGACAGCTAAGTATGAAAATCTTTAATGAAAATGCAGTCAATGAGTGCCCTTTGTGCCTTTTCTGGACCCGGAATCTTCTCAGATGATTTGGTGAGCCCTTAACAGTCTTTGTTTTAGGTTGTTCTCAATAAATTAATCTGTGTAGAATGACGGAAACCTCTTCAAGGTTCCTTCAAACAGAAGCATCTTGAAAGTAATGATTGGATTAATCCCTCAAGTGCTTTCTTTCCCTCTTGCTGTCATTCTATTAAATGGGGAGGCCACATGAACATCTCTGTGTTTGACATCTCCATGGAGCATGTAAATGTTCTGTTAGAGCCAAATCAGTACTTCTCATTTGTAAATTAAAAGCATACTGAAAGTTTCTTAGTTAAGATGGTATTATTCATGCTCAGAGCAACTATTGCTTCAAAATCTAGATTCTTCAGGAAAAAAGGGAATGTAATTTGAAAAACAGAAATAATCTGGTGGGTGGGCTTTGCTCTGGTTTTCTTAAAGTATTGAGACTAAAGGATCACAGACAACATCATGTTCAACATTCCAGAGAAGAATATTTCTGCTATTATCAGAGAGATTCGCAATATGGTTGAAAACACAGATTCTTCAATAGTATAAGATGATCTTTGACCCTACATAAATGTATCACCTAAGCGAACAAAAGAGAGTGAGGGAATACTCCCTTTTAAAAGAGAAGGAAGAAAGTTAAGGAAAGATACAAGCTACAGTTCAAAGGGAGCCAACAGGATGAAGATGCCCCACTCCCTGATCATTTCTGATGACTTGAATGCAGAACCCATCCCTCTCCCAGCTGGATCCACACCAGCAATTGAAGGCTGTCATGCTTGTTCTATTGCCCCCAAGGATGAAAGTGTGCTGCAAAAGCATGTGAGCATGCTGACAGTCATCTACCTGGATAAAGCTTTGGTTTCAAATATCAGGGTAGAGTCCATAGCTTCCTTTTTTCAAAGTGGACTGCTATGTTTGGAGGATGGACACTAGGAGATCTATTGTGTGTGTTTTTTTTTCTTATTTTTTTAATATTTTTCCTGTGAAATCCTAACTCCTGAGGAGTTATTAAGCCTGTGTTTTCTGTTCTTAATGAGAGAACACATCCATTGTCAGCTAATGAATTTTTTTCCCCTTTTTGGTAAGACTTCCTAATGTATCAGGTGATATCATGATTTTGACATGAATGCTTGTCCTGGTTATAGTAGCCATGACCAGTTTGTCACTGTGTGGGTGTGTATTCTAAACCCTCTATGTAATTTTCTCATTAACTGCTAACAATGAATCATTTGCAGCACCTGCCCAGGGTACACCCAGCCCCTCAGGCTACAAGCTGGGTTTTTAGGAACTTCTGTGATATAAGGAAGTTTTCCTGTCTTCACACCAATGACTCAGGTGTGATAACTTCCCTCTGGGGAGTCATCAGCACCTTCACACCCACCTGAGGGGTCATGTCTTCTAATGGGCCATCAGGGATGCCAAAAATATGCCCTGATTGACCTCACAGAGTAAATCATCCATTGTGAAACTCTCCACCCTGGGGGAGGGACTGGGCATTCCCATTTGAGCCCAAGCAGATATAAACTTGGGGTTCTGGGAATGGAATGTCTTGTTAGATTCAGAAGAGGGCCAAAGCCTCAACAGAACTGTGACTCTCAACAAGACTGACCATCCCCTTCACCAGTAGGTTTCCTATTTCTTTTTTCTTTATACTTGGGGGGCCATGTGGTGTTCAGTACAGGTGTTGGTGAGCTCAATTCTGCTTGTGCCCCACTATGTTGGGCTGACATCTGTTTTTTTTTCTGGTGTCAAATGGTGTTTTCTACTGTATCAGTGTATTTATTATGGTCTTTTTATTAAATTTTTATTGTGACTTGAAATCTCATTCTGAGTTGGACTTATTTCTCCTGCTTGGTTTACCATTAAACCAGCACAATGCTAAACTACCAATGTCCTAATTATATTGTGATGTTCACAGACTGATATGGACAGCAAAGATGGAAAGTGTTTAATGTAACTGTTTGTCAATTGTACTACTTGTAAAGTTGTGACAAATCTTTCAATCTAAACCAACTTTGAATAACAAATTTGGCTACTCCACTAGAAAATGCTAGTTGTGCTGAGACTAGAATAAATAACTGTGGAGAGATATTTAGCTAGTTGTGAGAATCTCATCCAAATTAAAAAGTGTTTGGCAGTTTGAAAATGTTAGGGTCTGTGTAATAATTTTATAAATCCTTCAAAAATGGAAAGTTGGTGTTACGTTTTTGTTAAAACCTAGAAATAATTTTGACTTTAATCAGGTCAACTCAAGCTGTGCTGAAAATGTGCATATGATTTGTGTTGCAGAATGGGCTTTGGAGACTATACTTCTAGTGATCAGATTTCAGGATTTTGAGGGGCAATCATTCAGCTCTTTATATCTTTCTTCCAATGGCTAAAGCAGCTTCCCTTTCTCCAAGGAATTTATCATCTTTTGTTGTCAATCTAGACATTGACTGAAATAGAGATATGTTCCAGAACACATCATCAACATAGGTTTCATGCTGAAAGAGTGAGGAATTTTGGCTAAAAATCTCGTTAAGATGCAATGTCTGGATCCACTGCATTATTGGAAAAAAGTTGTGAGGATACAAAGTACTGGTTCTGTACCAGAACATGATACTCTTAGGCACATGGTGTGACTCTTGGGGATGATCCTGTGCAGGGCTAAGAGACGTACTCCATGATTCTTGTGGGTCCCATCCAACTCAGCATATTCTGTGACTCTGTGATCTTTTTCTCCTGGGGGAATAGGTAAAAGAAAGAAGAGATGCATTTTAAAGTTTAAAAAACACTCTGAGGGATGCTTTTAATTCCTTTGTATTTAGTATTTATTTTTGTATCTCTGCTTGCCTCCTACACTTGAAAACTGTATTTTTCCTTCAAGACAGGTATGCTGTATATCTAGACTACTGAGAACTAATATTCTTCTATGTTGTTTTAGTTGTTTTTTTCTACTCAAACTCAGGATGAGACTGCAGGAACTGCCTCCATATTCTCATTTCTCAGGTTTTACATCTGCAGAATGACCTCACTTCCTGCATCAAGTGCTTTGAGATCTATGCAAGAAAAGCACTGTGCAAGAGCCAGATGTCATGCCTGCAGAACTCAAAGTAGAATTGCTTTCAGAGGTTGTGAGCTGCAATTAATCAAGGGCTCTCCTTTATGGGTACTAATCCAACTTCTAAACAGAAAAGTTGATAAAGCCAAATATGTTTTGTCCAAGGGGAAAAAAAAAAACCCAGACCCAGATCATTGCCCTCTCCAACACCAAAGCATTATTAGTTCTGTGGTACAATTGTCACTGACATTATAGTTTGCAAGCATTGTACAAGACAAACAAAAGAAGTGCATTGAGGCAAAAGCTAGCAAGCTGTACTGCAAGAACTGTGAAGTCATGCCAGCTTTTTGCAGATTGGTGACTTAAGGGGGACTGAAGAGTGGAGAAAAGTGAACTGGAAGAACTAGTTAGTAAAAGGACAACAGGTCAGCCTACCAATAGTCAACAGACGTTGAAAAGTTGCAAAGAACTTGTGATCTTGAATTACAAAACCGCTTTTGTCAGGATGTTTACTGATAAGTTTTCCTGCAAAATAATGTGGCCAAACTGCTTACAGGATCAGTGGGATCTTTCACACAGTGGGTCTGTGGGTTCAGAGGTGAACAAAATAACTGTCCTCTGACTTTTATTTTTTGCTTAACATTAGGAAGGTATAGTATGCTGAGAGCAGGCTGTCAGGTAGTGGTGTATTTTATGCACTCGTTTTCCCTTTTAAGATTACTTGTACATGCTGGACTGCTGTGTTTGACTATGGTAAGAATAATTGACACTTTAAAGGACAAAATTTATTTTTTTAAACCAAATTTCATGAACTGACATTGAACACAGATGTATTTCTTGGTGATAAATGAAGAAAACATTTATGGTAGTACTGAAGGAGTAGATAATCAGATTTTATTTTTGAGGATGGAGGAGGAAGAGGATTTACTCAACATCCATTTTAGAAGATTTTTCTTTTTCCCCTTGGTGTTTGTTTTAAGGAAGAAGCCATGCTCTTTGTCATGACTCCTCTACAAAAGCTGAGGATTATGAGAATCTTTTCTGAAGGATAATATGGAAATATACTCCGTTCAGTGGCTTATCATTTCTTGTTGGGCTGGGAGCTACTGCACAAGTGGGACTGAGAGACCCTGAGACAATCAACAAGCAGGGCAGATTTGCTGTGTTTTGTTTTCCTTTTTCTTCTCCACACTGCATCATTGGAAGCAGTGAATGTGTACAAACAAGTGAAGCTAGGCAAAAAACAGATGTTTTCCCCACAATCAGTTCACAAATAATGAGACTGTTCCCATGCATGCTGTTAGCTCTCCCCCTTTGCTATTGTCAGTGGAATACAATGGGAGGGAGACAATGGAGAAAAGGCAAATATACAACTTTTCTCTTTATGCAAAAGTTGGAAAAAAATTCACTGCAAGCAATGAAATCTCTAAACTTAGAGTTGTTTCTATAAATTCGGAAAAAAAAAATCACCACCCACAGGACAGGATGTGTCAAAGGAATATAACAACACATAAAATATTTTACTTGTGCCTGCCAGGCAGTGACGATACCTCCAGGAGATCAATAGTTTTTGTTTTTGTGAAGAATGGTTGGTAAACAGAGTATATTGCTTGGCTCATGAGCAAATGTGTGCATTCAAAGTATTCTCCTCCTTCTCAGGTGGAGGTTCAGAACATTCTCACTAATCTCTCCAGGATGACACAACACCAGCAGTGCTACAAGCTGATGTGACATAAAAGTAAGGAACATATGTTACAAGTCCTGACAACCTCTCCTATTTACTTATAGTTAATTACAATGTAATTCCAAAGGAGGTCTTTCTTTCCTCCCCTCCTTTTTTTTTTTTTTTTTTCCCTTTTAAAGTGGTTTGGTGTTTTCTTTTTTAAATGAGATATTACTGATTAGCCTCCAGATATGCAAAGATAAATGGATTTTTTTTTAAAAATCTAAATTGTCCAATCTTAAACACAGTGGGAGGCTATAAAGGCCAAAGAGACCCTGCACTGGTATAATTTTCTGCTGAAGCCTGATTTGTTTCTCCAGTACAGATCAACACAATACAGCAGACTGCTTGAATATGTAATGCTTTTTTTCAGACTGAATGCAAGACAAAACAGTTGCAGGTACAAAGTAATAATACAGGTTCCAGGTCCAGACTGATTTTCTTCTAATGGTAGTCAAGACAGTTGAAAAGCTCCTGCCACCAAAGACTTATTTTCATTTATGTTCTTCTGCTCATCAGGAAGGTGAAAATAGTAATTCTTGCACTTGTTAATGACATCTTCATGAAAAGACAGGAGAATAATTATTTCTCTGCAGGACAGGACTTGGATAAGTGTGAAGGTTGAACTCTTGGTGATTTGATCATTACTGGTGAATTGGCAGATAATTTAACAGGAAAAATATACTAAGGTTGTGTTGACAAAGAATTATCCTATTGGAATAGAAGGTGTTGGTGATATAGACTACCTTAAACCAGACTGAAATTGTGGTACCATTGATGTAATTTTTCTCTTTCAGAAAATGTGGTCCCATCTAATGCTCAGGAAATATTTTATTTAGAGCTCCCTTTCTGCACTGATGGAGATTTTGAGGACAGCCTTCAGTTCTGAAGGCTTCAATTTTGGAAAAGCAAAATACAAAAGCAAAATAAATACTGACTCACTTTAAGGATTAAAAGAAAGTCAGTGTGTTAATCATTTTGTCAGGCTGACAATTTTGTTATGAAACTTTAAAACCTGGGAAAGAAAAATATCACTTATCTTTGTAGTTCTATATATCCTTTGGATATATTGAAGTGGGAAGAGCATAAGGCACCATAGTTTTTTTGTGCAAATTTACTGTCTTCATAATTTATATTCGTGCCATAAATTCCTCAAAGATGAAGCTGAAGAAATATTAATAGCATGAGAATCCAACTATCCAGATACATGTAACAGCAAAATGCTTCATGAATCTTTCCAGAATTTCCATTTACTAAGAATCAGAATTAAAACAAACCAACCAACCAGTTTTTATATCACATCCCAGAAATATTTCAAAACCTAGGATTTGATAATAGTCAGACCTAAAGAGTCTTATGAGTGTAGGAATTCTGCAAGGATTTTGGATTGCTCTAACAAGCAGGTTCCTTATCTTCACAGTAACATCTCCTACAGTTCTTTCTCCCTTAATATTTGTTTATTCAACACCAAATGTTGTTTGATAGCAGGACTTCAGTATGATTCCAGCCCGCTTATGTTTGCTGCTGACCTACAGTTAAAAGCATCTCCCGAAACAGCAAGCTTCAGACCCCAAACAGCAGTATGGAACAACCTGAGGTGTTGAAACAAGACTAAATTGTCACTAAAACTTGCCCTTTGAGTATTCATGAGGTTAAAATGCAGCAATTTGTGCCAATAAGCAGTCCAAGCAGAAACATGAATTGCTCCTTGGATGAAGCAGTAATGGGCTGTGGGTCTCAGCTGTGGCACAGAGCGCCAGGCTCTCCAGTGAGGCGGCTGCTCACCGGGCACACATCACTCCTCCGACAGGTTTTGGGAATAAAACCAATATTCCTTCTCTTACACTGGATGAACACGACTCTGCCTTGTCTCCAAACTAAACCACTCTAATTTCACTGTGGAAAGGGTACTGTGCTTGCCAAAGAAGGAATATGTCTTTTATATACAGCACCAAAGTTGTGGTCTGATTCCTCACCATTCAAATGAATCTGTTAGAATAGGCCCAAATTAGGACTGCATGGAACACTGCACTGAAAGTATTTGTAATGTCAGAAATAGCTTTGTCAGTTTAAGTAATTTTTTGTTTGAAAAAAAATTTAGTTGATCGTTTTTCATCAGAGGAAGATAAGGAAATAATTTTGTTTCCAGTTCCTGGTAGGGTTGCATCATGAATGAATTACAGGGCATGAAGGAGCAAGAAAATGAGCACTGGAGTCTTGAAACAGACTGTGGTGAAGGGCTGCAGCTTTTCAGCTGGACCAAAATCAGACTGCAAGAAAATGCAACCCCTCAACGTTTGAATGTTCTGCTGGACATTTTTTGTTAACTTTTGCTGAAATTTGAAGAAAGGAGAGGAAAAAAAAAGAATCAATGTCAACATGCTGGAATTTTCTCCAGTATTAATAAATGCACAGGTTCTGAGGGACAAAATGAATAATGTGTTCTTGCCTTATGCCACAAAATGTATTTTCTTCCCCAGATCTCACTTTCCCAGGCACACATATCTAAGGATGTGCATACAACTAAGTAATGACATCCTGAAGGAAGCGCCTTTTTACTTTCTTCATGTCCTAGTAGAGAATGCACACGCAAAATCTGTCCCTCTTGCTAGAGAGGGCATCTTGGTCCTGCTGTGCCACATCATTCTCTTGCCCATCAGAAATGTCACTGGATTTTCTTCCTTTCTCCAGGAGCCTCATTTGTGAGTTTCAGTTATTTCTACTGGATTTATGAGGAGAGTCAGAGTCACTCAGTGACTGTAAAGGTTAATACTGCAATGTTTCTGTGGCATTGACCTCTGAGATCCTCCTAACCACCAAATCATTTCAGAGGCCTGTTTGCTTTAGTTGTAGAGGTAAAAAGGGGTGAATGGGTCAGTCAATCTTACCATGTCCATCCTGAATGATAAAAGGCAGGGCTCAGCTCTGGACAAACAGCACCACTGACTTTCTCTGTTTCTCCAATGTGCCAAGGGAGTAGCGGAGTTTATGCTGCAGAGTTACCTCCCAGGCTGAGTCCAGAACCAGATGCAGAGCAGTGGATTGCTGGCTGCACTGCAGACCTCTAGTACACTTCCCTTAGTCTTTCACATTAGATTGCCAGCTTTTGTACCATTAAGATGCATTTTTCTGATGACCACATGTTGTAAGAACATCTGTCTACATCTGAGAAGAATGGGGAGTTAATGCTTTTGATGATTACATAAGTGTTGGTGTTGTGTAGAAAATAGAAACTTTTTTTAAAGAAATCCAACATTTTTATATCATTCTTAGGCTTCTGAAAAGTTCTATATTTAGTCAGCACCTATTAGCCTGTAGGTAAGTGTCCACCCACTTCACTGCCCTGTGAGCCTTGCAGTCATGCAGAAGTACACAATGTACTTCCATGTCTGTTCTTAGAGATTGTGTAATGAATAAACCAGGAAACAATCATTGCTGTTCTTTGTAAATAATGTAAAACATTACCAGAGTGTATGCAATCTTATAGATCTGGTAGGCATGATTGTTTGGAGCCTGACTACACTTCCTTTCCTTATCATTTTTTTATTAGTGATTGGAACAGAGAGGGGGACTGTATTTTTATGAAATTAGCTGACAGTGTCGCATTGGAAGCTATCAATATTGATAAGGGTTGGTGTATTGTAAAAATTAATGCTTGACCTTGTTAATAGAAATGAAATGCTAACACTGCAACATGCAAGGCCATATACAGAAGGGCTTATACTCAGAAATTCTGCTGCAAGCTGGGTTTTGCCTATTGCACCAAAGAGAAAAGATGAAGGTGGGCACTTTGGTTGATGAAGGCCTGAGTACACCAGTGGGGTGCAGCAATGGAGAGAGCCAATGCAGTCTGCAAACATGAAGATGGGGAGCATTTAGCAAAGAAGTATATGTGTAGTGCAAGTTTAGTCACTGCACAGAAAGGTTCAGTATGAGCTTGAATGAATGAATTTTGTGAGATGAGAAGAGTATTCTGTCAGAATAAACTTGGAGAGTTGGGATTTAAAGCTTACCAGACTGCAAGGTGGTAGAAGATATGACTGCTCACTTTAATCGTGGTGTGTGCTACTAACAAATTAAAAAGTGGGGCGAGTAATTTGGGCTAAAAAATGATGCTAGCACAGAACCAGAGCAGGATAAATCACCCATGACTACATCCACGTTACTTTTAAAGGGTTTACAAGCACAAGAGAGATGACCTCCAGGAATAATATTCCTAGAAGAGCAGGACAGGTAAACACTTTTTTCCTTCAGAAGTAGAGAGAATAACTGTGGCTCCAGCTGCCTGGGACAGGAGGAACTAGAGTTCTAGACCCAAGCTGAAATGGATGACTGAGGTTTCACTCTGGCTCCATGCCGTTTTATGGTAGTCACTAAACATGGTCTGTGGCAGCGATGGTAAGTCTAGATTCACAGTCCTAAATATCTGATCAGCCACTGCAGGAATTGTTTTCTAATGTAAGCATAATCCAAATAAATGTGTAAGTATGACTGAATTTGTCTCCTATGCAGGAGTGCAAAAATTATACTGACTTTTTGCTTCGATATCAGCTGTGGATAGCTTGGCATAGCATAACATTAGAATGTCATAGAGTGTACCTGGTCAAATGTCACAATCACAGGTACAAAAGTTAGTGAACAAATTTCTACTAGTGGTGCCAATTTACAGCAGTAGAATATCATGTGTCATTATTATCTTTCATTCAATACCATAAGGAGCCCTAAACAAGCATTTACTGAGCTCTGGTCTGTGACTCTTTCCTTCTGAGAACAGCCCAGTCATTTCTGTAACTTAAACAAGTAATAAGAAGGTGAATATTCAGCTATGTTTACTTTTACACTTTCTGATGTGCCATGTTCTAACTCGGGAGAATAACTGGAGGCACTTTTGCCTGGAAAACTCTTGATTAGAAATAGTTAATGAGTGGTATGAATAAAGAGCAAAGATGACATGTTCTCTAAGCTTGTTTTTATTCACAATCTGGTTTTGGAGGTAACTCAACCAAAAGTATTTTTCGTAGTAGGAATAAAAGGAAGTTGTTCAATAGTAAATAATTGAAAGTTGACTCAGTTTGAGGACTAGATTTTTACGGGAGCTTGACTCCAAAGTAATACCTTTTTCACAAAGATGCAAAATATAGTCATGCATGAAGCATTTCCATTTGAAGTAAAATCACAAGATAATGTACAACTAAAAAGCTTCCTTCATAAACTTTTACTTCTGATCATGAATAATATCTTTGTCCTATTTAAATCAGTATCAGAATTTCTGATTTGCTTACATAGCACAATTACTGTTTGTGATCTTTTATACTTGGATGACATCCAAGTTGTTTATTCACAGTATGACATTTACTTAGGGATGGAATTGGACAAAAATTAGCACTACCTAGTGTATTCCTCTTGGACTGCCAGATCTTCTTTTTGAAAATTATCCGGAAATAATATTCTAATCCTTTAAATACTGTGCTTTGTAATGCAAAACTGTGAATTCAGATGGTGTGCTACTGTCTTCAATGACAAGTAGTCACTGATGTGCACAGTGCAATTTAACAGATAAATCCAAGGAGAGAAAATAAGAGAAGAATAATCCCATATGGTTTTTCTTCCGAACTCATCCCTAAACACAACATGATAAGAAGAGATGGGAAAACATACTGCATTGTATAATATTTTGTGGCAGGTATTCTTTAAGGAATGCAGCTCTGTTGTTCCCTTACATATTCTGTTGAAAAATCTCAAACCTATCAGCCATAGCCATTTACCAGAGACCTTCTCACACCTCTGAAAATACTTCAGTCTTTTTACATTTAACTTCACAACTTCTGTATGGCTCACTGTTCCTGAAAGATTAAGACTACCTATTAGGGTGCTTTCTTCAGTTTCTCAGCATGCTAAATTCTTGTTCCAGTCCCAGATTCTGACTAGTTATTGTTCAGTTATTTTAAAGAGGCATCTAGTTTACTTCCAAGCTTATTATAATATCACTTTCCAAGGAAGTCTGTGTCATCAAATTACACTCTATTTCTACATAAATACAGCAACAATTAAACACACAGTCAAATTTTTACTTAAAATGTAATTATAGCAAATAGAGGCATTGTAGAAGCCAGTAGCTTTATTCTCAATGTGTTGGCTCCCTCTGTGGCTCTTTGAATGGCTTTTGGGGACTTTTTTTTTTTTTTCTAGTCATAACTGTAATGATGATTTTACTACTGTTACCATTGCAGAGCCAACACAGCCACAGAAGGCTGAGTTGGATTCAGTGTTGCTTCATACATCATGAATAAACCTGTCAGCTCAGCTCTGATTGCAGGGCTTCTATTTCTGATGATGGAGAAAGAGTGCAGTTCAATTTTCCACTGTGGTTAGGATTTTCAACACTAGCATGTAGAGACATTAGGTTTTGATGTCTAAAATCAGTAATGTTGATATAGAAGCCTTTGAGAAAGAGAGCACTTGTGAAGTTCAACACTTTTCAATTCCTTGTGCTCTTCTTAATAAAATAAAAAAGTTTTCTAGTAATGCTTTTATATAGAGTGGATAACTATTTTTTAGGTTGGAATTCTGACTGAACTGATTAGATATGTCAAAGCAGGAAGATGGAGGGACTCAAGCTGACAAGTTATTTGTGATTTCTGGCTTGTTGTGTGGACTCCATGGGAAACACACAGTTTTGCATTCCAAACCACTGTTAGGCCTGTCAGATACATTACTGGTGCTCTTTGATTACTAGGCACATTAAAGGCTACTGTGAAGCAAGTAAGAAGGCTCGTGTTGTCTCTTGCTTTGACTGAGGTAAATGAGGAACATGGCAGGGGAAAATGAAGGGCAAATTACTGCAGAATGTGAAAGAATTTTCAAAAATGTAGATTTGTGATCATAGTAGAGCATACAAAGGGACAAGGAGTCAGTCACTAACTCTCTCATTTAACAGGAATTCTTACAAAAGTGTAAGAGCATTCCCATGGCAGTCTCCTGACACTAAACAGCACCACATGACATAAAGATCAGTACACACAGTGGTCCTGAATATTTCAAGGAAAGGGAGTTATTTGGGCATGCTTTGAACCTTTCAGGCAGTGTACACTCCTCAGAGATACCTGCACTGGAACATCATTCTCATGCCCTGATGGGTCTGATGAGACAAGCACCCAAATGATGAGCTAGACTTAAAGGCAAAGGATAGAGCAAGGATGTTCTGTCCTGGAAGAAGTTGAAGTTTGCTGGGATATGGCTCCAGCATAAGGACTGAGCAGTTACCTGAGGAACAAGTCCTTACCTCTCAGCTAAGAGTGCAATAAAGTCATAAACAGCATGTTTTATGGTTTTATCTCTTCACAATCCAGTAGATGCTGTAAATAGTTGTTTAACTCTTACCTGATCTAATTATCTTATTTATAGCCCATCAGGGCATAATACTGAACTGACTAAAATCTGACTTAGACAAACCTGATTTTGTGGACAGTGTGCCTCTGCCAGGCCAGACTGATGTCCTATGGACTTGGGCATCAGGTGCTTTATGCAGTGAGAGCAGAAATTCCCATCTTTTGCCTTGCAGGAGCCAGGGAACATATGGCTGTGCTACAGAGCATCCTGCAGGCCACCTACACTGGCAAGCAACAGTCGGCCCCTCCTTGACAAAGCAGTGTGTGGAGCTGAAAACGGCCTGTGGTATGGGCTGAACACAAGTTATAGGAAGCAAAACGCAAGGCAAGATTACAGGAGGCATTTTCCTGGGGAATTAACCACCCGCCTTCCAGAGCCACCTCACTAATTAATTACTCTCACAACTCCAAAATGTTTTAATCCCTTCTCCTATACTCCTAAACTCCATTTCTTTCTGTCAGTCACTTTCCCAAAGCAGTTGTGGCAATGTCATTAATTGGTAGCAAATTAAAGCAGCCATAGCACAGAAAAAAACCTGAGGGTAATACAAAGTATGTGGAGCTGAATTTTGAGCCAGGCAGCACGTCAACTGTTGTACTTCTGTATGCTTGTACAAGAGAAAGCAGTAAAAACTTCAAATGAAAAAGTTTAGAAGAAGCTACTGCAGGATTGCAGCTTGTGGTGGTATAAAGACAAAGAACACGGATTTCAGGTGGGGAACAGATGTCATGTTTGTCACATAGAGACCAAATTTCTGAAATAACTAAAGGAAATAAAATATTTGAATTAACTGAAGATGAGCCAGAATTCAATCACTGATGCTTAGGTATCTGTTTCAGAATATTGAAACCCACAGAAGTTTCAAATTAGCATGTCCATAAAAGTTAAAAATGTACTGGTGTATACAGCTGTATTTCAAGCTCCAGGGTAAGGAATAGAGATTCACTGACAACATACCAGGTCAATTTTTGGGGTTACTGATGATGTAGTTCCCAGTAGCCTGGGTCTTAATTAAGAAGTGCAAAACAATTTAAGCACAAATCATTAGATTGCAGAATGGAAAATTCTGGGTATCCCACTGCCTTTTCACAGAAATGATGTGCTTAGTTCCTGAATTGGGTGTTTCAGTAAGACAAAATTTTCTGTTTTCACCTTGACTTCGATAATGTCTGCAGTTATTGTTGGTATTTCTAAAAGACAGAATTATTTGTCTCCAGCCCTTAGGGGCTGAAGTAGTGCAGACTCACCAATTAAAGGCTTTTAACAGCTGGGTGCTTCCTAACTGCCTAGCAGAAACATTAACTACTTAAAAAAACCTCACCAATCTGAAGAGGGCTATGTCTCTCCAAAGCAAAGGATGAAAAACTTGTTGAAAGCAAAGGAAAAGAAATAGTTTAAATTATGCATTGTTCTTCCTTCAGACAGCCAGAGCAAGTAACTTTTTATGGCAAAATTTATAGCCCCATTTGCCCCAGTGCTGATTATTCCCAGGAGAGGAGCATGAGATTGTATATTCATGGTCCATCTCATTTCATTTACACTGATCCACTACACCAGATGCTCTCCAACATACAGAAGACATTATCTGGTGGCCTAAAGGAGTGGTGTTCACCCTGTCTCTTATGTGCTGCTATGCAATAGAGTTGTCCATACTGACAAGGCAAGGGACAGTTCATGACTGACAGTTTTGTTCCTACTGTTCCCAGCAGTAGATACATCCCTGGAGCTGAGTTTGTGGTGCCTTGTAAGCTGCATGGAACAACTCTGTCCTTGACAACTTCTTTACTGCTGAATAATGCATCTCTCCAGTACTAGGCTCAGGAGTCCGAATAGCACATGGAGTTTGTGCTTCCTCTCAGCCTCTGCTCAAGGAGAGAAGACATCTGCCTTTTAGTGTTTTGTTTTCCTGTGTGCTCACTAGCCAAGAAATTCAAGAGAGCTGTGGTTCCTTGCCATAGAAAGTAGTATACTTTGACTTTGGCTTTTTTTTTTATGGACAGGTTTTCCAGCAGCCTCAGAACAAGAGACAATTATTTCTCTCACCTTCTGGAGTAAGGAAAGATGGGTGAAACTGTATGTCTTACCACAGCTCTTGTCCTGGAGCTTCCAACAAACTTTCAGTGCCAGAGTGGCGCGTAAGGAGTACAATGACTGAAGACTTTATTCGTGTCCCACGTATCCTGAAAAGGCAAGCTTGAGAGAAAAGGATGAGGTACTCAACCTTTTTGCCTCAGTCTTCACCTGGAAGTGCTACAGCCACACCACCCAATTCACAGAAAGCAGAGACAGGGACTAAGAGCATGAAGAACCACCTGCTGTAAGAGGAGATCAGGCATAAGACCATTTGAGGAATTTGAAGGTGCACAAGTCCATGGGACCTGGTTAGATGCATCTGTGACTCTTGAGGGAACTGGTGAGTAAAGTGTCTAAGCCACTATCCATCACATTTGAGAAGTTCTAGTCCAGTGAAGTTCCAACAGACTGGAAAAGGGGGAAAATAACCCTCATTTATAAAAAGGCAAAAGAAGAAAAAACTGAGGAACTACAGGCCAGTCAGTTCCACCACTGCTGCAAGACCATGAAGCAGATCCTCCTGGAAACTATCCTGAGGCCCATGGCAAATAAGGGGCTGATTTGTGACAGTCAACATGGCTTCACTAAGGGCAACTCATCCTTGACAAATCAGGTGGCTTTCTATGATGGTTACAACATTGGCAGATAAGGGAAGAGCAATGGATAGACTGGACTTGTGCAATGCATTTGACACATCTACGTCTCTAAATTGGAGAGACAACGATTTGATGGATGCAACACTCAATGAATAAGGAATTAGGTGGATAGTCACACTCAGGGACTTGTGGTCAATGGTTCCATGTCCAAGTGGAGAGCAGTGGCAAGTAGCAACCCTCAAGAGTCAGTATTTGGCCTGATGCTTCTTAACATCTCTGTTAGCAACGTGGACAGTGGGATTGAGTATGCCCTCAGCAAGTCTGCCAAGGACACCAAGCTCTGTGGTGTGGTCACCATGCTGGAGGGAAGGGATGCCATCCAGAGGAACCTTGACAGGCTTGTACAAGCCTCACCCAGTTCAGCAAGGTCAAGTGTATTGTCCTATATGTAGGTCAGGAGAATTTCAAGCACAAAGTCAAACTAGGTAGAGAATGGATTGAGAGCAGCTCTGAGGAGAAAAATTTGGGGGTATTGACCAATGAGAAGCTCAGCATGACACAGAAAAAGGTGCTCACAGCCCAGAAAGTCAACTGTGTCCTGGGCTGCATCAAAGGAAATGCGGCTAGAAGGTCAAGGGAGGTGATTCTCCCAGTCTACACCACTTTCATGAGATTCCACCCTTGGAATACTGCATCCACCCTGAGACCCGAAAGTTCTATCTACTGAACATCAAGAAGGACAAGGATCTGTTGGAGTAAGCCCAGAGGAGGGCCATGAAGATATTTTTGAGGGCTAGAGAACCTCTTCTATGAAGACAGGCTCAGAGGTGGGGTTGTTTAGCGTGGAGAAGACAAGACTCCAGGGAAACCTCATAGCATCTCTCTATATATAGGACAAGAAAACCAGAGAGGGACTTCACTTAAGGGCAGGGAAAAGGGAATGGCTGTAAACTTAAAAAGGTTTATATTAGATAGTAGAAGGATATTCTTAACTATGAGGATGAACAAGTTGCTCAGAGAAACTGTGGATGTCCTATTCCTGGACATGTTCAATGCAAGGTCAGGTGGGGCTTTGAGTAACTTGTTCTAGTGGAAAGTGTCTCTCCCTACAGTAGGCCTGTTTTAACTAGTGGTCTTTAAGGTCCCTTCCAACCCAAACCATTCTGTGATTCTACAATTGTATGAAAGATTGCCCAGAATGTGTTTAGTGTACTTCTAGTCCTTAAGGTGGGCTCAGGACATATGTTCAAACAGAAGTTTCTGGCAGATAAAAAATTTGGAGCCAGTCAGGAATGGAACAGATATAAATCTTGCCTTAGCATCAAAAAAGATGTACTTTCCCTTGTTGAACAGACGGAGGATCTGGTACCAGAAATATTGGTTAAGAGTGAAACAAATGCATTTGCAGCCTGATTTACACTGGGGAAGGTATTCTGACTAATCTCTGTTTAACTATTCTGTCTGCATCATTTCTGGCCTGATAGTAATGATAAGCTCTTCCCTGATTAATATTCTAACCTCTTAAATATGTAAAAGCTATCTAATTTTTCACTGCTGCATACCTAAGCCAGTTATGGTATGTTAATTAAAGGGTTTGTCATCAGCTAGCTTTTCTAATGTTTTCCTCATAACATGCTATAGGAGGGCTTTCCCACCCCCACCCCACCCTGTTCAATTTAAAACTATTCCCTGTTTGCTTTTCCAATAGAACACTCTGATCTCTGTGATTAAAGTTAAATCATTATATGAAAACTCCAAGAACACTTTGCCATCATTTCCCTTAAGTTGACTTATTTTGCCAGTCATCTGTGCTCTGATCTCTGAAACAGTAATTCCATTTCAATGTAAGCATAAACATCATCATAGGATCAGGTTGCATGATTGTGGCTAAATGTTTGAAGTTATGCACCACTGCCTCTAATAAAATGAATTATGCACAGGGAATGCCAATTACATTTTTATCTGATGCTATCAGCACTTGATGTTCACTACATAAAATAGAATATAGTGATCCTTAGTTTGTATCTGTCTGTTGCCAAATTATCTTGCAATAGACTTAATTTTAAAGAATTTTGACCATTTAGACCTTATTTCATCATTGATTCTTAATTTTAAAGGGATGAGACTTAAAAAAGATCCAACAACCCCCCAGATTACCCTAACCTACAAAACAGGGTTTATGGGCCCTGGTTCTGAATGTTTCTTCAAGTAATAACTAGTCAAAACATCACTGAGTAACACTGTCAATCTCAGTGCAATCTTACATAAGTAACTTATTTATCCATTAAATATCAGTATCAAAAAAAGAAAAAAAAAAAAAGAAGAGAAAAGAGAAAGTGTGGAATAAGTGTAGGAGGGTAGACTTCTACCGGCCTAGTATTTACTGTGTGCAGGTTACTTTGGTTAATTGAAAAGTCAGAAAGTATTAACTTCAGAAGAAAGTGTTTTGTGTAACGAGATGGGCTATTTCCATACAATGAAGGAAATAAAATTTGAAACAGAAGTCACTGCAAAATGAAAGACTGAGATATTTTTCCTCATAAATGTCAAAAGGAGACACTTTGGATTGAAAGCCCAGAAGTGCTCTACCTGGGAAATATGTGGAAGATTCACTTTTTTTCTTTTTCATTTGTCTTTGTGCCTTTCCAGCTTTCCTTGGTGAACAGCTAAGGTGAAGGTAGCATTTCGGAACAGTCATGCTGAGTGCAGATGTTGCCTTCCTGTGTCACTCCAGTTGCTCTTGGGCCTGCAAGCAGGATAAGAACAGATGTGGACTGGTAAAGCCTTCAGTGATGTATGCTAAATTCACAGGCAAGGCTGTTCATCTTGTGTTTGCTTTTTAAGCTGAAGGAGTTGCTACTCTCCTCACAGTGGCTGTTGCTACCAAAAGTCTTGAGAGCATCCCCTCACAACATGTCTTCCTCTACAGCTGTATAGACTTGCAGAAGCTTCTCTGACAGGAAAGTATCAAAGAAAGGACAGATGTAGGGTCCAACTAACTATATTCAAGAGGCAAATATGTTAATTTTCAGCTATATGTCCTAAACAAATTCCATGCTGTCTGGTTTCTAGGCTCCATTAAAAGGCTCATAAGCTCGAAGGAGGACTGCACATGCTCTGCACCCTGGTGCTGTATTTGGTTTCATGTCTGCAGGCAAAGAAAGAGTGCAAAGGTAACTGTGAAGCATCATGACAAACATCTTGGTTAGAAAATGCCATTAAGTAGCCATTGCCATAAGGAGTGAACTCAAAGCGTCTTGTGTGCAGGAAGAAGAGTGACTTTTGCTAGAACTACAGTGGAGAAATGGGTCTTCCACACTTCCGAAAACATTTCACAGGCATTTACTTATTCTGGTTTATTTATTTAAGACAGGATATCAAGATGCCTCTCACTGAACATGTCATATTTTAAGTGAAGAATAAAATATGTTCCATGCAAAATCAATCACACAGAACACCTGAAATGAGTATTTCTCTTTTCAGACCATGAACTGTGCACTGAGATAATTGGCTATTTAACCTTGACCTTTCATATGATTAGATTTCTTGAATGAGCATTTCATTAAGAGGAAACTTTCTGAAAGAAGCTGAAGAATTACTGAGTTTTCACTGGAAACATCTGTACTTTCTCAGCAACTGCTATCCAGAGGGGCTGGATTATTATTTGAATTTAGAAATCTAAGTAGATTTTTGAATTTAAATGGCTACAAACTACTGCACAAAGGGTTTAAAAGTAACTTAATAATGTGCACTCTCTCTGTATAAAGATGAACTTCTATTCCAAACAAAGAAATTACAGAGAGAAATAAATCTTAGAACTAACACTGTTGAGTCAAGAAGTAAAATTAAAGCATGACATGACACTAGAAACTTTTTACTATTGATGTCATGCAACACATCACAATGTCCCAGAGCTGTACAGCAGCAGAGGAGGCAGACTGTGTGCTGACAGCACTGTAACTGCCTCAGAGTTGTGCTGTATCTTGACAGACTCTTCCTTCCTTCGAAGTTGGAATAAGTTTTCATCACTACTTTTTGGATTTAGTCTAAAGTTCCCAGCCACCTGTGTTCATTAAGAAGAGTGACAAGAATAATCATACATGACCTTTCTTAAGGGCAATAAAAATAACTTTTTTAAACAACCAAATATCAGTGTGACAATAAATTACAGCATAACAAGAACCATATGTTAAGGGGAAAATATTCTCCTAGCAACAGAATGGGAAAGGTGCCTATTAGAGGATAATTCAACAACAAAAGGGCTCTGTATCTTAATACCAAGGCTATAAATGGGAGTGGGAAGCATTTTGTAGGCTACACTTCAGATGAGGAAGGGGAATGAAAAAATAAAAGAATAACAAAAAAAGTTACTGAATTTTAAATTTTGCTTCCACTCACTAACCTGAATTAGGAAAGTTTATGATTTCTTTCATTTCTCCTTTGCTTCAGACACTGCACTGTTCAGGACTGTTCAGGATATTTGGGTCCTCTGAGGTCATGGAAATCATCCAGTTGCCCACATTTAGCTGGTGAGTAAAGCAATCTCTAGGAACTGACCATGTGGTGACCAAACATAACCAGCACAGATTAAAAAAATAAAAAAATAAAAAAAAATTCAGGTATTTTACATCAGGGTGATTTTGAGAATTGAACTTCTTGTTTTGTTTTGTCTTCAAATATACTTCTCTAAAAAAAAACACCAAACCACGCACACATCAAACACAACAAAAGAACAAAACCAGCCTAAATTTCACTCTTTTTCTCTCCTAACAACTCTCATAGCAACTCGTACAGTTGGAAGAAAAAATAAAAAGATTTCTCTAACTGTCAGCTCTACCACCATCCAGGGGTTGTAAAGCCCAGCTTTTTGTCTACCTTGTTCATCATCACCAGTAATATTCTGTGTGCCATAAAACTTGTATAATCACACCCTGTCTGTGAGTGAAGGCAGACTATCTTCATCATTCAAAATTAGTTAAAAATTTTCTTGTAGACAGGTTTGTTAGGAGACAAATTCAGCTCCTTTCCCCATATCTGGGCTGCATTTGCAGTGTTAAAAGGGTGGTAACGTTTGGCACTAAAATAAAGACAGCTTTGAATGCACAGAAGGAATAGATTTGTAAATCAAGAAACTATAACTGTAGTTTTGCAGAGCTGAACCACGGCCTTAAGCAAGTCATATTGTAGTAAGATTATCTTCCCTTTTGTAACAACAAAGTTCATCATATCTAGTAGCAGTTTTAGTGATGCCCATATAAAGAGCAGTTTAGAACACGAAGTAACATGTGCTGTCAAGCTGTTTCCCAACACAGATCCTTTATTATTCTATTTATCACTAATGACAGATGCCAGAAATAGAAGCCTGGTTCATTAATGATGTGTATTTTCTTTCTGACTGTGCACCTGCACATGGGTTACTGTCAGGGCACTCAAGTATTCCCATTGTGCTTTTGATGCTAAATTATATGTCTCAGCAATGATTCCAGTGTTCAGAGTTCAGGGATGTAAGATATCTCCTAATTCAAAGGAAAAGCAGATGGCTGGGAATGACTGCTTTGTTGCACATAAGCATAGAACACCCAACAAGGTAAGCATCACAGAGGGACTTTATCTCTCCACAGCCGCACGTGGCAAAGCTTATCCCAGAAAAGTGGACTAAGAGGCGCATAGGACCAATACAAAGACTGCATGCAAATGTTAATTAAGGAAAAATGATAATTAAAAATACCCAAAAACAAACAGAAGAGCACACAACTCCTAAACCAAACTACAAAATCCCCAAATGGTCAAACTGAAATTACTGAAACTCAGTGCATCTCTGTTAAGAGTTTTCCCTTCAGTGAAACATGGCTCCCTTAACACCAGACTACTTTTTAGAAAAGAATCAGGACATAAATTTCTATAGCATATGAGTATTTTTTGATTCTACAGCAGTTACCTATAAAGTCTTAAGTGTTAGAAGCAAAATACCAGGAATTCACCACATGAGCCAGTTGTGTTAGGATGGCAAAGTTCAGTTTGAGCCTTTGTAGCAAGGACAAGAATTCTGATTCTGGTTCATCTGCAAGCATGTATAACTGTAGTATTTTTTGGTACCTAATTCTTGAGAATATTTAGTTCCCCAAAATGTCTAGTTATGGATACTAAAGGAAAATGCTAAAAGCAGGGCAAGCATATAATGTTTCTTCTTTACCTACTGGCCCAGAATCAAAGATATGCACTTCCAAACCCTCCTAAGACAGAAGGGGTGCCTCTGGGTTTAATAACACTTCAGGAATTGAAAGGTGGGGGAAATAAATCTTACAATTTAGGTAGAACTTGCCTTCTGATAGTTTCAACTGAAGGTTTCTCATTTGTGTGTCATCAAAAACAGTGAATAATGGTTTCTCGATTATCATCTCCTTGCCACTACAATTTCACAGCCCCTTATTCTGCTGCATCAATTCTTCAAGATGCTACAAATAGAAATAGTTTTGCTTTTTATGATTTGGGCACATTGTGCATTAATATTGTGACAAAGTTTTCTGCTTTGCTTTCCTTTTTTTTTATTTTTAATAGTAATTACTTTTCTTCACTCTTAACTGAGTGATGTGCTGGCATTTTCAAAAAAATTATCTGCTTCAACTCCAAGAACATGTTTCTTAAAGACAGTTTGGTGTCAATTAGTTTGTATTGAGTATTTAGGACAGGTTTTCTCTGGCTGCGTTACTCTACATCAATCAGCATGAAAATTTTTTTTTTCTGCCATTTCTTTGCCTTATCATTTAGTACTCTGAGGTGATTCTGCTACTCTACACAGTACTTTTATCACCTCACTTAATTTTAGACTATCAGAATTTGCCACTTCATTCTATACTTGCTTTGTCAGATAACTGCAAGCGAGGTACTGCATGGGCTTCAACAGGTTCTTCTGGGGCTCCATTGGCAGTGCTCACTCTCTCTGAAAACTCAGAAAGCAGCTCACTCCTCCTGTTCTTTCCCAACTTGGACTTAGTCATGGAAAATGTCTCTATGATTAATATTTTCTGAAAACTTGATTATTTTCATTAGATTTTGCTAGGCAGCTCTCTGAGAAATCCCACTGTATGCTATCAAGCAGATCACATTTGTTCACAGCACCTAGCGGACAAAGGTCCCTCCCTGACTTGTGAGACCTGATTCCTTGCTGCGATAACCAGGTGGATTGTCCTCATCGTAGAAGTGCTGAAGTGCTCCAGTGAGCTGGAGCCTGTCTCCTGCCAAGGTACGAAGGGTTAGATTTCTTTCAAAGGTAGAGCCACCCTGCCCTTGTGACTCTGCCCTGCAAATGCTGACCAGCCTCCAAGTGCACACATCTCTGAGGTAGGTTTGCTCCCACTGGGACCACAGACCTCAGTCAGGACAAAATTAGACCATTATACAGACTTTTCTCATGCATCTGAAGCATAGGTGAAGTTTTTCCCCTGCAGAAAGTAAAGGATGGGCTATATATGCCTAATCTACAGATCTCCTCAATTAGCTAAATGGAGGATTCAAATTCATGAGCTGTAGCCAATTACCGTGTTTCATATTTGCATCATAATTTTTCTAAACAGTGCTAATTTGCTGCCTAATGAGTCTGCAAGATTTCTACCGGATGATGTTGATGATGTGAGGTTCAGTGCTTTTGTTTCCTTCCTACTTGAAAGTTTTGCCATTGAGCTGCCAGTGTTATATGTAGGAATGTTCAAAGGACGCTGATTATAACTTCTGCAGAGAATTTGGCCTCTAACAGTACTGAGGTGCCCCATTAGCATTCCTTGCATGTACTCGGTACTGCAATACTGAACTGAGTGATGCTATTTTACTCTAATTACTGGGCATAAATTCCTTTTCTATTTTTATATATCTTTACTTATATTTTAATATACTTATTTTATGTATATTTCCTTGGCAGAGTAACTTAACTAGCTGAGAAGGGCCTTCCAAGTGATTGTCACCTCTCCACTACTTTTGTTTTCACTGTAGACCCTCATCCTGCAGGCTGCACTCAGAGGAGTGTCCAAAGAGAGCTACAGCCAGTCAGTTGCTCCACTGTAACCAGAGCATGGCAGAGTCAAGTGTAGGTTGAAGACAACAGGGCCACAGCTGGTACCTGGTTTCCAATTCCTGTTACCAAACAATGACCATCTGTCATTGTTTCTAAAGTTAAAAGTTAGTTCTTTCTTACAAGCAACAGCTCACAAAAAAATCTTGGTTTTATTTATTTTGTTTTTGTGGAAGGAATAAATTAATTTTCACTCAGCAGGTGAAATTTCCTGTCCTTTCCAGCTCTCCCATCAAAGACATCTACTTAGCAGGAAATGCTAGACAAAGAACTTTTGGGTAGTTTCAAATATTTGGAATATTTTCATTCTTTGAGTGAAAAGAACTTGACAGGTGCATTTTTTCTGTCACATTCACATGAAATAGCTCTGTGCATGTCTGTAAGGCAGTGACCATCAAGGATCTGTCCATATTGCTTGACTGTTTTTATGTCCTATCTCTGATGATGACTTTGAAGAATCTTTGCTACTTTTGCATCTTGAAAAATACTGACTTCATAATGCAAAACCAAGCCTCCTCTTTCCACTGCCATGAGGATGACAATACATAATCATATGACAAATACAGTTAGTCCATCTACCTCAAAACTTCTCTTCAGCTACAATTTGATTAAATATTTTTTTTCAGCCTAAATAATCACTCATCTTTTTCCTATATCCAATGAAGAGGCCAGAAGCGGTTTCAGAGAATGAAATAATCTCATTATTTGTTCTTGATGGGATTTAGCTGACATAATACAATGTTGATGTTTCTAATAATTACCTCTATTGTGCTCACACCTAAACCCACAAATGAGATACTTAGCCATTGTCCTAGGTTCTGTAGAGTCAAATGAGACAACTCAGTTTCTGAAGAAATAACAATCCAAAAAAACCCCAAAACAAAACAAGAAGAAAGAAGAACAGAGTAAAAAGGTGAGATGAAAAGAATAACAACATATCTTTCTGTTTCTTCTTATTACACACTGACATATTATATACAGACAGGTGCATGCAGTAGATTACTTAAAGGACAGAACAGGGTTATGCTTCCTGGACATTTTAGTTTGGTTGTTCAGTCTGAAATCACTCCTACTCACCCCTCTCACACCTTCCCTCACCACTCCCCAGAAAAAACAAATGAAAACCAAACCACTGCAAACAAACAACAAATTAAAACAAACCAACCAGCATGACTCCTGGACTGAAACTGGGGTTGCATGGGAATCAGGACTACCCTAAACACAAAAAGGTTTAGGGAAGACATAAGGGTAACCTTCTGCCTAGGAGGAGGTTACCAAGAAGAGGGAGCTGGATCTTATCCTACCCTTCCTGGGGTGTATGGGAGGGAGGAAACAACAAAGCTCCTAAATCAAACAGGAAGAGACTGCCAGTGAATATTAAACAAGGTTTTCATTATGAAGACAATAGACTATTATGAAATGCTGAACAGAGTTTGCAGAATTCTCATCTTTAGAAGTTTGAGACCCAACTTAATCAGGCCCTGAACAAGCTCTCTGACCCATAAACTCAACTACAGACAACGCCAGGTTCCTTCCCATCTGAATTGTCCCCTGAAAAGCTACATAAGGAATTTATAAGTTGCAGTTGTACAAATTTGACTTAAGTCATCTGACTGAGGTTCTCATGACCAAGATTTGTAGAAACGTTTAGCAGCTTTTCTGTTCTGTGTGGTTAAGAGTCCCATCCTTAAGACTAAAAACCAAACCAACCAAGAAATCCTCACTAAAACCAAAACAAACAAATCAAATTCTGAAATTCTATTCTTGGACTGTCCTAAACATTTAGGGTCCTTTTTATCATTTGCAAATATTTAGCCTAGTGTACAAACAAATGGCTGTAGTTGCATATTAAAGTGTTCGGGTTTTTTTTTGTTTGTTTTGTGTTGTGTTTTTTTTGTTGTTGTTGTTTTGGGTTTGTTGTTTTTTTTTAGTTTTTTTTAATTTTATCACAGAGACTATAACAGGTAAGTATACAGAAATAAACAGATATCAATTATTGCTATTGGAAATGCTTTCTGATTTTTATACCACCATTAAAACATTCCCAAACTGAGAAGGAGAGAAGGGGGAGTCTGTTTATTTTAAGCAGATGCCTTCTGTAGAAGTAAATCCCACTTCTGTACTGCCTAAAAACATGTGATCTGGCAAGCTTTTTAGCCTTCTGAAAGACAAGGAACATCTCTATTTGGCCTTTTCTTCCATGCATTATCACTCTCTAAATTCATTCTTATTTAATTAAAATAATAGCTTTAAATTTTGCAAAATTGTTTTCTGGGGAAGAGCCTTTACATCTTAGGGAGCAGTAAAAAAAGTTTATCATCAGTAGTAGCTCCTTAAAATTAACTCCTCCCAAGTTTACTGGTGCAAATGATTCAAGCTAATAGCCTCAGCCCAAATTCTGTCCAACAAAATCAGCTGACTGTTGCTGCCTTCTCTCTACAGCATGAGTCATTTATAAGCCATTTAAACAAGAAAATAACAAGGAAAACCCACCAGACATGAAAAGCAGCAGTCCAAATCTTCAGAGGACATCCACCTCACTCTTCTGCAGTTACTGGTTTTACCCTGATTTATACCATTTGCCAATCTAATTCAGGACCTGCAAACAGCTGTTTCTCACCTACTTTAATAGCATCCTCATCAAACTGCTTATTGTTGTTGCTTTTAGGGCAATGCAAAGAAAGGATTTGGAAACAGTCATGGCTGTTGTTTATTGCCTATGTTTCTGGTTATTAAGTCGTGCTGGTTTTGGCTGAGGTACTTAGTTGCCAGATATATAAATTTAAAGGGTGAGGTTTTTTTGTTTATTTGTTTGTTTGGTTTTAGGGGTTTTTTTGATAAGTAGCAATACATTAATCTAGCAATAATCTTTTAACTCAGAAAACTAACCAAATAATAAACCAAAGCCCCTATTATTATGAAATCTGAGTGACTAGTAAAGAATAGCCACTGTTATTCCGAAAGGACATTAAAATTTCATCAGGGCTACCAAGCCAACAGTAAGGTTATCCACTGGCAGAAACTCAGGTGCATTACACATGCACATGCATATAACCCTGCAAACTTTGGGGGTAGAGGGCAGGAACTACAGGTAAAAAGAGAGGAACAACCAACCCTTCTCTCATATGGGTTGGTGATCTCTGTATGGGTATGAGATGGCCGTGACCCACAGATGTGATAAATGGAATCGGTCAGATATGGATAAAGGGCACCTTCACCATTGTCTAAACAAGAGAGTAAGACAACCAGGCCTTGAGACTTGGAAATTCATAGAAAATTAATTTTTCAGAAGCATTCCTGGAACAAGGTTTCTTCAAGAGGGAATCTCACAGATTTCATTTCAGATGTGCTCAGAAATCCATATTTTCTTTCTTCTCCTCTAATTTCTATACTCCTGTTTCTACCAACAGACTTGACACCACCTCAATCTTCTGACTAGCCTGCTCTGCAGTCACTTCTCAGCAGACAGTGAGCAAATGCTTTCACCTTACCCTCCCATGACCAAGTGACTATACATTTTTCTGGTACAACTCATGATTCCACAAGTATTTAAGACTAAATATTAGCTTTGTTAAAACACAAGCAGCGGGAAAATTAGAGGTAAACAAAGAAAACACTGAAAAAATGAACTAAAATTTGCAGAGAAGAAATGCTAAAGATGAAATTTTTCTCATTTTCAGGACACCAGTCTGGGATTTACAATACGTACTGTTGTGATGTTACTGCAGACAGGTCACACATGCATTGCCATATTATCATTTTATTACTCAGGAAGAAGACTCAAGACTGTTGTTTTAAGAAGCTTGGAAGAGTTATCTTTTGAAAACTATCAAGGATAGCTTGGATATTATTAAGGTAGTATCTTTTCTTCTACACAGGTTGAACAAAGCTAAAGGATCCAAAAGTCCAAAAGCAATTGAGTGTCTCTGATCAAGCTCTTTGACATGCTTTTTAGATGAAGGTAGGGGTAACCAGGTGAGACTCAGTACCTAATGTTTTAAAAGTGTTTAACTTTGCTTAAAAGCTGTGGCTACAAATCCCATGATCACTCACAATCAACAGACTTTCCTCTTTGCAGTCATGTATAAATGTGTATGTGAAATTTCATCCCCACTCTTCCTTAATCTTGTGACAAATTTTCCTCGTGAATATAATTATTGATCTGGGAGCATGTACTTATTGCAGATTGCAATAGGCTGCTGGCTTTCCCGGGGTATTTTTGCCCACATTATTGAGTGGCACTTAGAATTTTCTTTCTCTTTGCAAATTAAAAAAAAACGAAAAACAAAACAAAACAAACTGGCCGAGGTTTATGGCAGAAGAACCGCTGCTCTTTCAGCACATTTTTAGAGGAAAGTACTTCTAGGGGCACACAGGATGGAAATCCGCTGACTTTACACCCCATCAGACAGGACTCCTGCTGCAATAACTTCACCACCACACCTCGGTGTCTCCCACTCAGCCACGCAGCAGCAGCCACTGCAGACTCAGCCAGATAACATAGGGAGAGTTACACACAGGTCAGTGAACAGAAGCTCTAAAAAGTTAGAGTACAGTTTGGGTGCTCTTTTTTAAGCTGAGATTTTGTCATCATTTTTATGGCACCAGAAGCTGTAAGTAAAAACAAAAAGTCAGATCTGTCCAGATATACTTGAATAAAGATTGAGGAGGGAACAAGATTTGCATAAAATTAAGAACAGTGAGATGGATTCTTTTTCTGATGTCAGTTCTCTTTCTGAATTCTGAATTGCCAGTTTAAAGGGAGATATAACTTTATTACAGCTTCTCTTTCACAAACAAACTTCATCTTCTGAGGAGAAGATGGATTGAATGAGCAGACAAGGCATGTGTGAATAATATCGCCAGGTGGGAAGATCTAAACAATTTGGAGTGATCCTGTAAAGAACAGCTTCTTTTTCCAAGTTCAAGAACATTTCCCTAATGAAGGAGTACATTTTAAGATTACATATAAATTTTCCATTTATGGCAGAAAGCCATTTTCTTTTGTTGCCTGTTGCTGTCAACAATTACCACACCAAAGATGCAAAGTCCTTAGAATTCAATTGCTGCATATGCTGGAAAAAGTGGCAAAAAAGAACAGTTGTCATAAATTTAGGGTGACACCTATAAAAGCAGTTGAGAAGCACCCTGAATGAGTTTATAGAAATGGCTACCATCTAAATAAACCAGATGCATTTGCTTGTGTCCACAGCCAGAAAACCTTAGCCACATTTTTTTTTTCTGCATGTATCAATGCAATGTCCTTTTGTTCCATTACTTAATCAGCTTTGATAATCTCTTTTCCACAATAGAAATAAGCAGAAGTTCCTGTGCACTCGCGGAAATGTCTGGAGAGAAGCAGACGGAGCAGGATTCATCTGGAAGTTATATTTATCCAGGCTCCACCTACAGCCAAGCCAGGAGTGTAGGTGTATCCTGAAGAAAGCACATCCCATCTATCACAGGCACTAATTGTGGACAGGCGGAATTGTCGCCCCACAACTCGTCTCCCTCCACTGGCTATAGACAGAATTAAGCCACCTCAGCTAACTTTCAAACGTCTGAAAGCAAGGGAGATGAATCTTCATCCCAGATATGCCTTGGATCCATTAGTTCATTTCCAAAAACGAGATGCTTCCTAGGACGCCCAATTGCTTTTTTGTTTTGTTCTGTGGTTTTAGTAGTGTTTCCCCACCCGCTCCCCCATCCTGTTATCCTGAAAAATGATTTTCCTTATAGTCTATATGTAAGGCAAAAAAATGGAATAACCCTTAATTCAAAAGAAAAGATAAATTCTCTGTAGAAAGCTTGAGGAAAACAAGGTTCATTTGCCTACTCACACACACACACACTTAAAAGTCTTCAGGAAGAAAAATTATTCTCTCTTGAAAAGTTTAGGGTCATTTTTTATTCCATCAAGGTTTTTTCATAACCTCTACCTGCAGATGTTCTCTGTGAACATTATTAAGAAATCACATCTAATTATTATGGATATTTTTCTCCTGCTAATTGCTTTGAATAATCATTTTAAGAATCTTAATTTTAATGGTATAACACTTTGCACAAGGCTTGAAAAATAATAGAAACAACTTTTTGTTAAATATTTAATTGGGAAAATCAGCACATCTTTCAAGACACAGGGTTTTTGTTCCAAAGAGCCAACCATATCTAGTAAATTATTTTTGTTAAGTTTTATGCCTGAAACACTTAGAACAAATGAGATACCTTACAGCTTTTTTAATAAAGGAGATGGAATTATTCTTGTTAATTTACTGATTTTATTAAGAAGCAGATTAACTTCTGTAACTGTAGAGAAAATGGGCTTTCATGAAAACTAAGAATTTAAATACACTCCTGGGTATGTAATGATACTTTTTCTCCATTACTCTCCACCTCACCATATCAACTGAATTACCTCGTTGCCTCTGCAGCCATTTTGTGTGTTAAAAACATAGTGGATCAGCAAATGACATTTCTTCTGAACACAGTTTGGACTCTGAAGGGACCCTAAAGACCGTAGAGTTAGATTTCATTTTGCCTCTTGGCTTCTTGGGTGGAAGAACTAAATGGCCTTTTCTTTTTTTTTTTCCCCCCCCTCAATTGTTAAAGCAGATTAAGTGCTTTTGGCCAAACTGTCAAAGGTTTGTTTTTGTATCTAAAGTCAGTAGTTCTGAAACCATCATTTAGACTTGCAGGTAAATGCCATTGTGTGTCGATTAGCACTGTGGTACTGAAATGTCTTTCTCGAGTTTCCAGTAAGAACGTTCTGTCATTATTTTGTTATATAGTCTGCAGAATTGTAATTTGCTTTGGTACCCTTAATACCCTTGTACCCTTAATATATAATCTTTAAAGTGGGGATAATATTTTCTATCCTATCTATATGCCCCAGCCTGCTCAGAGCAGGGAAGGTCTGTCACAGCAGAGAGTGAGGTGCGATGATCATGGACTATCTTCTGCCATCACTGGCAATAATAGCAGCTGTAATTAACAGCAACAGATACAATAACACATCGCTGCTGTGTAGAAAGTCCAGGCAAGTTGGGTTTTCTTGCACTGCTGTTAATACAAAAATATTTAGATAGATTTGTTTTAGAAACGCGGATTTAAATTTCTCCAGCCAAACAAAGTTGTTTGGAACTCATGCAGGAAGAACACGATGTACTGCCTCTCTTTAGAGGCAAGAGAAAAGCAGCCTCTTGCTGTGATACCACAGACCTATTTATTATTTATTCTATTTCTTTGCCCAGTTTATTTTTCAACACCAATTAAAAGCTTATTCCTGCTTCTGAGTCCAAAATACCTTGGGCTTCAGCCATCCTGGGTATTCACTGTGTTTTTTCTGCCTCTGTCTGCATAAAGAATCGTCAGCCCAGCCCGCTCACTGCAAATATTGAATCAAGACATCATCAGGTTATTTATTTTTTCCAAATGTTTCGTTTTTCTGGGGATGGGAACAAAAGCTATCAACATTATAAACACGGAGGCCTTTTTGCCTAATAAAATAAGCTTCTATATATTAAGAAAAAATGAAATGAAGACAGTGCATTGTCAATTCTCTGATTCACTAGGTTGCTCCAACAATTTTTTGTAAACATACTGCCCTGTAATTGCATTTTAGATGCTGGAAAGTTGTGACTGGTTTTCTTTACCCAGGCACTGTTAATTCTGCTTGGCACTGATGGTTTTATCTTCATCTGGGTATCAGTCTGCTTGCCTAGAAACACATATTGAGATCTGCATTAGACATTTCAATGACCTACAAAAAGTGTTCACATGCCTCCAACTCATAACTAAACCTGACAATGAGTCAGAAACCACAGGTACTGAGTTTCATTCAGTCCTCCTTGAGCCACAAAGATCCCACTGTAGGAACATCATATGGTGTGCAAAATAGTGTGCTCTGTCTGGGACACCTAGAGAAAAATGACAACCTAAATTTCCAAATTCTGACATATCTATTCTCTCATGCAGGGTACCTGCAGAGAACAGGATGAAATGGCTGCGGGGAATTCCTTGCAGAGCTCTGCAGGTCTGTTTTCTCGTACCTGCACCACACAGAAATGCTGTGAAGAGCTTACAATGTTATTTCACATGCTGGGTCCATTGACGTGTCATGTCACTTAATGTGGGTAGTGTTCCCTCCTCACATGACATGACCATCACAAGGTTGTCTTCTAGGACCAATTCTACAACTTTGTCTTAGAACTCATAACACTGTGATGATCTCTAGAGTCAAGACTACAAGGTACTTCTCTGCAGAAATAACAGGAACTATTTACGTACTTTAGTACAAACAGAAAGAAAAAGAAAAGAAAAATAAACAAAATCTGATTCAAAACTGACTATTTTCGTAAGGGGCAAAAATCATCCCACAGACTACGTTGTGAGGGAAAGAGCTCCACAGCTGGATTGGCAGAGGGGAAAAAAAAGTTGGCACAGTATCCTACAGAGGCATAACAGCTCCCATATTCATTATATGATTAGACTTGATGATTAATACTCATCCAAGGCCCAGCTGCTTCTTTCAAAGCTGCTCTAGGACTGCTGTCACTGGAGCTATTGGCACAGCAGCTCTTTTGATGCCAAGGGGAGTTCCTCGTCTAAATAAAGCAGAAAGCAGAGATTCACACTCCAAGTGGAACAAGGAAATCTAACAGAGGATTCTCTCTCCATCAACTACAGCATGCAAAAAAGCTACTTTTCTTTTTTTTTTTTGGTTGCAATTGATTAACCAACACAGCAGAAAGTACCAAATGAACCTGTGCAAGAACAAAAAGGGATCAACACAAACCACTGGAGGGCTATCTGCGCTTTTCTAGAGGAGTCATTCTGGATCTGAGCCATCAGGTCAGACTTCCACAAGGTTTTCTCTCCAGGAGCAACACAGAAGCTTACTTTTGGCCATTAATCTCAACATTTCCCTGCAGTTGCCCATCTTGCAAGGCCTCAGCTACTCCAGTGTAAAACTTTGGGTCTGCCCACATCCTTCTGGAAGGGAACACGTCCTCTTCTGTAAGGAAAGCCAAGACAAGGATAACCCACATATAATAAGAGGTATGTAGTCCAAAACTCTATTCTTTGCTGCTTTCCTGTTCTGACTTTTAACTTTCAATTTTGTGCTTAAGTACTGGAAGCCCATCATTTATATGGCATTTCTCTATGACACTGTAATTTGGGGATAATGGAGTGGAATTGACTTTGAAAAGCGGCAGAGAATATAGAGAATGCAAACATTTACCAACTCTGCTGAGGAAGAGCAAGACAAGAAAACAAAAAAGAGGGAAAGGATATATATAGGCATGATTATATTTGATTTCCTAGCATTTGTAGAACAAAGGGTCCTCAAATCCACTTGGTTTAAATCCTGTTGTCTGAGAGGGCATGCATGGAGAAAGATTTTCATGTGTTCTTCAAGCTCTCAGTTTTCTGCCTAGCAGATATGTAGCACTCATTTGTGCATAGCTTTTTCTGCACCTCTTTCACATTGAAATAATTAACTACCTACGAGATTGGCAGGAGATCAGTGTTGTGAAAAGGGGAAAAGGATATAGTAAATGGGAAAAGCATCTTTGTAGTTAAAATTGCTTTGTGAGCCATCGCCTTTTGGTACCTCCCCTGATCTCAAGACAGACTTTTGTTTTAAAGTTCTTGACAAGGGTTGCAGCTAGATATAAATTTGCAAACTGGCTTCCACTAAAACAAGCTCATTAAACCCACCCTGGCAAGGCCCTGTCCCTTTTTCACACTGTTAATGCTGAGGATGAGTATGATAGTCGGTATATATTGACTTTTGGTTTTCTTCAGTCAGGTTTGAGGGTCACAGGGTATGAAGACTGTTTGCCATTGGAGATCACAAAAAAAATCCCTTTTCTCTCCTCACTCCCTTTCAGTCAAGATTTGTACAGCACAAATAAAGCTCCCAGGAGCCCCCCAAATACTAAGAACATAGGGTACTGGGAAAATTGTAAATTGGTGTGACAAAATCCCAAGTAAAACCTGAGACAAATTAAACAGACATGAAGGCTTTTGAAGGAAAAAAAAAAAAGGGTGAGCAAAACAAACCCTATGGTTACTTATATTTGACTGTAAAAATCTGTAGCATCGTCATTCCTAAAACTGTAAAACTTCCTTGGTTTGTGCATTTTCAGCAAGAAGTTATTTTTTCCTCACATACAGAAGTGGTAGAGGAAAGATTACTTATAAATTCTTGTGACTCTTAAAGAAACTTACCCTCACTTGCAGGAAGGATGCTGCCAAGACTCAGACTCTCCTTAGGATATGTAAATGAACAGGACACTTAGAGGCTTTTGTCACACTCTAATTTGCTGCTTAATTTGTGCTTAGAGGACAGAGGACTGCAGTGTCCTGTGTGGCTTTGTCTATATTACTGTCTGCTCTTGGTGGCCACTGGGAGGTGGTAGCAGTGACAGCTTTAGGAGAGCTGCCCCACATGTGCCAGCAATCTGGCAGCAGCTCCATGAAGTCTGCATTTTGATGGCCTGGGCTTGTCTACCCTCATCCCCAGCACAGTCCTACTGTAGGCACATCAGCCCATGGCCAACTCAGGACTGATACCCTCTGTGAGACCTCATTGTGGAACTTAGGAAGAACAGAGTATGTCTCATTTCACTGAAAAATCTGACTTCTCTTACAGGTGTGCTGGTATAGAAAGGATTTTGCATTGTAATAGCAGCCTCCCCTCGTCTTTTCTGCTGGAAGGAATTACTCAGTCAACATCAACATGCTTGGCAGTGTCTCTATTAAAATGCTCTGCTCTGTAATTTCTGTGACATTCTTGTATGGCACTAGGCTCACAAAGAGCAACTGGAATCCATAAGCCAGCAAAGACACCAGTCATAGGTCAGGAACTCAGTTTGCCACTCAGAAGTTTCTTCACAGATTGTTTGCTACCGTCTTAAGATAAATCTCTTTGAAAGCTCTTCAGTGTGAAAGCAAACTGGATAAAAGGTCAAGAAGAGCTTTTTTCCTCTGCATTCAAGTTTGCCCTTCCTCACATTGATTAGTCTGTAATTTTCTCTTTCTCCATATCTTTATTTCTCTTGAAAAATCCCTGCTTAAGTATCTCCAGTCAAGGTGTTTGTATGGCTGATCTATGAGCTCTATATTAGAGATTCACACAGTATTTTCCAAGAAGGTTGGCACATCCATACACAGGAGAAGTTCTGGACTTAGCTTAAATGGTGTAAGTGCAAGGTTTTGGGCATTTCATCATTCCACCTATTTTCTTCCTACCAAAAACCTTTCCTAAACTCATGAAGGACTGTCAAACCTTGGGCATTACCTGACCTACTATTCCTGGCATACAGGTGAAATCCAGTAATTCTGATTCCTAAAGGGAGTAAGGATATAGGATGTCAGGTGTTTGTGGATCAGGGACTGTGAGATGCCTGTAAATATCCTCAAAAAATTTCTGGAAACTGAGAGTGCTAAATATGAGATAAATCTGTAGGTGGTTTGACAAATTAAACTCTTAGGCACTTAAAAGCAAAATTTTTTCTTTGCCCACAGGACAGAAAGGGATATAAAGGACAATAAGCCACCAGTCCTTAGGTCTTAGTTGTCACTGTCAGGATTCTGAGCTTTGGCAAATAAACGGGAAGAAATCCCCTAAAGGATCGACCAGGACACCATTGTGACCTGCTGTTAATGGTCCCACCCCTTAACTCATTCTTCTCCATTGCTTAAGTTTCAGGAACTTTGCAAGGATTTATTTGCCTTGTAAACTGCATCTATCTTCTCTTCCCCAGATAAGCTGGGGCCATCGCCTCTCTTTCCCATGCAGACGCCATAGCAGAAGAGAAGTTAACTAGACATTCTGTTGCTTTGTCTTGGCATAACCCCACAGATGTCAGGAAAGCTTAAATGATTTTTATGGGTCCAAGTAATTCTAATCATTAAAGAAGGACACTTCATAAGCTGACACTTAAAAATGTGATTTAATACCAAACCCAGCTTCTGTTGGCATTCACTGGGAACTGGAGCAAATAATTTGAATTTAAAGCCAAAAAATACAATGGAGGAGCAGATCATCATCTGGAACATATTAACAAAAAGAGACCACTGTTGCAGTTAATGTCTTCAGGACAAGTCAAGTATCAGCTGTTTGTGCATGAAGATAATCAGGGTTTATAGTGCAGAAGTGACTATGTGTGGGATTAGGCTTGGAATAGTTCCTCAATTATGTAGCTGTAAGCTATTAAAAAAAAAAAGAAAAAAAAAGAAAAAATTGCACATGCATAGTGTTTTCATCATCAGACTTCATCTCAAAGGACTTCATAAACATTGTTACCTGCCCCTGTGAAGTACATTTATTATTATCATCATTTCAGTTTTTAAAATGGAAAAAAGAAGATAAGTGACTCACCCAAAGTCACCTTCATCATGTTTAAGAGGGATGACAGGTCACAGATATCACAGCTGCAGTCTCCAAGCTTAAAGGAAGGATGAGGTGATCTGGGGAGGATAAAGTGATATTGCTTGTCTTGTACTGTGATTCTATGATTTTAAGTTTTTATTAACACTAGTTACAAGAGACATCACTGGCATAAGGAATAAGAAAGAACACTGTGACTAAAGACTATTAAGAGATCAGTTCCAATTTAGCCATAAAAATAAATTGATAGTTACTTTTTATTAATTATCTCCCTCAGCTTATTTTGTTATTTTACAACTTTGACTGTAACACTGAAATGGGGGGTGACTGCTAAGATTCTTGAAAAATCCTACCTAAAGTATTTGTTAGCTGGAGATCTCAAAGTGACATGGAAAAGAAGTAAGCTTTACTCTCTCATCTTACTACATGTGGAGAGTGGGAAAGCCAAGAGAAAGCAGTGAGGTGAGCTGCCTTTCACAGCTCAGGAGTAGGGTCTCCACACAAGCAGGAAATTGGGTATTTTCCTGTAAAATACCTGTAAAAATGAGTCCAATGTGCTTGCAAACTTGTAAGGACCTTGAATATGCCTTTCAAAACACAAATTTGGAAGAGCTCTTACATTGTAGCTGAATTGAAGTGAATAAAAATGATATGACAATGGTAAAGCACAAATCCTATCTTATTTATCTATTCTCTCAGCCATGCCGCAATCCAAGAACAAACACCTTCAGATCCCCACTTTGGGGATACAATGCTCTGTGATGTAAGACTCTTCTGGAAGAGTTCCTCTATGGATTTCACCTGCCGGAGATCTGAAAAGCCAAAAAACCTGTGGGGTTCATGATCTCTCCGCTGTGCCTTTGAAGGAGGGATGGAATCAGTAAGTTTTCAAAACAGCAGTAGCTTGCTAAGTGTCTATGGCATACATAGCACTATTGGATATAGATCAACTGACACACTGTCTCTCCATCTCTTTGAGCTGTGTCTGATAAAACTGCCTGCATTAGGTCTGTACATGGTTATCTCTTGTCACTCTGGGAAGTTGGAATTTGAAAATAAGGCCTGGCATAAGTGAGAACAGATGTGAATACTGTATGATTCCTATGGGTTCCTAAAGATGCTGGACACCTGCCCCATGGCATGACCTGATGTAAAATCTGCTGAGACTGATGAAGAACAAAGGCATCTTCTCCCACTCCTGCAGGAGAATGGCAGGTATTGTTAAACAGTGCAAAACCAGTGAAACACTGCCTTGATCACTGCAGCCAATCTGGGCTCTGGGCCTGGGCTGACTTAAGATCAGGAACACATCTACTTTCCTCATCACCTGGCCTGATTTTAGAGTTCATTTGCTCAAGATTCTCTATACTGAATGGTGAAACTATTTTCTCATTTGCCCTTCTCCCTTGCAATAGGTGGATTGTAGCAAAGAGTAGGGAAAGCCCCCCAAACACACACTACTCCTTTGCAGGAGAAACAAAGAAGGAGATATCAACTTTAGGCAAACTCTGTTTAACTCTTCTGGCCAAAGACCTACTCACTCTCAAGTTTCCAGTCCTGCTGACTGGGGAAATAATGATTGACTAATTAGTTTCCTCAGTAGCATTAAAGCTGGTAATTCACAACACAACAGGAAGGGATAAACAAGCTCACAGTCACAAACTGATTGATGGGAGACTTTCAGTGGCTCACACTGAAGAGATTTAAGCCCTCATTTAAAGCCGTTTGAGTGCCATTTGAAGTTTTTCATCAATGTCACTGGGGGGTTGCATTAGTTCTCTGACAAGTGAAACATGCACAAGTTTTTACAGGAAGAGGGTCAGAGTTTTTCCCTCAAATTGAGAAAATTTCATTTTCCTTCTTGGCAAGATAGAAGATCTGCTAGGTACCTGTTTCTGTGTGCCCAGCCACAAACTCTTTGGTCGACCTCTGTGATTGTTGTTCATACAGATGTGCCTGATATGAAGTAGCAACTTATTTTTTCTTCAAATTTCATGAACTTATAACTATAACAAATGTGTCTTTAAATAAAAGAAAGATTAAATATTTTTGTTAAATGTGGTGAATACCCTTGGATGCCAAAACTAATTATATGTTGAATATTTAGCTGTTAGGAATTTCATTAATATGAGGCATTGCTAATAAACTAAATCCCCTTGGGCTTTGAACTCTTCACCTCTGCAATAAAAAGCAGAGAATTTAGCTACAAAGTTACACAGCTGAAAACCTACTCACAGAAAATGCCTTATATTAAAGATAGGCAGACTTTTCTGATTTCCTGAATGTAGGGAAAAATACTATACGTGCATGTTTTGGATCAAGGGTTGGACTGGATTATCTTTGAGGTCTCTTCCAACCCAGTTGATTCTATGATTTCTATGCTTGAAATACAGGATAGAGTCCAAGGGGGTTTGGACTAGACATTTTGGAGTCTCCTGAGACCTCTCTGACAGATGTGTGACAACTACTCAGGATCCCCTGTCCCTGTCTCTGGCTCCCCAGTGTTCTGCAACTGGCTAAATCCATTGCAGTTGTAAAGCAACTCCTGAATATAAAGCACTTGGGATCCAGAAGATGAAATGATCACTTATATAATTTAATGGTCCTCTTGCTACCCAAAGCCACTTCTATTCAGTGTAGAAGATAAAACAACAAGAAAAATTGCACAAAATTATCTATGAAACTTCAGGAATGGTTATTTTATTTCAGAAAATTCTATCCTTACTTAATGATATAATAAATGCCACAAAAATACTCTGGTTAGTATTAATAAAATATAAAGAAGAGACTTTGATTTATAAACAATCTATTATCTTTGTTAAGGCATTAGCTTAATGCACTGTATCATTGAAGGAAATATAACCACCAAACTATATTAGGTAAGATACATTGTCTTGCATTGTGCCCTTTCATGTTCTCTCACATTTTATCCTGGAAAAGAGAAATTTGACTTGTTTCATTTTCCAGCTAATTTTGAACAATTCACATGAGATTCATCCAGCATGGTCTCTGCAGGGAAATGTTCTGATTAGGGAATGCCTCTGCCACAGTTACTTGTAATAGGAAAGGGGATGAAAACGAATCTGTTCAATGACAAAAGAAATGGTTTTGCAGTTATGCAACAAACTCTGGTCTCGAAGGACATTAGTCTGATGAGAACAATCAAGTTAATGAAAGTCAGACCATTCAAAAAAGTTCAGCTCCTCAACCAAAGTAAACAGCTAAATTGTCAAAAGGCCATACCAGCTTTACTTGACCTCAGGCTGACAAAACAGAGGTAATTTTAAATCATTTGATCAATGACTGCTTGCTTACTTACTGCTGGGCATCTACTAAATGACATATTGAATCATTATCTTTATAGATTCTGGTTTCAGATGAACTTGGTTGATCAGGCCAAACTTCAGTCAGGCCACCAATGAGACTTCACCCAATACATGTCCTTTTTCAATGTTTCTGTCTCTGTTATGAAGTCTTTTGGTGCAACAGGAGCAAAGTAGTAGGTTGGTGCAGCCCTCCTGAGCTAGCTACATGTCCACGGCTTGCAGCCTGAGGCTTTTGCTTCAGACTAAGTTTAGTCTGATCTCCTGGGACTGAAGGTCACCATGGAAGAAATGGTTAGATGTAGCCCAAGGGACCAGGTCCTGTTTTGGACCTTCCTGTCCCCATGGGAGTGGACTGCATTTTTATGGACTCTTGAAGTGGTGCTTTGTATGTGGTTCATTCAAATTAGGCAGTTTGCTTGAAAACCATTCTACTACTTGAAAGAAGAGCAGTAGATAAGGCTGTGCTGGATTATCTAAACATGAGGAGAAAGAACTGCTTTTGGATACAGCACCTTAACACTCCCTAAGTTATAAGGATATCACACTAACATTCAATTAAATGTCCTTTCTCGATTTAAGAGGATCTCCTAATCAGGCACCTTTATATCTCAATTCCCAACCTGTTGTACTTCCTTTCTTAATCCCTCTTTGCTTAAAGTCTGGGGGGAACTTTCCCTAGGGATTTAAATAAAAAGATGAGAGATGCTATAGAATATCAGTGGGATATTGGAAGGTAGCTCTCTTCAGAAATTCCAGCTGGGACTGAAAGCATCTTAGTGAACGGATTTTTTAGTCATTATGAATTGGCATAGTGCCTGACACACAGAGGACAGCTCTCCAAACTTTGTATTAGACATTTTCTTAAGTTCAGTTGAAGAAAACTGCTGCAAAAAATAGGATAAATCAAAACAATTTTACTGAATATTCAAAAATGCTTTTTTACAATCTAGTACTTCAAATTCATCACTGTTTTTCTATCCCAAATCCCCCTGCTAGTTTGTTTGGTAAAAAAGCTGATATTTTCAGCTGCAGAGAGATGAATTCCAAGAAGTTTCAGTTCTATTGTTTACTATAAATTAAAACAGCAGAAGAATAATTTACAAGGAATAGAGTCTGTCTGTAGGTTATTATTATTATGATTCTGTAGTCTTCCTTAGACAGGAAGACTGTCAGTTATTAAACCGGAATCTAATATTTTGCTCTCACTTTTCCTACAAAACTGGAATTCTCTTTTTACCACGAAATAGTAATAAAATATCTTTAGGTACATGCCTCATAAGTCATACCATTATTGTTAATAATTCTCACTGTCCAAGATACTTCTATTTCTCTTGCTAAAGTGAAATTTCATTTTTTCCTGTAGAAGTTTGTCCATTATTCAAGTGGGTTTTTTGTTATAAAGCATTTGCATACAGTATTTCTAGGGAGTGCATAAGTTAGTGAGTGTGTGTATGTACATGTGCTTGCATGTGCACTGCTCACCTCCATGTGCCTTGCCATGGATGCACAGGTAGCTACACATATCAGAAGTTTGTGCAAGCAATTATAGTTTCAGGGCAGTTATGATTATTATAAAAGAGTAATTAAGGATCCCCTGTGAGAGTTTTCACATCTCATTATGGTGGGAGACTTGTCTCTAAATACTAAATCCAAAACCATCTTGTGATATCGAGCAGTGTTATAAAAAATCCCAGGTGATTTGAAGTGAAAGCTGTCTGATAATTCTTACTAATGGTTTACTTCTTCAAACCTCATTAGTTGCTATGAAAGTCATTTAAGTATGCCATATTATTATTTACAGGCATGAAATTCTTTCATGTTAGTACAAAATTATTCTGAATTTCCTTAAACATATCTTATTATCTAGGTCTCAGATAAAGCTTATGTGAAATTCACAGATTCTGAACCTGTTCTCATGTGCTTAAACCTAGGGCAAAACCTTCAGGTTTTATGTAGTTATTACAGAAGAACTCTAAGCAGCCTCCCTCCTCTCTATCAGAAAAAAGCTGTTATCTTTGGAATTAATCTCATGGCCTGCACAGGATTAATCCTATCTAGTTTCGGTAAGCCTTTGTATATGTATTTATATGATCATACCTGCTTTCTTTGGGTATTAGTGGATTGCTTGTGGAATTAATTCCCTGGCAGACTTTACAGTGAGGTATAATCTAAAATTGTTTACTAGGCTACAGCGTGATTTCCATCCATCAGAGGCTCAAACACAGCGATGCCATCAGTTACAGAAATGAGACACTGTTATGCTAGAAAAACTACAAATTGATCTTACACATACTCTGCATTCTGCCTCCAAATCTTGCAAGCTCCCAAATAAGCAACTAAGAATGCTGACTTTAAGGTATTATGGAAAAATTAAATTAAAAAGAAAACCCAAACAACCTCTCTCTCAGATGAAATAGAGTAACATTTTTATGATGTTCATTGGCACTTCTTGAACCAGTCTGTACTTCTATGTGTTGGGTTGCTTGCCCAGAATCTAGCTATTATTGGCAGATAATGACTACAAATCTACCATTGTGCATACGCTGTGTGAGTGTTTCATAATTTTTGGGAGAGAAGTTATTAGAGGAAGTACACTGACTTTGGGCACTCAGTTTTAGTGGCTATTGTCATGCACAGTATTCCCTATAAATAAGGAACAAAAATAGTTCCAGTGAGCAAAAATTACAGGCAAATATATATATATGCACAAACAGGGAAAACAAATTAACCACTGAATTGTACATTAGCTGAGTGCTTTGTTGGATAGAATCAAAGGTTAAAACCCAAAACCACTCAGCAGACAGACATACACATGAAAGTATCCTCTTTTATTAGGAAAGCAAGTGCCATGATTTTTATGGGTCTTACTTCTAATTCCCTGTTGTGATTCACTATCTCGGGTGGAGGATAGGGACTTCAGTGGCTTTGCTAACCACCTGTGTCATTTACACTGTCCTGGGTATTATATAGGAAAGAACCAAAGTCAGACTGAGTTATTTTAATCTTCTGGGGTTGACTACGTTTAGACAAGTTTTGTTTGTGCTTTGTAACCTCTTTGTGATGTGTCGCATAAGCTCGCATTTTGAAATAATTTTTCATGGGGTTTTGCTTAACAGGATCATTTTATCATTGACATTGTCACAAAGGAGGGCCCATCCTGCAAAGCTTCATTCATATTAGTTGGGGGAAGACAAAAAAGTATTGAGCTTTGAAAAAGACTTTTCCAGTTCCAGATTAATTTTCAAATGACATTAAGTGGCATTATCACCACTAAGTTCAAATAAAGTCCAAATGAAATCAGAGGTCTGAGCACTTGTGAGATGAGTAACTAAAAAAAAAAATGCAATCAAATATTAATAAAAGTGAAAGACATCTCATGGGGAGATGACAAGCACATAACTATTGTGCACAGGTATTAAGAAAGTAGCTGTAGATTAATATATATTGATATAATAACATTCATTTGTAAAATGAAACAATAAAGAAAGAAGGAATAAAAGGTTACAACACTCAGGTGTATCAGAAAGAAAGTTGAAACAGTCATTACAGTACAAGAAGAGATAAAACTCAACCAAGCCAAAGAGTTGTATAGTGCTTATTGAGACGTCAGGAACTGTGAAGGAGCAGTTTCCCACAGCCTTAGCTGTGACTTCTGGGCGCTGGATGATAGCAAGGCAAGAAGGAAGAGGAGAGCATCACATAAGAGGCCACAAATCAGATTGTGAATCCTGGCTCACAGTGTGAGCACAAGTCTGCTTGATGGTCTGCCATGGCTGGTCCAAACCAGCTACGGACTATGTCCACAGCCTGGGGGTTGGGGCAGATCTGACAGCTGCCTGAGTACTTGCAATGGAAGAGGTGCCAGATGCTGGGTTTGTGTGTGTTTCAGTGCTCACCCTCAGCCCTGAAAGCACCACAGGACCATATCAGAAATCACTGCAGGCTGGGCTCAGCCCACAGCCTGGGCCACCAAGGACCAAAACATTTCCTGGCCACTGTTAAGCACAGCTGATCATGTTCACTGGGGCTGATCCAAAATAGGAGGCTGGGACATGTTGCCAGGCAGGACTGAGTTGCCTTGACAGTGATACTTTTCCAAGTTCACCACCAGGTAATGAATGCAATACTTAATTTTACTTGAAGTCAATGTTGTGCAGGTAAGGACTTAACACTCACTAGGTGGTAAAGCTCTTAGAGTCAGACTTTACGTAGGTGTCTGTGTTGCTGACCTTTGAGCAAATTTATGTTTAACTTGTCCCTTCCCCCTTCAGAAATATGCAGGAATGCAGCTCTCGCCTAGTTTTGCTGTCTTTGCAAAAATGTATTAAGTACATCACCCTTTTCTGGGTCAGGAATATGCTCCTACTGAAACTCAGCCAGACATTAGATATATCAGGACCAAGTCTCTGCAGAGAATAAAGTGCAATGCCTTTGGAACAAAAATTGTACTTAACATGTACCTTCCCAGACTGATATGAAGCATTGAATTGCCGTAGATGAGAAACTTTTGTTACCCTCCATAGCTTCAATGACAGGTAGTGCTTTAATTAAATAAATATCCCAAACATATAAATCTGGTCTGTAAAGACTGACCTAAAATCTTAGCCAATTTACCTGAAGTTGCCTGGCAGTTCTGGTTTTGATCCCAGCTGGAAATACCAAGAGAATTGATTTTATCATTGTGAGAAGACTATGAGTGAGTGTGCATATACAAATGAACACACAAACATAGGCATGCATATATAAAATTCAGATTATTTTTTTTTCTTTTAATTTTTTAAAAAGGTCAGCTGCATCTTCTACTAGCAGTGAGTAAAAGTCTTAAGAAAGAGTCCAAGTTTATCTAAAGCAATTCAGTATCCCTTCATTCAAACTCATTTTCAGCTTGAACTTTTCTGCTCTTTACCATGGAGACATGCATAGGTAATAGCCTCTCAGGTAATCAAATTCATAGTATTGCATTAAATTAACTCAAAATTAATAACCAGAAGGCCCCAGAAGTGAATTAAAGGGAGCAGTGCGTTAAGGACACTGAAATGAAGGGAAAATTGAGCAGAATTAAAGAATAAAGAGAAGATACGTAAACAAAGTAACAATTTGCTTTTTATGCAAAGCTCACAGCAATCTCTATCTTGTGGTTTAAGGCTGAAATCAATGTATCTATATTTGGATATGCCTCACAGTATCGACAGGAGCCAGGAGCACAGGGAATGTAGAAACACTTGCACAGTAATTAACGATAGCCTTGCTAGCACAGCCCAGCGTGCCCTGGTTCAGCATGTGCTCTGGCCATCACAGCAAGCCCTGGGAGAAATTAAGTCAATAGAGAGAACAAACTGTGCGACACATGTGACTTCACTTTGTGCAGAGCTGCATCTTTTTCCTTCTGAGTTGTGTAGTGCCCCAAGCAAAATTGGTGTGCTGCTGTAGGAACATAAAGGAGGTCACACTAAGCTGCCTGGCAGTGGCCAAAGAAAGATTTGTGAATGAGAAAATAAAGAAGTTGTATACTAAAAAAGGCATGCATTTTGAAAGCAGCGTTGCTGCTGAGGGCTGGATAATTGAGAGGTGTGAAATGACAACTACGTTGATTTCTGTCTACATGATTTAAGGTCTGGCTAAACACCTCTAAGGCTAAAACCACTGAGTCTCTGGTGGGATACAATCTCTGGTTCCCAGCAAGACTAGGGAAGTGATCACGCCCCTGTACTTGGCATTGGTGAGGCCACACTTCGTGTGCTCAGTTTTGAGCCCCTCACTATAAGAAAGACATTGAAGTGCTGGAGCATGTCCAGAGAAGAGCAACAGAGCTGGTGAAGGGTCTGGAGCACAAGTCTGATGAGGAGGGGCTGAGGCTGTATAGCCTGGAGAAAAGGAGGCTCAGGAGTGATCCTATTGCTCTTTACAACTACCTGAAAGGTGGTTGCAGCAAGGTGGGGGTCAGTCTCTTCTTCCAAGTAATAAGAGACAGGACAAGAGGAAATGGCCCCAAACTACACCAGAGGAGGTTAGATTTGATGTTAGGAAAAGCTTCATCACCAAAAGGGTTGTCAAGCAATGGAAGAGACTGTCCGGGAAAGTGGCAAAGTCACAATCGCTGTAGACATTTAAAAGACATGTAGCTGTGGTAACTGAAGACCTGGTTCAGTGAGGGACTTGGCAATGCTGGGTTAATTGCTGGACTTTATAAACTTAGAGATCCTTCCCAAGTAAACAATTCTATCATTTAATAGGGTACTGTGTACATCTGAACAAATGCACTTTGATGTATCCACTAATGTTTCAGGTAAGTTTTAAGTTGTTTTTTGGTTTTGGTTTTGTTTGTTTTTTTTCCTGTTTTTTGGGAGATTCTCTAATGTGGAAAATTTTATTAAAGTTTCTAAGGACCAGATGAATTTAACAATATATACCAATTAGTTCCTTTTTGTTGCTTAGTATCTTGGGCTCAGTATCTTGGGCTCAGTAAGGACCCCAAGAAAACCTCCAACAGCAGATTTGTCCCACATTAGGCAAAGTGTTTATGACAACAAAGTCAGCAGAGATGACACTGTCATTCAAGAAAGCACCTGATGAAATGGTCTTGTCCTATTGACAGCAGTAGGGCTTAAGCTAATGTTGAAAATTAAATAATGCTTAGACATTAAAAAAAAAAAAGCTTAAATATTGAAATAAAGATGCATTCCAGGATTATGGACTTTGATGACTGAGTGGAAACTCATTTAAGTAGGATAAGGACAACAGCTTTTTTGGCCCTGTTACATGGTAGAAAAGTCTTTCATTTGTCTCTCTATGCCACAGACATTTAACCGCCCATAGTAAAAATCAGAATTCATGCAGGTGGTGAGTTGAAACCCACACCTCCTACACGCCGCCCCCCACCTGAAAAAAAGTTGCCAAGCCACAGCTTTCTACTTGTGAGGGACATGTACAAGTTGCTACCTCTTCAAACAACATTGGACTGTCAGTCCCTCAAAAGTTACAAACAACACAGACTAAATTAACACAGATTACCTTTACATTTGAGTACATGCACTAGATATGGATGTGTCACGACAACCGCTCTTCAGTAACTTTGTTTTTGACACTGAGAAGCACAAATATAGATCTCTTTATGGAAGGTAAACATTTGTGTCAGACTAACTTTCAAATTCTTCTCTGCTGAGAAAACCCTTTTCTACAGTTTTTTGCTATTTGAAGATTAAATCTTTATTTTCCAGAAGATTAATTTGAAATTTCCAGTTTGTATATTAAGTTGAAAGCTCTATCATTGCTTTTCTTGTACTGGAGGAGACATACATAATGCATTGTCATATTTGGTTGTTTTGGTTTCATTTTGAGGTTTCTGTTTTGTTTTCTGGTTTTTTTTTTGTTTTTTTTTGCAAGTGATTTGAAAAATCCTAATATGTAATTTATTTTAAAACACCTTTAAAAGTTTTGAATGCATTTTGAAGAAAAATTCCCATATGTATCTTCTTACATGGAAGAGAGGAAGTATTTCACCCATTTATCACAAAACAGCTTTTAAAAAAAATGTTGAGTCTCACTAAATTCTTCAAGTACTGTTCTATTAACACAAGGGTACGGAGCCATATATTCAAAGGGATTAGGATTTAAAGTTAAAATTACTATTATCAGACTATTTTCACAACGTTTAAAAATTCATATGTTTCTGCCATTAAAAAATAACAGCAACAAAAGAAGATCAAAATGTGGTAAGGAAAACTATCTGTTCCTCTGGTACCATACAAACAGTGAGTCAAAAACAGAATAGAGCTGGTAAACCCCAGTGAGAACATCTATCCCACTGGTGTGTTAAATAAATTTCCTGGAAATGCATGTACTTATTTCATGCTTGGAAAGATACATAAAATCTCAGAGAAGTGCTATGAGGGGATAAATAACCAAAAATATGTTGTGAGAGGAAGTCTGCAGATAAATGATTAACCAAGCAAGATATTTGCTTGCGCAGCAAAGGGAGGAATATACAAAGGCTTTTTTTGTTTGAGGGGTGTTTTGAGAAAGCAAGGGTGGAAAAGGAGCTTATGAAGTGGGGGGG
>VXAU01003702.1:352106-371975 GCA_013399695.1 Formicarius rufipectus | reverse complement strand
CTGACAGGCAAGAAAGGAATTCCCAGTATTGAACCTCCCAAGAGCATTTTGGGAAGTGTCAGTCCCACCCACAGATAATTCCAGATGCTCAAAGAGGAGAGAGAAAGAATAAGCACGCTAACTGCAAAAGCTAAGCTGGTCTTTTACATTAACTCTCTTTAGCACAAAGATGCTTCATGATTCAGTTATGTAGATGAGTTTTTTTGTAGAAAAGATACATAATATAATCAGTTTGGAACTGTAAGCATCCAACTTACTTCCACTACAGAAAATCACTACCTGGTGCTGCCAGTCCCTGTTTGCTAGCCATGATCATCACAGATGTGGATGATCTATTCAGCACATCTTCAAAAATAGGAAAAGTTATGGGCTGTTTTCCTTAAGAACAAAACCCACACTGTTTTCCTTTCAAGCTCAGACACACACTTGTCACTGTCCTTATGGGGAGGTGGGGAGTGAGCATTGTTTGACAATGACATATCAAAACCAGAATCAGAGTCTATGAGATTTTTTTTTTTTTTAAAAAATTCCAGTTCTCAACTTGATTTTTAATCCCACACCTCTAGAGTCAAACAGGATCTGGAGAGAGGACGAAGTCCATTTCTCAGCTGTCTGCTTCAGCACCAAAAGTTACTGCTGTGGCAATGGGAAATGTTTTTATTGTACTCCTCAACTTCCTGAGGGGATCCACAGTCAAGGAACATTACCTTAGCCCTTCTGAAGCACATATAGCTCATTTGGCTATAAAGCTTTACAAGCATAACTCACCCTAATCAGAAGCTGGCAATGAACTATAATCAGTTCTACAAGAATCCCTTATGCTGTGAGCTTAGTGATGATATCCACATCTCTGAAAAATCTGTGTTAAAACTGAGACAAGGACTGGAGATCTGATACACCATCTGAGGTCACACCAATTTAGTCGCTGATCAGTTACATATAATTGCCATTACATTTAAAATGGGGATATAAAACCTCAAAACTCGGGTTCCAAATATACTTTTCCATCTCTAGAAGACCCTATTCTCAAGCTAACTTACTCTGATTCTTGAATAGTTGTACATCAGGAAGTGAAGTTACTCCACTATATTTGATAGAAATGAACAATTAACTGTTTAGATTATATTCAATAGTACTGGAAAAAAAAACCAAACAAACCAAAACCCCAAAATAGACAAAAAAACACCAAACCAACCAAAAACCCAAGAAAAATGAAATAAAAGCAAACAAAAACAAAAAACCCAACCTACAACCAAAGTGTGAAACTCACAGATTATTCTCTGGGGATATATAAGACTGATTTTTAGGAGAGGATTTGATTATGCCAGCTTCACCATCTTTGTCCCCTGCCTCTCTGGGCAATGGTACAACTACTCTAACAATGAAACAGATAAATAAATTGTTATATTATGACAAAATGATTTCTTCCTTTGGACTTCTGGTCTCTGTCTGTACAGGAATAATGAAATCTATCTGAAGTACATGTGGGACACTTGAGATATTCTTGATCCAGATAACTCATACAGCAAGACCATTAAGATGCAGCTGCCATCTAGAAAACACAAAGGTCAACACAGTAAATACGTGTCCAGTTCTGTAGGAATACTTTTCAATTCCAGGAGATACAAGATCAGTAACTCCCAATTACTTAATATATATCTATCTCATGGTGGAACTTTATGATAGAAAACAGGTGGATCAATGACATTCAGAATGCTGTCACATGGCTGTAAGGTACAGAGAAGTTTAGTCAATTGAGGGGCACAGCAGGCTTAAAAGTCATCACTCCCATCACACACCCTGGGACAGTGGGCATTTCACTATTGCTCTGCACCAGATTGCCAAGTGTTGCATTTTTTGTGTGGCCAGTTTCTCTTTGTTAGCTGAAATCCTGCAGGTGAATCTCCATGTACATTGCAAAGATACATACGCTTTTTTCAGACTCCTGGACTTCATAAGTGGGAGAAGCTTTCTTACAGTTACTTTTTGAAATTAATATTCAGCCTTGTTATCATTTCAAATAGTGTGGTCAGACCAGGTTTGTAGATCAGAGCTCTGATGTCAGAAGGCAGGAAAGAATAAGAAATAGCATCCCTTTATTCCTTCCTTGAGGAGTTTATGCATCTATGGTATTACTTTCCTACTGCACATCAGTCTCCGTTTTTATTCCAATTTGTCTTCGCTTCGTTTTGTACAGTTATATTGATCATGTCATTAAACCATCAGATCCTAGACTGCAAGTACATTCCACTAAAGTCAACTTTAGAACACCTGCTTTACTATAACCATGCAGATTCTCTTCTTATACACCAGACTCTCTCTGCCTTTTCTAATGACTGTGTCATTTCCCCCTGTTTTGTTGCTCATGAACTATGCTGTGGGACATGTCTGCCACCATGTTACATGCCGGGGATTTTACACTGGAATGATTGCTGGGATTCAGTACCAGAAAAATGTGACAATGAGAATCTAAATATACAATACAGAGTAATTGTTCCCGAGGTAACTATAAATCTGCACCAGGGAACATAGTTTTGAATGGTACTAGTGACATTTACAGAATAGCTGCTGTAAATTATCGTAGTCTATTTCACTTCACAAAAGCTATGACAACTCATGCCAGCTGTAGAAGTATCCCTGAATTTATGAAGAAAATTTAATACTTCAGCACATTTCAGGAAACAAGAGAGCTAGCACATTTAAATAGAAGGGCAGATCAGAAAACCATGTTAAAAAATAAATGTCTAATGTCTTAAAAAAGGCATGACTGTATATATTTGAATATAAATCTTCCCCCTAAGATCTCATGAGCAAGTACAATGTACCAGGCATTTAAATTTTCTATTTAAAATTTCATGGAAGGGATAATCTGAACTGTATACTTCCCTGCTTCTCTGGGGTGAAAACTGGGGTGCAGGTTTTGTTTGGTCTGGCATTCTCTGCTGGTCTTCTATCTACTTAATTCCTTCAGCTTTAATAAACATTGCTCAGTTCAGAGTAGAAGCACGGAGAAATTCTCAGATTTAGCCTTGAATGGATATGGTAAACCAAATAAATCTGCCAGGCTTTTTTCTTCTCTCCTTTTGCTGCTGAATGTGCAGCTCAAGCCTGAGGCAGGCACACACATACAGACCGTGGTGTGCTGCAGGATGCAGAGCCATGAAGCATGAAAGAGTTGATTGGAGTGAAAGCTACAATAATCATACTTTCATCTAAGCATCCTAGTGGGGCTTCAGAGGAAAGATGGTTGTGTGTGGAAGGTCAAGAGTGGTTAATATTAGGACAGACTAAATGACACCTCTTAAACAACTGCTGTTGTCCTTCAGAGAGTGATGCTCCAGACACGTCAGCAGTGGCAGGCACACAAAGCCTATATCGGAAATTGGGATTTTAGTATTGCAGCAAGTGAAGACAAACAAATAATAGCCAACAGAGCCAAATCTTGAAAGTCATACTCAGTCTCAAAAGTCTGCTTCAGTTTTTCAGGAAAAAATTCTAGTAGGGAGCATAAGACAAATTCTCAATTCATTTAAGTCAGCAAAATTTGTTATCTGTAAAACCAGAAATGCCACGCTTATGACTTGAAAGAAGACAAACTGGCTGAATGCTGAATTCTGTGAATTTCATATGACATTTAGCATGAGAGTTTTCTGATCACTACAAGCTTTGTTGCATTTTTTCCAGATTTTCACAAGACAGCGACTACATTCACTTAAAACATACTATATTAAAGTACAGTATATTTTGAATTGCCTCAGGGTAAAAACATTATGTGAATATGTGAAAGCCAACTGGGTGGGGCTTATTTGCTTGTTAACCCCAAAACAACAAATCTGTTTTAACAAATACAGGACAAAAAGAGTGAAAACAATCAGCACCTTTTGTTTGCCAGGAACAAAGGAAAAGCCAGGCCAAAGAATTAGTCTTTTACAGAAATTTATAAGCATCTGAAAAGAAGAGCTTATAATGAATGTGCTTCTTCAACCAGAACAAGCACACTGTGGCTGCAAAGCTATCATAACAGAACATACTGTACCAGTGGGAAATAAACACACATCAAGAAATCTTATTATTTCTATGAGTATGCTACAACATGAGTAATTCTAACAAGTCTAACAGCAACTGCCTCCCTACAGTTACTCTGCAGGCATTCTGCTCATACAGAGAAGAATTCAAGCTTTGTCAAACTTCTTTGGGCCCACAAGATATTTAAGGAGGTGACTTCCCTGAAATTTCTTCTCCTAGCTTAAAAAAAAAAAAAAAAAATACAGGTCACTTCTGCCACAACCCTTCAGCCTCTCCAGTAAGTGCATACATGGAGCAAAAGTAGTAACAATGCCTTTAGTTTTCCACAATACATCTTGTTTTTTGTGTAAAGGACATTGCTTTCTCCTGCTCTTTGTTTCCTTGAATGTTGCCAGTGACTCCATTCAGCAGTGTAAATGCCATCTAATTCCAATGAAGTCAGTGGTTTAGGACAGTGTCTTCCTGGGTCAATCCATACATTAAACAGTTTCATGTCATTTCTTATGTGATAGGAACAATTCAGACAATCCTGAGGACAGTTATTGCTGGGGATCCTTTGTCTTCATCTTTCAGACGTGAAACTTTCACAAAATGTCAAACTCATAAAACTGTACAGATACACAACCTATCACTGCATTTTGTTTCATAAGTTATACTTAGCTCACTTCAAAAAGTATTAGGAACAGATTGTCAGTTGCAGTAAATACCCATAGTTCAGTTACAGCCAAGGAAGGTTTTCTGATTTATGTTCAAAAACATATGACCTGTAGGAGAGTACAGTTAACGCTCCATTCTAAGAAAGCTCTACCATATCTTATGTATTAATTTTTTATGTTTTCTAAAGAGTTTTATTTCCACATAGTAACCTACTTCCCTGATACTGATGATATTATTCCTTAAGTCTTCTCATTTTCATGCTTTTCTTAAACAATTTATATAAATATTTTCATTCAACACCTATGCTTCTTTGTTGTGAAAAGTGTCATGTGCTTTAGTGTTATCTAACTTTGAGTGGCTACATATTCCTCTGTAGGTCAAAATTCAGAGAGTGCATGGTAAAATTAAAACTTGCCCTAGAGTTTTCAAAAACTATCTTCATAATTTAGGAGATGGAAAATAAAATCTTTGACATTCCAAATACACAGTAGATTCCTACTTGAAAGCAACCCACAAAATCAGTCAAAATGGACTTTATGAGGATCAGAGTTTAGGATCTTCAGTCTGCTCTGTCATTTGCTTCCCCAAGTTAGTCTTTTTCAACCTGTCCCCTCAGTTCACGTCTTCCTCTATGCATTGATGCGTGCACAAGAGAATGCAAGTGTGCTGTCACACTTTCTCCATCCCTCAATGGATTTCTCATCTTCCTGGAGCCTTCAAGGGTCCACAGGACACAACCTGCCTCCACTTCCAAGCTGTAAGCTACCCTCATTCCTGCTGTGACCACCTCTGTATCAGTTTGCAAGTTGCTCCTTCATGTGCCTTTGTATACACCATATCCATCCAATATCAAATCTTTTATTGTGAAAGTGAAATACATTGATAGTCTGGAAATAGTACTCAGACAACACTATCAGCTAAACAGAAATGGAGAAAAGTTGTGTAAAAGTGGACAAAATCATGAAGAGTGAGCAGCTTTCCTGTCCCTGAAAATGAGAATTGAATAACAAAATAAAGAACTTATTTTCTCATAGGTCAAGATCATCTTATTTAAATTTTGAGGTTAACCTCTCTTGGTTAGGTGGTCTGAAGTCAAGTCATTAGAAAATTAAGCCCCCTGGATTGTACTCAGCACCTGCAGAAGAAACTGGTCCTAAGTGGCTCTAGAACACCTACCACCACTTCAGCTGTGGAGCAGTGTGTGGGACAGGACAGTTTTCAGGGTTTGGTTGTGATTATGGATATCATGCTCTGGAATCACAAACACAGGAAGACAAATGAGACCAGCGCGTCTGCAAAACTGTTGGTTCATCCCCAAAAAACTCCCCTGTGCTCCAGAGCCTCTTGGAGTTGGCAATGGCAGCAGGGTTCCAGTGAAGCTGGAAAGAAGTTAAGCTAAGCAGAGTGACTGAGCTGAAAGACTGTGTAACCTACACAGTTCCAGGTAATAAAAACCAGAAGAAATGGATGGATTAGTGCATTTCATACGCTGTGCAAGTATTCCCACAAGCTTTATAAAGTAATGAGTTTGATGCTTGAATAGGTCAGTGGCTCCGAAGGCAAATCATTGCTTTGGTTTATCTTTCACTCTTTAAAACTTGCTATGGGACCTTTAATTTCCACATGGGCAACCAAACAGATCCTTAATTTTATATGTCCTCTGAACAACTTGTCTTCTTACAGTGCAGCAGCTACCCCTACCACACCCAGCATTGCACTGCACTGCAGTGTCAGTACCAGGCACAGGCATTTTCATCTGAATCTAGGATGGTATCAGCCAAGACTAAAAATGATAGCACCAGAAATCACAAGGTGCACTGACTTAGCACCATTCTCCCAGATTTCATCCCTCTTAGCATTAACACGAATTCTCGTTCTTTGTAAATTTTCAGTTCAAAAAGAATTTTAGATTAAAACCTTTGTTCTCAAATTGTTGGTGGTGACAGCTCAGAAGAGCTTCATAACCACTGTCTGGGACCTAATGGTCTTAAGATTTTCCTCAGTACTCAACACAAACTTTTGATTCATGTTTCATCTAGAAATTCCTCTACCAATTTTATCAGAGACCTAGTAATACTTTTAATTATGTGTATTCAGCTTGATTTGATTTTATTACATAAAAGAAGCATTTTATAAACCCAGTAATGGAAAACAAAGGCTTTCTGATTTTACCAGGAGAGCTGCAAATGCATTTGTACTGTAGCCCTGCCTACCCTCTCAGAGAATCAAGATATCATATAATATTCTACTTTGAATAAGGTCTAGAGTAAGCTTCTTAAACACATGGTTCAGAGGATCCATGAGAAATTACAGTTTCTCAGTTTCAGGGGATTTTGATCTGAAGAAGCGCAATAGGGATTTCAAGCAGTTTTTCAGAGGTAATTAAGCACCACATGGAAGGTAAGCATCTGAAAAATCCTTAAATTCTTACTCATATATTGCTGCAAAAATTTCTGCCCATTTGCACTGCAACCTCACAAAACAAATTTGTCCAGTGAAACACTGAAAGTCTCTGGCACTTGGCCAGACCCAGATTTATCAGTGTTTTCCCATTGTCCCGTATCAGGGGGCTTATCAGTGCAGTGTCATGCGGAATGACAGAGGCTCACAATGAGGTCACCCTTTCTCTGCCTCCTTCAGTTGTTACTCTTCGAACACAAGTCACACAAGGACCATGAGACTATGAGAAAGTTGGGTCTTCACTGGAAGTATCAGCTTCATGATAAGGGTAAAGGTAATACAAATACTAATGCAACCTTTCCTCCAAGATTTTTCTACACTTTCTTTTTCTTGCCTATTTGTTTGGTCATGGAAGCTGACTCTTCCACTTCTGCTAGATATTTGCTAGTGCAGCATGGTTCTAGTAACATTATCATATGGTTTTCCCTGAGGTTTCATCTGAACTTCATTTACTATGCAACACCCAGAGGTCAAGATAATAACTGTACATGATGAGATATGGCTAAAGAAAAGGATTTCTTGTGAAACTCTGAATACCTTTCAGGGCAATTAAGAAGTAAAACAAGAAGTATGATGAAGAATAACAATTATAGTGGTAAAAGTAATAATGTGCCAGAAGGAAATAAAAGAGCCAGTCTTGACTAAAGATAAATTTGTATGACTGACAGGTAAATTTATTTATTTGTTCGTTACCCTTAAAACTTACTCTTAGACCTAAAGAGAGACAATAAACACAAAGCCCTTGTGGTACCAGAGACCCAATCACACTTTAAATCAATTAACTCTAGATATGAAAAATAATATAAATATCAAAAGAAAATGCTGAAAAATGAAATTATTACTTCCCCTTTCCCTCTTGGAAAGTAGTTTTACCTCTGTTGAAAAAGGATTGTGAGTGTTCCTCAAGTGGAATTTTTCCTTTCCCACAACATCAATTATATATTTTGGGAAAATCCAAAGGTCCTACTATGGACATCAGGCAGATTCAGAGAATTCACAGTACTTCTTCCAAGATATGCTAATTGTTGAAAGCATCCAAGTTAGTCATAAGGAGATGAAACTGAAATTCTTTAAGAATTTATCCATTACACTCTGTCACTTCAATCAATTAGATTAGCAATGTCATTCAGACTCCGAGCATTCTGATACATGCTTTTTCCATGTCCTGTGCCTGAAATTGAATACAATGAACCAACTGACACCTCAGTTGAGCACCATAAGAAGTAATATGTCATATGGCTTGTAGCCTGTATTCTGTTTTTACATATTTTCTTATGGTACTTGCTCTTTTTGCAGCATTGTTGACTAGCATTAGGGTTGAGATGCCTTCTATATCCCAGGTTAATAAAACATGATTTTCCAGCCACTCATGCCCCATTTTGGCAGACAATTACTTCTAAGTGCAGGTGATTGTATTTGTTCCTGATAAACCTCACAATTTTTCTACCAATTAGCCAAAAAATATTCTGAATTTTGCCCCTGTCCTCTCTGTGCTCATAGGTCTCCCTAATTTACTGTCCTCCTCCACTTCATATGGTCTGTGCGCTTACTCTGCATATGAAATAAAGATAGGGATCGGTATTAAGTTCAGGAGAGACTTCTGCAGGAATCTACTTGGTAATTACTGTGCAAGTACAGTTGTACATGAACTTTCAAACTTGTCTGCAGTCTAGACTGTCTGCCTGAAATTCCTACCAGGCTTAAAGGTACCTTTCTCTTCCCCTTTAAACAAAACCCCGTGACTTGTCACAGTAAGTTATGGCTCATTTTCTCCACACCACTTGCCCTTGACAGATACATGTGGGCCATTAGCCTTGCTTCCTACAACCTAAATGCCTGTGAATCCAAGGGCATTTTAATCCATATGACTTCTCCAAGGTCACAGAGGGAGTCAATGTCACCACTGAAGGGGAATGTAGGAAAGCCCAGATAATAATCTGCTCTCAGACTGAAGCTTTCTCAATGCCCTGATTTAAGTTAAAGTTTTCAGGAGTTATATAAGACATTGAAGGCTGCTTGTTGGTGGTGCTGGACCACATAATTAGCATATTTTTTTGCATAATAATTTACATCATTAGCAAAGAGAAAAGAAAAAATTTACTGAGCTTGAACATTCAGCCCAATGCTGAAGGATTGAACTCCACATTTTGATTTTTTAAATATATCCAATCAAAACAAGAACTAACAACTGGAAGCAGGGTTTTGTCCTGCAGAATTGATGTGTACAGGTGACCAGCAAAGGCTTGTACAAGTCAAACAACAAATCCAGAGACATCTTTTACAGAAAATTATTTGAGGCTAAGACTGAAGTGAAAATTCTACAGGTCAAGAGCAAATGTCATAAAAGCATCTGGTCTTCAATCAATAGATTGAGCAACTGTGAACACTAAAAATCTAACACTGAAAAAAAGAAAAAAATGGAATATCACAACTCCTTCCTCCAAGCAGGTATTAATGACAGTTGATGTCTAGACTCCTTGAGAGCAATCCTGGTGCCCAGACAAAGGCCTCTCATGCCATCATGGACATGGCATGCTACTGGTGGAGTGCCCACAAGGCTGAGAGTTGTAACACAAAACCTATGCAAGACTGTCCTTTCTAGAATGGCAGCTGGAACCCAGAGCACCTAGAGCTCAGGCACCTACATCTCATTCTTAGCTTCTGAAATGAGTGTAGCCCGAGTTGTAAGAAGGCATGGATTCCTGGTTCTGATTACTGATGAAAAACATGAGCCTGTTTGCCCAAACCTTGTGAATAAGCAAAATGTGGCAAAAGGTTTGCAGAAGACGAGATAGTTATACAATTTTGCTCAAACTAACTTTTTAATTTATTGTTTTTCCAGAAAGATTTAAAAGCCTCTGCATTCCTTCATCAGGAACCAGTAACATGAAGAAAAACAACCAGTAACAAATACTCAAAGAGGAATTATTCTTAGCACACAGACATAAACAATTTTTTTTGTTAGTCAAAAAATAATTGTCAGGAATTGATTTTTGATCACATTCAGTAATATTTAAATTTTGTGTGTTTTAGCTTTCCTCAACATCAGATTCGGTTTGTTATGACAAAGAAATCAGCCTATTCCTTACTTTTTTTCTAAGCCAGTTCTTCCATCTGCAAAAAAGAAGCAGATACGACACTCCAGCTTTGACTTTGCTGTAACTACAACAATATGTAAGTGCAGTTCTCAGAGCAACTGTCACTAGACATCATATCTTGCCTATTGTTGTATAAAAGAGGAGGGGAAAAATAACCCCAACAAACAAGTGTGGATATACTTGCACACTGAAGTTGACATGAAAAAGGGAAAGCCAACAGCAGTAAACCTTTCCCTGTGGAAAAAATGCTGGTAACTTTCTGTTTGAGCCATATTTTCACCTAGGATTAAAGTGGCCTCACTTCAACATTTAGCCTCTTTGGAATGAATGTGATTTTATTTCTGCAGCTGTTTCATCTGCCCTCTGTGCAATCTGTGCTGAAGATGTCCATGTGAGGAAGAGGGAAGAAGTGGCAGTAATTTGTTAATCAGAATTTGCTTGCAGAGCAGTTTCTTATGCTTATATTTGCTACAGAGAGCTGTTAAAAATTTGGCTTTTCACTCCAAGTTTCCAGGACTAACTTGAGCAAAAGTAAAGTACTGCATGCATGTCATTAGCAAGCATTTGCTTTCATGTTGCACAAAATAATCTAGTTTTTGTCTTAAAGAAAAATATGTAGTTGGATTGTTACTTTGAAATAGGAATCACATCAAAAGCATCCAAGAAAAAAGGAGAATCATCCATATTTTATTATAAGCAATTAATAGCTGTGTGTAGTTTTTTAGTGCAATGGGAAATACAAACAAGTGGTTATGATTTGTGGACTTCCACCCACAGAGTGCCCTTCAGTGCACCAGTCCTCAATTCTGTAACTGGGACAGTTAATACACTCACAGCAAACATCTTTTAAGATGCTTAAAGAACTACCGCTAGGAACATGTATGTGCTCCTAATAAGCTAGAATGCTCTGCTCCTTGTAGATTCATCTTTACATTTTAAACAGTGAATCCACATACAAGGTGTAAAAAAAAAACTCAAAAAAACCCTACCCTTTCTAATCATCTCTTCTCATACACTCATTACTTCCTGGTGATAATTATTAGCTGCAGCACCAAGAAAGGATTGTGATCATACCTGCGAATTAATTTCAAAAGACAGGTATTAATTAGAATGGCAAGTCTATTTTACATAATTACTGCGGTTGGACAGTTAGCAGTGATGGGAGAGGGAATCATAAACCAATAACCAGTACACCTACCATCTTTAAAATAGTCAGAATTTTATGTGAATTGTTACTAAAATACAAAGATAAAATTCCCAGGTGGTGGAAGTCAGTGGAATGACTGCAATTTACACTAGTCGAGCATATGGATCTATATATACAGTTAAATACACCCTTACTGAATAACAATAGTAATTTCCCTACAAACTCTGCAATGTCTGGCAATTAGAGCAAGAGACCATGAGTCAGATCTCCTGAGAACTATTCTGAGCTGAGCTAGTACTGCAATCCCCAGCCTCTGCACGTGTGAGAATGGATTTCACAAACTCTGAACACCCACAACCTGAAGTGAAGCAAAGAGCCAGAGTGTGAGCACCTGTGGGAAAATGAGGTCTTCAGTTCCCTACAATTTATTTCTGCCTGTAAATTCTATCTCTACCATTATCTGCCTTTTGGGGTTCACAGATTGTCTGTCTAGGCATTTTCCATGTTATTCATTCAAATCTAATGTCATATGCTAAAACTACAAGGCAGGGGGGCAGGGGGGGAGAGAACGGGGAAAAAAAAGGAAGATTGCCCAAGGAGGTTGTGGAATCTTCTTCACTGAGACTCAAGAACTGTCTGGACACAATCCTGTGCAATGTGCTCTAGGATGAATAAATTAAACAGGAAGAGTAGATTTTATTGTAGTAAGACATCCTTTAACTGAGTGTTGGTATTGTGATCTTTTAAAGATTAGGGAGACTTCAACAAATGCATGTAGATTATTTTTCAGAACCTCAGCACTAAATGCTGTTTTGAAAAAGCCAGTCAACAGTGTCCTGCTTAGGATTGGTTTGGAGAGAGTAATGTTTCCAAAAAAAAGTCCCATCAAAGCAGTTCTGAGAAAATACATAGATGGATCAGTGGGAATAGCATTCTACCTCTTCAGCGAGATTCTACATTGACATTTCAAGGTGCTTACATCTGTAGCTGTGTTTCATTTAGCAAGCAGTAGATAGCAGACACTGATTTGCTTGGGTAGCTATTACACATTTTTCAAGCAGCTACAAAATGAACCGGTTCAGAAGCAGTTTTCGGTATCTACCCTTGGGGGTCTGCAATGCTGCATCTGGGTCAGAAGCTGATGGGTATCTGGTAGAGAGAGGAAAATTGAGTGTCTGGGAATTTCAATAATCTGCTGCAGAAATAATAATTAAAAAAAGTCTCCAAACATATTCACTGACAAAATTTACTCTCTGACCTATTCCCTAATAGTCTAATAACCTTCTCTGCAAGAGCTTTCTTGTTTAAATTGCTGGCTGACAAGGATAGTGCATTCTATTCTAAAAACATTCCATGGACGGCTTCAAAGGGCACATCTTATTTTCACTGTGTGGAAATGTAGTGAGATTGGGTAAGGGGGCACTAAGACTTCTCAGACCCAATTTCTACCCTAGGCAGACAACTCATCTTCTGTCTAGCTCAGGACATTTATGTTTCTCACCTTATCCAGCTTCTAAAGGGAAAAATCCAAAGCCCTAACGCTCTCAGAGATACTTTGTGGGGCTTAGCAAATGTCAGTAAAATTTAGAGATGATAAGATAGCATAAAGACAGGTCTTGCAGTTTGTAGGTGATGCACTCCAAAGTGGGGCCCGGGCAGTGGTCAGTGTCAGGAGGAATGCAGCATGCTAACATATCCAGTCAGTGCAAACTATTAATAGGAAAAACACTGTAAAAGTGTGAACATCAAGTCTGTCTTGCCTCACAGGTTTTTTATTTTGAATATCCAGAAGGAAATCTTGGATCCAGATAGGTCTCTGGGATTTTTATTATTGGTCTCAATAGCACCAACTTTCAGACCAGCTGAAAAGATCTTCACATTCTTCCTTCCTATTCAGCCCCATATGCTGCTGAATTACAGTGGGTTAATAAATTACCATGTGTCACCCAAAGCACAGGTCCTAAATGCTGACATAATCTGTGTCAAACATGAAGTAATTCAACGTACTCTCTAAATGTAAAGCTATTTCCTTTTTCAGAATTTGCTATTTTTCTTCATTGTTTACACCAGTTTACTGTAAAGAGTGAGCTCCAACCAGGATTTTATTTTTAGCATATAAAAGACACAGGCGCATGAAGAGCTCTTTGCTGCAGAGGCATTTGGGAAAGCCATCTTCCCTTTGCCTTGGAAATGCCAAGGGTATTTTCCTGTTCCAGGTGCTAGGGTAAAGATGAGGTCAGAGAGTCAGTGTGTTTCTTTCCCTTTGGTCTGCTGGGAGGTAGTGTACTTCCCCAATAAAAAAATTGCAAAGATTATGTTTAACATGTTGTTTTACTTAACTTACACCCAAACCATTATGACTTTGCAGCTTTTAATTCAGAACAAGTGCTTGGTAAAAGTAACATAGATGCAGTTGATAGGTTTAGAGAATTATGTGGTATTTGACCTTTCAGTGACACCTTAGTAAGACACTGTCTGGTAAAAATCTACTGGGGAACAGTCTTCCAGATTAGCTGCTTTGACTATGGGCTTCTAGCCCAAGTACAAGTGTAAAATGTGTTTCAGACAATGTCAGCAGTAGTTAGTGTGTTATTCTGTGCACTGTTCTCAGGTTACAGAGAAACAAAACGAGCAATTCCACATCAGGCAATCAGAATAAGGAGGCTTGAAAAGATGCTGCATATGCAGACTTAACTCACACATATGAAGCAAGTGACTAAGCAACTTCCACTAATCCTTCCTCTAACCATTTCTGAAAAACGAAACAAGTCCCTGAATATCTTTGTGGTAGATAGGTCAGTGTCAGGATTGGCTTCAGTAATTCCATTTACATGTGTAGGGTTAAGCATACCAGTACACAGCCTGTGCAATCTCTTTGCTGTATCAAGCTGTACATTACTCACCTCCCAATTAAATGGCCAGTTTTCTGCCAGAAACACAGTTTTGCCAATTAAACAAATTCTTTAGTTTCCATTTAAGGCAAGAGTCAAATGGTCTTTACCTCATCCACACAAATTGCACGCCATCAACAGCTCTGCAATAACAGCTCCCACTCTTTCCTGCCTTTCTGATCATGAAAGATGTTTACATAAAAATACGTAGCTACTGATACCATCAGCAATTTCAGGAGTGGTAACAACAGATACCATGTAGCAGATTTTGGCACAAGGGGACATGGATCACTCCTTTGTAGTTTTCTTCAAGCTATAAAAGACCTAGGTTGTCAACAGCTGTTGCTCTGAACACTATCAATATTTAAAGCAGTGATCACAACTGCAGCCATGATCTCAGTCTCTCTTTTGAGTGACACCTTTCCTTTATCTGCTTGCAAGTTTTAGCACTTTATCTCCAAGATAACCAAGATCCACACTGGGTAACAGCAGCAGCACTTTCCCCTCCAGCTTCTCAAATCTCAATCTTCACCTCCCTGCATTCCCCCACCGACTGTCCAAGCAAGCAGTATTAATGAGCCAGTCAATTTTATGAAGGTGACCATACCTGTCTGCAAATCCCACCAGCAGTTGTCTCCTGGAACTGAAGAGCATCAGCTAGCAGAAGAAAAAAAACTCCTGAGCTAGTCATGGTATAAAGGAAGGAGCTGAATGATGAGAGATGTAAAGTCCTTGAAGGGATTTGCTCCATTCAGTGGTTATTCAGTTCAGCTGCTGCTCATTGTATTGAAAACAGCTGTCATAATATTACCTTCACTTCAAAAGTAGATAATGATTAAAACATTTTGGTAATTAGGAGATTCAGCTGGAGGCAGTAAACCAGGTGATCTACACTGCAATTAGAACTGAAAAAGGTAGTGCTCTCCTTTGCTCTCTTTATGCAAAACCACAATCGGAAATTACTTAGCACTTTGCTTTCAGTACTGAACAGATTGTACAGTTGCATGGATGGATTCTGGCCCCAGAAAGGAGGGATGTAGGTGCTATTTTTCAAAACTTAAAGGAAATGGGGCAGGCATCCTCAGCCAGTTTAAAACAGAGGTTTTCTTCTACTGAAAGCAATAAAGCATTAGTAATCTTCCCCAGCAAAGGATTTGTCGTAGTGGGTTCAAGCTGAAAGTAAAACATTGCTGGATTAGAAGAAGCACATAAAGTTTGCAAAGATGCAGAGGACTTCAAAAGGTGAGGAGTGGTGAAGAATAGACTCTTAGTCTAAGGGATGTTTGAAAATAAAGCTTCAATATGGCTTCTCTCTATCCAACGCAAAATAATTTACCTGAAGCCATTTTTAGGGGCCTTAATTGCTGTAAGACAATTTCTAAAACTCAGTGGAGGAAAAGCCTCTGAGACTGATAAATAACAAGATTTGTGTCAAAATCCCTGCCAAACCCCCAGTTTTCTAACTCCTTGATCTCAGAGTAGAGGGGTATCAGTCATAGTAGGAGTTGCAAGACATACTGTCTTTACCCTAAGGTTGAACTATAGAATCTTCCTAGAAATTAAGTCCCAAGAAAATCTCAAACAGATATTGGATAATGAAAAATAAAAGATGGAATTTTTTACATAAGAAAGTGTAGAAGTCATGTTTCTTAAAAAAAAAATAAATAAAAAAGCTCAAAAATTCTCTCTTTATGCCAATATTCTAGAGAATATGTTCCAAATGATGTGGCTCATCAGATGGACACAGAAAAGTTTGAACAGTTATCAATATCAGAGTTGTCACAGGTGCTTTATGGTCAAGCTGGGAAAGATTGTTACCTCTGAGTTGAAAGGTTGTGTTTAAATCTGAATTCCAGTTTTTTTATTAAGTTGCATAATTAGACAGACCTCATGAGTACAAAACTGGAGGTGAATGATAAGCTGCAAGAGGTTGTCAACATCTGGGAGGATGGAATTCAAATTCAAAATTAGCTGGAGACATTAGCTTAAAATTAACATAAAATTTCAACAAAAACAAGCACTCAATATTGAAGAAGTATCAATGTATGAGTAGAAATGGAGAGATCCTGTATAAACAGAAAAGAACAGGACAGGGCTTATAACGAATGCTGAACTGAACAATAGTCAATGAAACAATGCTGTGGTAGAGAAAGGAATTGTCATTCTGAGATGCATGAATACAAAATAATTAATGGACTCCTGACAGTACTGTGGAGGCTTCAGCAAGTATATGATGCTCTCTTTGGGGCATTATTATTACAAAAGCTGTAGACATACTGAAGGGACTTTTGAGGAGACTGAAAAAAATCTTATAAGCAGTTCAGCTGCCATAGCCTGCAAGAAAGGACCAGAAAAGATCGTGTGTGTTTGACTCGAAGCAGAAGAATGCTGAGGCTGAAGGGAAAGAAAAGTTTTTTTGTTTGTTGTTTGTTTTTTTTGTTTTTTTTTTTTTTTTTAATCCATAAAGGTTGCTATAAAGATGCCTATGATTGATTTGTTGCCTCTATCCACTGGAAAATGTATTTGTTATGGAGAAGAAAGCCTGGAAACAAACCCTTCCTGAAAACAGATTCTTCTTTCATTTCGAAGTTTATATGCCAGAAAAGTCGAGTTAGAGCAGTTTGGAAGAGAAAGATTCCTGAAGTTTTAAGTTTACTTTCTTCTTGTTCCTACTTATATTCCAGAGAAAATTTTCACTAAAAATCAAAACACAAAATGAAAAAAATTAGACCCACATCCCGTTTAATTACTATTATATGAAGCCAGGATAAAAGTAAAAATAGTATCCAGAAGTCAAAGCATTCATTGGTCAAAGGACTTTGCTCTGTTGTCCTGTCACACTAAAAACTATAATTCCACTACAGTCTTGTTGAAGTAGATAAAAATAGAAACTGTGAGGGTAGGAGGAGCATAAGGGAATCCAGCTTTTGCCTCCAGGTTTGAAATCTAAATGAGAGAAGTAGCTCATTTCTATTATTAGCCACTCAAGGTTGCCAAAGGCAAACTTTTAGCTGACTTTTGATCAGTAGAAAATCCATTTTTCTTTCATTTCCACACTAGGACAAGAAAATTATGAGCTAAAGCTACACCATAAAATAAAAAAAATACAGGGAATTCCTATAACAAATTGCCACATATTTGGAGCTACACTTTTTTTTTCTCACTTAGACTTCTCAGACTTTCAAATACAGTTATGTAACGAATAGAAAACAGTTTTCCCAGCCCTTTCTTCATGTATCCTAAGTCACACGGAGAGCTGGGAGAGGGAGTTGTTAATCTTCCATCCCATTTATGCAAGTAATTGATGTTTTGCTCTAGCATATTCCCCACACTGGATGGTTCTGATGCTTCTCTTTGGAAATGCTTCCAGTGAGGGTGGTTATAGGTGTGAGGCAGGATCAGAACCCCATGTCAGCCAGGGAGCAGATAGGTAGAATCTATAGATACAAAAGCTGTTATATAGTTCATACCACTGAATTTCTCCTTTTTTTTTTTTTTTTTTTAAACTTGCACAGGGAGGGGACCACCTTCTTTCATTTTGTTACATCCTCTGGAAGAAAGACAACCACTTTACAAGGATAATGTTTCCTTCAACAGAATTGTACTTTTCAAATGAAAATGGATTTTATGCAGAAGTTTCAACACACTCTAATACTAACAGACTGTAAAAAGCACTTTTATTTTGTCAAAACAACACAAACATCTGCTAATTAACCTCATCACATGTCTTTAAGACAGGCAAGTACTGTCAACTCTATCAGACAGCACAGTGAAAACATGAAATAAGTTGCTTGCTAAAATCTACGCAGTGAAATAGTGGAAGAATTGGGTTTGCATATAAGGGCTTCACAGTCCTTTTTCCTTTATGTAATTCACTAGGTAGCAGAGCTTCCATAGCAAACACTGTTTGACTCTAGTGGTAGCATTCAGTATTCAGTACAGTATTCTGCAGTAGAAAGTCTTTACATCTGGGATTGCTGAGAAGTATGAAGCCACTTTGCCTGGAAAAGAGGGACATATGAGTGGAGAGGTAATTGTAGCAAAAGCATGGGCAATTCCAGCATGTTATCTTTCGTATTTAAGCACAGCAAGTGACATCTCCTGAGAGCACTCCCCAAATTCTGCTCAATTGGTGCATTGTGTAAGAAATCATTGCTACACAGGGGACAAAATGAAACTCTCTCATGTCCTGTTGTGCATGGATGATGTGGCAGTGTTTGAACAAATTATTTATAGACTGTATGATAAACTCCAAGCTTTCTCCAGAATCTGGGCTGAATTCCAGTTTTGCTGTGATGGTTACAAGGAATTATCTCTGACAGCCTCTGAACCACAATGCGGGCAGTGATTGGTTGATACATGCAAGACATGCCCATTGTACAATATCTACCATAAACCTCAGGGTCACACAAGTATCTGCATAGGGTGGGAGAAATGATGAGCGGAAGTTTCCTCTTTTCTAATGTTCATTTACAGTAATACTGCTCCATGCTTGAGAGCAAAGATACATTAAGCAGCATCTTTACTGATGCTTTGCACAAAATCACCAACACTGTTGAGACCTTGATTTATTTTCAAAGGTTTTATGAATGCTGTCATTTCTGTTCTGCTGTAAATTCTAGGCTGATTTTTATGTAGAATAGAAATACCATGTTGAAATGAGAAGTCTAGCTATTTACCCTGTCAAGACTAAAGTCAGCTTTGAAAACCAGTGCCTTTAGAGCAGCTCCATAGGAACATTTCTGAAGAGCATAAACACAGGAGCTCAGTAGCTCCAGGCTGCCCAGTTATGAGGGGGTGAACTAACAGAGTCCTACGGAAACACATAAAAATGAGTGCACTTATAAAGAATGGGTGGCATACGAAATCTTCCAGGCAAATCTAGTAAAGTTTTTAAGTTACTTTGTTATTATTTGGTTTGCTTAATAGTTTTATCTTTGGTACAAAATAGTTTTGGTGCAGCATAATGGAAATACAGGGTTCTTTCTGAAAAGACCTTTTATAGGTTTCTTAAAAGCTAGTAGCATTCTGGATTCATCTGATTTCCATTAGAAGTTTATTTTCTAGCAGGTTCCTCTTGGCAGAAAAGGCTTTAATATCAATCCTAAAGTAAATAGTGTTAGTAAAAAGGGTTAGCATTTCCTGACAGAGTGCTTTTTGTCATAAAATGCTGATTTGATTCAAATAAAATCCTGTGTAGAAATGTGACTATTTCAATGGAAGTGTCCTCTGGAAAGGATTGCCATAATTGAAAATATGTTTCTAATAACAAATCAAAGAGTGGGAGACTTGAGATATAACTGCCAACATTTTGCTATTTAGACTGCTCTCAAATTTTGATGATTCATTTTCAAGACCTGAGGTTCTCCCACCTCCAAGTGACTGACAAAACAAGACTGGATAGTGTTCCTTTCAGTCATTTTTTGCTGAAGCAATTAAATTTTAATAAGTGATTTAACATTCATTGGTTTGGAGAAAGGCTGGTTTTACATCTGAATGAATTGGGCACTCAGCAGGACTACTGTGGATCTGGTTTCCTGGTCTGATTCTTGGCAGTGAACTGAAAGTTTTCCTTTTTTTTTTTTTTTTT
>VXAU01003702.1:340257-352080 GCA_013399695.1 Formicarius rufipectus | reverse complement strand
TTTTTTTTCCAAAATTTATTCAACATAGAAAAAATAAATAAAAAAAGAAATCCGCTGCCTGCTGCCAAAGCTCAGATGGTGCCTTCTTTCTTTTTATGTTTTTGCTTCCCAGCACTATCATGGGAGCTGCATGATGAATCGAGGGGCAGTTTCTTCAACGCACCAACCAGGAGCAAAGGTGGTTTGTTTCTGATTTTCATCTCCATTTTACCTTTTCCTGCTGAAATGTCTTGCTGGCTGTGTGCCTGTGAAGACACTAGTGAATGGACATAAATGTGGAATGACGTCTACTGAGAGCGGGAACTATTAAGGAAGCATTAGCATTTATATTTTGTGTGGCATTAGTTGAGTATCTCTTGCATAACATTAGTGGGCCTGAGAGTTGCTCTTCCACAGCTGCACAGTTGAATTTAGCTTCTGAGCAGACTTGGTTCTGCTAGATCACCTCTGGACTTCTTGGAGATAGAGCACATCAGTGCATATATCTTCCACAGTTAGGCAATTTTCCCTGCTTCTAATATCACCTGTCACAAAGCCATAGCAGCAGCTGTCAGTTATGAGATTAGAAGATGGAGTACATATGAATATAACTTCTGCTGACTACAGGAACTTTTATGCCATGTTAAGGCTTCTTTGAATTTAATGATTTTGTAGGTGAACAACCTCTACTGGCAGTGCCTAAATAATGATACAAATGGCTTTCAATTCCCTAGGAAAAGCTTGCATAGCATTCTGGCTTCCTCCTGCAGCCTTTTAAAAGACATCTTGCTACACAGGCTAACAGAGAGCAGAATAAAGCCTTATTGTAAAAGACAGAGAGGTGCGGTGGTTCTTTTTAGTACCCTCAGTAAATGAGGGAGTACCAAAGGCAACCAGAAAACTGTGTCTCTGCAGGGTGCATTACACAATATCTGCTTGCTGTCTGCCTGCCTTGCCAGTCTGCTGGGTGTGAAGCAGGTTTGGATCACATCTTCAGTGTGAAGGAACAGAAGAGATGAAACCACAAACATTGGAGGCCATTTAACAGCTGAAGTCAAGCCCCTCTTCCCTGGAAGGGTATGACTCCAGAACAACCCTTCCACTTCTTGGATTTAGTTGCTTTGTGCCTAAACTGTGAAGGGCAGGTAGATGGTCATTGGCTCCTTCCCTGGAGAGAGGAGGAGGGCGGGGTAGGAGGGTCCATCATTTGAGCCCACAGAGAGGGCTCAGGACTGCTGCTGTACAGCAGCAAAAACACCGGGAATGCTTCATCTTTGTTCCTCACTGACAGACAGTGCAGAGCAGCACTACCTCGCAGTCTAAGGCACATTCAAACTTCCTTCTTGCCCCAGCTGCAAAGTCATCACAAATGTTGAAGGCTTCCCCCAAGTCTCAAAGCAAAGTTTTGGAACCAGTGATGTAGGCTGGTATTATTTACACTATATAAATACTTTTCCTGTTTTTTGTTTGTTGTTTTTTTTTTTTCCCTGCAGCATAAGTTGATGCTGAACCTTTCTTTTAAGAAGTATTCACTGTTTCAAATTTTACATATATGTCGGTGTTACCCTGGATTTTGAGTATATGTGGCTCTGATGAATTGGGATTGAATCTTTAAGAAACTCTGACAGATACATGGGCCATTGGAGCCTGTCTGGGCATAAAGTCTATGCTACACCTCCAGAACTGGTCCTGAATGTCAACACTTCTTTATGAATCCAGGTCTGATATATTTTTTTAATGCTTTAAAATTACTTGAAAGTCACAGGGACAAGGAGACTGCTCTTACTTTTTTATAGTTTATTTTTCTGTCAGATTTTTACTGCATTTCTTTAGTCTGTAGCATGGTACATGTATTACACACTTACAAACCTATGCCATCTGACTTTTTTTTCAGTGAAGTGGCATTAGTGGCTATGTCAAATTTTCCCAAAGCATACGCTTATGTGGGTTTAATAGATGTCAGGGCCAGGAAAGCACATCACGCTCTGCTACTCTGACCTCCTCCTAACACAGGCCATTGGATTGCTTTATATAAATTCCCACCTAACTATCCTTCAGCTAGAATATTTCTTTGAGGGAAAATTCAAATATTCCTATATAAATTCTCAGTGATGCAGAATGTATTACCTGCCTGGATACATTGCTTCAGTGACTGAATGCTTCTGTTGTTAAAAATAGCATTTTCGCTCTTTCCTGAAGCTTCCCTCTTACACTGAAGAGAAAAAAGATATTTCTTGCTTTTGGATGAAACATATGGAAAAAAAAATACTGGAAATCCCAAATTACTACTAATTTTGATCTGTTCCCTAAGCATTTAGATTGTAAACAACTACCCATAGCTGGTTTCCGGTGACCTAAATAGATTAAACGCTCAAGACATGCATCTAACTCATTATTTTTTTCAATATTCTCTGAACCCTCTCCAGCTGCCTAAACTCCCATTTTAAAGGATAGGACATAACAAGATGTGGTCTCCAATAATAGTCACTTCTGGGCTAATTGCAAGAGAGAATGCAAATTTTCCTATTCAGCACATTCCCAGTTGCACATTTAAAGATGATGGGAACCATTTTGACCATTACTTTTACATTGGAAACTATAATTCACCACAATAAACCTCAAATCTTTATCAGTGTTTCCTACAGTAAGATGTATCATTCTCCAATTATGTCTTGTATCCTTATTTTATGTGTGGTTTTATACTTGGACATATTCTAAGAAATTTTGTTCCTTTACAATTTTTTGCCTCTTCATGGTGAACTTTGTACATCAGTATGTTCTATCACTGACTTCTCTTGGGCATTATTTAAGTTTTCTTTCATCTTAAATCACCTGAAAACTTTATTAACATGATTTACAGGCATCTTTCAAGATTATGACAGAAGATTAATTTATTTAAATATGAGAAAAAATGTTAAATGTGCTCAGCTATGAGTCAAGCCCTATGGGATCACTGTAGAGACAGCAGCTCAACAATCTTGCCTGTTTTCTGAGAATATTTTAGAACTATTATTAAATAAATTTTTGAAATATTTACAGTATACCTTATTGATTTTATAGAATTTCCACTGATTAACCCCGGAGTCATCAGACATCAAGTTAAATGTTTTCCTTCTATCTAGGTGTGTTACATCAACACTTTCGCTTTTGCTGTCTAACTTCACAGTGCTGTCACAACATACCCAGTCAGTTTGATGAATCTTTTCTTCTGTAAACTCTAATTTCTTTATCAGTCAGGATTCCCTTACTAGTCATTCCATTATTTTGTCAATGATTCCTATCAGACTAAGGAGATCTGTAATTTCTCATGTCATGTTGTTTCTTTTAAATAACTGCACAGTGTTATCCCACTTCCAAACCACTGAAAATACCTCTGTGCTGTAAGAGTTGCTAAAAGAACTGTAGCAATGGTAATGAAAGTTCTTGGGTCAACCCTGGGAACAACAGAACACATGGGCATCCACAAGGAAATGGGAGATACGACAAAGTGCAGACAACACTTCATTACTTTTTCACAATTTTCCTATCTATCCCTAATGTTTTCTTCTCACTGCATTTTGTCTCTTCTTTCTTTCTTTCTGTGACCAATAATACAATTTTCCCTTCTCAACAGCATTTTATCCTTTTGTACTTTTCCTTTTTTAATTAAAAGAAAAAAAAAATCTTTTGTGTGCCCTTAATTCCCTTCGATTCTTTCCTTTTTTATTTGCTGTTGTGATTTCTCTGTTCCTTCTATTCTGTTCTCTTCTTTGGTGGTTTCATATAGAAAGTCTGTCTCTCTAATCCCCTTATTTTCTTCTTCCACACTCCATACTTTGTTGCCTTTTTCAGTCTTTCTTTATCCTTCCAAATAAACAGCTCATCCTGGGGTTCCTGTGCAAGGAAAGTTAATTCACTCAGTATCTGATTCTTTCCCTTCCTGATCATGTCAATTCTGAGTAATACATTTTCATGCCTTTTTTCCCCTCATTTTCAGTTTTAAGCACTTTGTTTCTCTGAAAGACTGTTTGAAATAATTACATATTAATGTGGATAAATAGCCAACAGTTTCTAGAAACTAAGATTACCTCTGACCTCCTGAAGTTGATGATCTGTGGCAATTTTGAAAGATATAGTTGTTTGTGAATATTGGGTCACTACTTTTTCCCCACAAACTAGAATGAATATTTCTATCTTGCAAATAATAGATTCTGTTAATAACTGATTTCTCTATCAATTAAGTGAATATACTGTGTGTGAAGAAATAGAATCATAAAATCCTAGAATCATAGAGTGGTTTGCATTGGAAAGGACCTTTGCCGTCATCTTATTCCAGTGGGCCTGTGATGGGCAGAGACACTTTCCACTAGACCAGGTTGCTCAAAGCATCATCCAACCTGGCCTTGAACAATTCTGGGGATGGGGCATCCACAGCTTCTCTGGACAACCTGTGCCAGCGTCTCACCACCCTCAAGCAAAGAATTTCTTCCTAATATCCAATGTAAACCTACACTCTTTCAGTTTAAAGCCATTCCTCCTTGTCCTATCATTACATGCCCTTGTATAATGTCCCTCTCCAGCTCTTGTAGGCACCCTTTTGGGTCCTGGAAGGCTATTCTAAGGTCTTCCCTCAGTCTCCTCTTTACTAGGCTGAACAAACCAAGTGACCTCTGCTGGTCCTCATACTCCAGACCCTTCACCATCCTCATGGCCTTCCTTTGGGCACTCTCTAATAGCTTAATGTGTTTTATATAGTGTGGTGTCCAAAACTGCACACAGTATTCAAGGTGAGGTCATACATCGCAGAATAGAGTGGTACAATCACCTCCTTTCATTGGATGACAAAGCTGTGTTATATCTGTTACAATAATGTGGAGATTTAGTAATTTGAATTTATTGGTTTACTGATTTAATTTTATTTATTATATAAATGGGGTTATTATATCATTCACCTCTAAACAGCTTAATTAAATGCAGATATTACCTCAGTAATAAGGTGAATTATGTCTATATTTGTTTGCTTACTTCTTATAATAAAATACATTAAAAGATGGATGGACTATCTTCATCCCATCAAACTGAAGCAAGATTCCTGTGTTCTATGACCATCGGTAATCCTGAGTAAGTAATCTCCAGCTCTAGTGAAGGTTCTTGTAGTCTTGGGTAAGGAGCCTGTGAGTCACATAGGTCTCTTTGCAGATTAATTCCCACAAGAGATACTGTGAGCAAATCACTAAAAGTTGAGGTCGTTTCTGCAAGGACAAAAGCCCAGTGAAATGCTCCTCAGACCCTGCTCATATTCACTGCCATTTCAGTTCTTGCTGTTAAAATTACCCTGCCAGGTAATTTGGAAAGGTGAAAAATCCAGTTGACCTGAATCGTTAGTCCTGTCTGTAAGATCAGACTTGTGTTCTGCAGACTTGTGGGTTGCACAGATCTGGTGTCATCTCTCCTCTGCTCCACCATGGCATCAAAAAGCCATATAGTCATTGTACACCCACTGAACAAGTAGCAGCCAGATAAACATATGCCCTGTTCTCTGTTATTGCTTATGTAAAATGGCTTTGATGGCAAAATGAGGAAAAAAGAGCTATTTGCTCCACTGTCTAATCAGGAAACTGCTCTTTTAATGAATGTATTGTTCAGCTCAGAGTGCTTCTATTGAAATGAATTTGTTAGCTCCAGTAACACTGTCGCTCATCATGCAAATCAAATGGTGTTTTCCTTAGCTTCTGCCAGTTATAAAATACCAGTGCTTGTCAAATGCAAAGATAAATTACCCTGCCTTGCCTCTGGTCTTATTTATAGAACAAGGCAATGAGTTATTGTAGCCCTGAGGACTACCAGCTCTATGTAACATATCAGTATAATTTCTCCATGTTGTAGGTTAAACTAGCTCTTTAGGTGGAAATAAAGTGAAATGCCAATTTGCTTTCAGATTCTTAAGAATGAGATTTCAGCTGAATATCTCTTTTAAGGAGAGGTTTGGTGCAACTGGAAAGAAGGGAATCTCTAATGCGGAGAAGTTTGGTAGGAGTTTAGATAAATAGGATAAATCATTCTGAGGCTGTGTCTCTCCACTGGCTGTAACCAAGATTTAGACAACTTGATTGCTGAACAACACTTACTTTTGATGTAGCACAGGTTAAGTGGGGTAAACATTTCAACAGTTTTGTATCTCCCACAGTCCTTTTGGATAGAAGTGCAATGCAGACAAATCCTCTCATGGGTGTTACTCTATTCCACCACAGATATCTGAGACATGGAAGTGGTCAAGTGAAAGGACAAAACTGCAGCAGTCAGAACACTAAATACAGGTTTTAGGAAATTCTCTCCATTGTCAGAGCAAAAAACCAAATAAAAAAAAATACTATGAAATCCCTGAGTGTTGTTTTTACTTCATTAATGAATTTCAGAACAGTACCAATGAGACTTTCATACAGCAAACAAAAAATATGAGCTCCTCAATATATAGTGGATTTCCACACTCGCTTGTACAGTATTAAGAACCTTTCATTCTGAATAAGGCAAATATAATCTAAATTGACTTCTAACAAGATAAAAAAAAATGTATCATCTTATGTTTTTAGGTTGGGACATTCTTGGAACAGGCACAACTCTATTTAAATATTTAACAAGCCCTTGAAGCACACAATGTGATGCTGCAAATTAATATTTGTCTTTAAATCCCATTCTTAAGAAAGGAGGGCCTACCAGAAATTCAGTAAACACTAAAAAATCACACAGCAAAACACTATTCCATCAAAAAATTAATTTATGGCCAAACAGAGAAACCATCATAGGATCTGCAGGCTCCAATTTTGAAGCTGATATAGAATAAGATGCACAAAAAGCATAAAACATGGAAACTTCCAGTTGCAGCTCTGAGCTTCTAAAAAGCAAGGTGGGTGAAAACAAATCAGTCTCTTTGCACCATGCAGCTACAGAAATGTGAGATAAGCCTGGTAGGTGATGAAGAGCTTTAAGGTCATTGAACAACTGCTTCTGCTTAAACTCCTACCATGGGAAATGATCTGGCAGGAAGTACAACAGACTTTTATAATTACATACCTTGGTAGCCTGGTTAGGTGCTGCAAAATGGATTAACCAGTTGGTGAAATGCCTGTTTTGGGCTGGTCCCATGATAATGTTTTAGATGTAGGTTCATTCTTCATTGAGGAGGTTTACAAAGGCATATCCTTTCCTGCTGTGGACTGACAAAGCCCTTACATGCTGTTGGCTCCCTTTGACTCAAATGGAAAAAAGCCATCTAGTAATAAACACCATCTCCATCCTTGGATGGGGTCCTGGACTTGTGCGTTGCTCTTGCAGCTACTGTCCTTGCCCAGCAACATTCCCTGGTGGAGAGATGCAGCCTTCATGCTCCTGCATTGCAGACGAACGGCAGAACAAGAGATTACAGAAAGAGTCTCCTCATTGCCAACTGAATGTCGTGCATGAATGAAACACTTTGAAACACACCAGTACCACTTTGTGGAGAGATATTGAGATCAGACAATGGCTTGAAAGGCCTCCTGCATGGGGTGGAAGTACAATGAAGAACAGAGACCGGAATTACAGTTCATTACATCCAGTTTGAGTGTCTGATATATCTGCCTTTTGTGAGCTCTCTTTCTCAGTCTGCTATCTAGCCCTTGAGCTGGTGAAACTTTCTGGGTGAAAACTTCATTGGAGCAGCAGGTATCAAAGAAAAATATCTGGTTTTTGGAAAATTTTAGGGAGTAGGACTCTGGGGATAAGTAGCAGTAGAGTCTGTATTTAGTCCTGATGCCAAGCAAGACTCCAGTTACATGACTGATAAGAAACTGAATTAATGCAGCTCTGAAATGCAGAAGTACATTGCAGGGAAATGAAAGAAAAGACAGAGGTACAAGCACAGAAGAGAATTTTGGTATCAGCAAGAATGACCACCAGGAAATCAAAGCCAGAAACAGCAGCTGACTTGAAACTAAAATTTGAGAACTCAACACCTTGTTTTATTCTGCTGCCTTTAAATTAAGTGTCAGGATTACATAGCTATCCATCCAAAGGATGTTTTGTAACAATTATGTCTACAGGTACCCAGGATATGTTATCAAAGAGAGAGTTAACAAAACTGGCTATCAGAGCTTAATCTCTTCCAGATATTACCCACTAGAGCTTTCAGATCTTAAGTCTGTCACTTGTTTCAGACCTGCCATGCCATTAAGTATGCTTTTTTTTCCCCATGTTTCATAACGTAAAGTGGGACCCAAAGGGAGTGTGTGAGAGAACAAGACAAATCTGGTCACTGTAAAGGTATGCACAAGTACTGGAGTACTGCAGAATATGGGTAAGTTTTCAGAAAGGAGCAAGTAACCTCTGCAATGCTTCTTTGAAATTTGGCAAATCTGACAGTGTCAGCTGTGAGGTTTTCTTGTATGGTAGTGATGACTTTAAGGACCTGAATACTTTTTGCAAAACTTGAAGGTCATTCCAACATTTTTCTTCAGATATCATGGATCTGATTTAACCCATTTTTATTGCTGTGATGACTTTGTTGTTCATATTTACCCTTCTGAAAAAAAAATAAAAAAAATCTCTGTGACTAAACCGTAACCCAGAATAGAATTTGTAAGAGTAATGAGATCACTGTTTTCCTGACTCATCTCAGATAAATGGGCTGCTGGTGAGAAGAATCGGTGCTGCACTCCAACCAGTCAAGCGTCATCTGTGGTGATTCAGACTTCAGATAATTAGCTAGGTGTAATTATTTCAGGAATTCCCACATTGGGACTATTAAAACGACAAGTTAACTACATGAGCCTGACAGGCAGGATCACCAGAAGCTGCAATCCTCCATCAACGCATGTAACTCTTTCTTAAGAAAGTTCAACTACAGAGCACCAGGGGGGGATTGGGAGCACTCCCACTGGCTCTCTCCATTATCCTGCCCTGGTGTAATTCATTTTCAAGCACTTGCATGCAACAAAATGGAAAGTTTTTAAAACATTTTCCCTGTGCCAACACTCTGGATGAGTAGCAGGGTTCAAGCCATGGAGAGCCCAGTGCTCTGCCTCATGAACCACAGTCCTTCATGGGTCTTCATAATAACATTTTCTGAGCCTCTCCAACATGTAATTAATACATGCTTGTGAGGAACAGACACAGGAAGGAAAGAAAATCTATACTTTGACAACTGTCAGACTGTTCATACTTCATAATACAAATATCAACTCTTTCAAGACAGATCACAAATTTCCAAATGGTCAGTATCTTTTGAAATGATGCGAGATTCAGAGTCATCTTTGAAAATAATTTTTACTTTAAAATCCTACATGTTTTGTCCAAATTTAAGGGAAAAAAACCCCACAACATTTTTCACTTTGCTTTGTCTGATTATTTATAGAGAAAAAAGGAGAGATAGTTCTTACAATTCCTCCAAAACTCAGAAAAATTTCCAAAGGCATTTAAGCTGCAAGGAAAACAAGGTCATTAAGGGTTAAGCTCTTAGGCTGTAAAGAAATTCTAAGAAGTTATCAGATAGCATTAAGCTGGTGTTTTTCAACCATATCAGTATTTCCTGAACAGCAAAGCTACGCTGTGCTAAATGGTAATTTACTTTTTTTTTTCCTTTGTGGTTGATGTTTTCTATTTACTAGACTGTCACGAAAACCTGGGGACAGCTAACTGTCACTGTATGTTGTCCTATTAGAGGGAATCCTACAACCCAGAATTTAGATGAGCCTTCGGGAGAGAAAAGGAATTGCAGCTTCTGTAGACTTCAGGTTGACAAAAATGTGTTAATTTAAAGAGAGATGCTAGAGGCATATGAGAAATATAAAATAAAAGGTTCTGTGTAAGACTAGAAAGATAAAATCTAATCTCTCCCAAGTGATCAGAGGAAGCAGTCAAAGGACCTTTGTCCTACACCAAGACAGAGAGTTGATAAACAGAAACATCTGTAATATGCATTTAAAGAGAGGTTAAAGGTACTGTAGATAAAACACTAAGAGATATTTCTTGTACATTCAGAATCAAGTAGAAGGTACCAATTCCAAGCAGGAGGTGGGCTCATTTTATGCAAGATTAGGTGGTCAGCTTTCTACAAAAATTTCCCATATTTATTGAGGATAAAATACTTCCATTTTTCATGATGTAGCTGAAGAAAGGTTCTCTGAAGTGGGATAGATTTGATAGAACACTTAGTGACACAATTGTTCCAAATGGGCTCTTTTTTTTCTGAATTTGTGTATGTCTCAGGTCACTCATGTGGCAGGTGCAGAACTCTGCAGAGAACAGTTCCTTCAACACACTTCTTGGCTGTAATGCCAATACCTGCTCACTGCCGCTCAGAATTAACAGGGGATTGTTTGAAGGGAATGGTGAGGGCATGGAGAAATACCTCTCAGGCTGAGGGGAGAAAAACAAAGCATCCTAGCATTATTCCAGGTTTCTCTCAGGTTGGTCCAGCAAGGTGGCAAAAAAATAGCCAAGGTACCCACTTAAAATCCTACAAGCATTTTTTAGGGTGACATCTGATTATCTGCCTCACTCTTCATTGAGAACCGGTAGCAGTCCATCCAGACAGCTTTTACAGAAAGATAATTCTCTGTCTAGTCCAGTAGTCCTTTGGCCCTCCAGGAAACAAGAGTTTCCCAGTGTCCCTAAACAAGATAAAAAACATTACCACCTATATTAAAGCCTCTAAAAAGACATGAAAATATAGTGGTATAGGGTTCAGACTATGGACAAAGAGTTGGAGCCTAAATGTTCATAAAGATCTGCTCCTCAACTCTCCTAGTGACTTTAGCAAAAGCTTCAGAAAGTAAGGGATATTTTATCAACAGGAGACAGTGCTATTTAATATGTTTTTTCTAGACTGAATATTATCCTGGAAATTTCTCCTGAACCTTCCACAGACAGTTGTTGGAGAAAAGAAAAAACATCTGACTATAAATATTAATCAGTCTGTTATCAGTTTAATATGCTTAAAATCTTCATGGAGTACTCAGAGGAGGACAGCTACTGTGCTGGAGTGTTTTTAAAAAGGAAAACGTTGAAACTCAGGAAGGAGAACATTGCTATGACATTTCTCTGGTTAAATAAGTGATCTGGAGGGGGTATCTTTTTATTTTTCTGCTCAGATATTTAAACTTGGCTTCTCATAAGTGAAGTTTTCACTGGAAATTTTTTCCCAAAACCTGTGAAAAAATAAAGCCAATTATGCTTTTGAGTACTTTATAATCTACAAGTGGAAGTAAAGTTGGAAGAAACTAATTTCATAAACTGTTATAAATTATTTTTTCTTGTCCTCCCAGTGGGCTCCTTCTCCATCAGCAGTTTTTAGGCCAAATATTCATTCTGTCACTCAGACTAGAAGGAAGAGATGGAGAAACATCGGGAGGTGGCCTTCTAACATGGAAACAAGAAAAGACATGTGGCTTTTAATGTCTCCTAAATTGTTCCTCAGGAGATGTAGATAAGCCTGAAAACAAAAGCAGAGTGAAATTAATTTTTCTGCTGCTTATACTTTTCCCTGCCCCCATTTTTTTGCCCTATTTTACTCAGTCATTATTTTTTGTTTTTTTGACAGTTTGTTAGTGTAGTTATTAATATTTCCAGTCCTTTAGATAGCTGGGATGTTCAGAGAAGAGTGAATTGAGCTTGAACTTTGGTTAGCTTCTTTCACAGCCAAGAGGTTCCAAAACTGTGTGGTGTAGTGGTAATGTAGTGATGACATCAGCCAGTGCCCTTCAATACACCCTCTTAGAAAGTCTATGTGCATCCTGGCCCTAAGATGTTTATTCATGGAGGGGACAATATTATCATCCTGGCCAGAACTTTGGGTTTCCCTCTTACATTTCATTTTTTTCCTTTTTTTTT
>VXAU01003702.1:277056-340200 GCA_013399695.1 Formicarius rufipectus | reverse complement strand
GAAATAACCACTATATCAAGTTTATTCCCAGCATAAATCAGGGTATTTTTTCATAGCCTTATATGAAGGGCAAACTTTGGACCATACATTTAAAAAGAATTACATTTGATTTATACTGACTGTGCAGTAGTTTGTTTTTTTTTGAAACAGTGTAAAGAAAGAGATCTGTGGAAAGGAGTTGTAACATCCTAGCCATGCAAATGAGTTTTAACCTTGGGGGAAAAAACAGCACAACAAAACAAAACTCTTTAAGAAGCAGCTTCATCATTCCTTTCATTCCGATTTCCTTTTTGCCTCACTAAAGCAGCTCAAATTATTGAAGCAAAACAGAACTTTTGGCTTTGACATCCAAATTATTATAAAAGTAATAAAAATTAAATCTTTAAAACACCCCTTAGGCACAGAGTTTATTATGCTATATTTAAAACATATATAATAAAGTGACAGAGAAAGAAGTACCTGATTGGTCATGACATGAAGCTCCCAGCTGCACAAAACATTTTGGTAGGCTGACTGGCTCCTTCTGATTAGATCTGACAGATGATTAGAATAGTAGCATTTGATGGACCATGAGAATAGGAACTGACATACAGTTGCACAGGAAAGAACATCACTATCTATTGATGACTGATTTTATTAGTAATTTTTCTCCCATCTTCTTTCTTTCACCTTCTTTATTTATTTTTGTTTGGTTTTATTTGGGGTTTTGTTTGTTTTTTTGGGGGGGTTTTGTTTGGGGATTTATTTTTGTTTGTCTATTTTTTGTTTCCCTGGTCCTCCCTGTTAGGAAACTGACAGGTGACAAGGTAATATCTTGGTCATGAGTATCACTATGAGATGTAGAGGGGCACTCAAAAATATAATCCCATTTTCTGTGGTTCCCCTGTCAGGTTCACTTTATATCTATTGCAGTGTACAAAGTAACCTGAAAGAGAAAAGGAAATTACTAAGAATAATAACAAAGACTTATTTTATTGTATGTAAGAACTCTGGGAGGTATGACAGGTACTAAGCCTTCTATTTTCATCTACTAATAAAACAAGGAAATAGATGCATTGAGACTTTCAAACAAACCGTACATTTTTAAAGACGTGAGAAAACATCAAGAAAAGCAGTATGAGTGTATTTTTTATGCTCTAACCAGCCTTTTTTTTAATGTATCCAACATGTAGTACAACTGCCTTGGCAATTAAGAGAATGATAGCTATGTGGAATGATGATAGTGATACAGGACAATCAGGGAGTCTGCTATATCTGTGCACCTTCCACATCACTTAAACTACATCCCTTGCAGTCTGATTACTGATTTTAATTCCCATCACTTACTTCCATAGTGCCAGATTCCAAGTTTGTTCCAGCTGACAGTCCTTCCTGTAGGGTGGGCTGACTCTAAAAGTCGCCTCACACTTCCTATTATAACCCTTTTTTAACCAAAACTTATCTGCTAAAGGCAAACAAAATGCTCTTCTGTGCAACAGTGTGTCAAGGATGTGTTGAGTAGAAAGAAATTGGATGTTATCAGGCAGTGGTTATGCCATAAAACACAGGGACAAATGTATCAGGTTAAGACAACCTGCATTACATTTTGAGTAGTGAATTTGCCACTTCAATGAAGCTCTTTTAATGTGCTTTCACATATTGCATTTTTATGTGTAGGATGATGCAACATGCAGGATGGGCACATTTAAACTTTTATCTTAGTTTATAGCTATAATATAAAAAATGTTAAATCTTTGGAGATAAATGCTTCCTATCTTTTTAAAAGAATGTAATTTAAAAGCACTTGACTTTGATTTTGCAGTTCCCCGAGTGCAACTGTGGCTGCAAAAAGATGAGAAGCACAAAGAAAATGCATGAGTGCCATAAAGATTCTGTGATTTGAGATATTCATGCATAGCGATTTCATTTATCAACAATAAACCAGCTTGAATGTGAGGCAAGGGATGGATTAGATGACCTCCCTAAGCAATTTTCTATTATTCTAAAACATCACATTATAAAAATCTGTATTTTGCACTGCAGAACCATATGTTTTACATGCAAATATTTTGCCTGTATAGTTTCTATGGTACACTGTCAGGCTGTAGCTCTTCTCCCATCTTTATCAGAACAGGGCTCTGTAAAACAAGCTTCATCTGAGAAGAGCTTCTGAGCAAGAATGAAGTATAATGTAGTAGAACACTGAGAAAACCTCCCACCACTATTTCATTTCACTTCCCGTTTTGGGCATTGTTTCCCTATATTAAAATGGGAACCCCTCCGGGTTAAAGTAGCCCTGGATATGTTTTAGGAAAGCAAAGCATCAACATAATTAATGATTCGTGGTTTCATAAACTGGTTCCCTATTCAAGTTTAAAACTTTCATGGGACAGAAGTATTTGCCATCACTTCCTCTATTGCTTCACACACCATCTCACATGAGCAATGATGATGTTTAGTGTCTAATTAGACCGTCTACTTACACCCTCTTTTAACATTAGGGTTGTGACAGCTTGAGTTATCGAATCACCTTCGAAGACAGATTGTGGAATCAAGAGCTGCACAACCCAGATCAATGCAAATTTATCCCTATAGCCTAAGGAGGAAATGGCTTAGCCTTTGTGTATCAACCTTTTCCATGAATAAGTGAATTTCAAAGACAAACAATTGTACCTAGTTAGTGCTTTGATTTCTCCCTGCCCAGGAAAACCTGCAATGCTTCTTGGGGTTACTTAAGGAAGTGAGAAATATCCTGGGCATTGCTGTGAGGGGAATCCAGACATGGGACATTGAAAACCTTACATATTTCACCAAATGTTAGGACTTTTCATCTCTAACATGTAAATCCTGTCAACTGTTTTAATTATTGTGGTAGAAAAATAAAATAAAATTATTTTTAGTTTGAAAATAAAGTTTTCTACCAGTCCTGCTAGATAGGTCAGTTCCTTCCAGGGCAACTCTGTTTGCTTCAGATTGCAGCGGTATTCATGATACATTCGATTTTGCTACATTCAGTACCAAATGGGAAGGATTAGCAAGGGAAAATCTCTTTCATCACTGTAAATTTGAGGTACATGAAAGAGAAGACCACAAAACTGCAAGAAAAAGATAAAATTACGAGTAGCAAAAAGAATGCACCTTTTTGATTTTGAATATTTTGTAGGGAAAAATTGGCACATCATTCATTTAAAGAAAAGCAGCCTGTGACAGCTCTGAGGATCTGTGCCCTGCAGCGCTCAGAGGCTAAAGATTTCATGGAGGCTTTATCTATAGGATGCCATGTTGTTGGATAAAACCTTTCAAGCACCTGTATAAGTCCTCTTCATTTTTTTGTTAACCAGGTTCCCACTTTTAGATTTTTAACTTTTAATTTCTGGGTAGGGATGGGGGATTTTAGGGAGGAAGATCACTGCTCAGCTGCTCACCTCTTTGTCCTGTCTCAGAAGGACGGGTGCGAAAAATCCGCAGCTGAGCTGAGGAAGCTGCCGGAGCCAGGAGTCCACTGATCCCCCTCACTCTTCCTGATGGAGCAAGTAGTCTTCTGGATGCCAGAAGTCCTCAGGCCTGCCCCATGCTGGGTGCCATCTGAAGCTCTGACATCAGATCAAGAAAAGAGAAGGGACATATCTGAGCTGTGAGGCAGAAATGGCCATTTTTTAAAAATGGTTTCCGCCTTTTATAGGGCCCAGCTGGAACATTCCAGAAGGAGGTGGAACTGGGGTGGAGTTGGGGCAGAGCATGGGAGGAGCCTGCAGAACAAGGGGTTAGAACAACCATATAGGGAATATATTGTAATACATTAAAAAACAACCAATCACAGGGTAGGATTCGAGGCCATGAGGGAAGAAGGAATTTTCCCGCGACTACAAGAGAATGTATTAGGGAACTATACATTAACTGCAAAATCCTTAAGAAAACTCAAAACATGAAGTCCATTATAGTGAAAAACAGTCCTCTCCACGTACTTGTTGCTCCATTGATGAAGGTTCGTTGTCAGACGTTGTCTCTCCGCTCTTGATAGCTCTTCCCTCCTACACCCTACCACTCCTTCACACATACTGAAGGCAGTGGCACAAGGAGGAACTTTTCTACCTCACCATGAGGAGAAACGATGTTGACTTCTCTCTCAATTCCCATCCTTTCAACGTTGGCTGCTGCCGAGCAATGCTCATCTCGTCCCTCTGTCTCAAAAGTGCTGAAAAGAGTTTGGCATAGGAGGGAGCAGCAAAATGATGTACAGGTATGGGACTATGCTGGGGGCATCAGCACAATCTGCTGTCTCTTTTGGTTCCTTATTTGGCCATGTCTGCTATCATCTGAGAGCTTAAGCACTCTGCAAGGCCCATGAGACATTCAAAGATGGTAGACATCCCTAAAATTACTGCGGGTACTCAGCAGTTCTGAGTTGTTATCATTGAATAGTGAAAAAGGAGAAAGTGGGAAGTCATGAACCCTGATTTTCTAGATACGGAAAATCACACAATGATAATACTCCCCTCAGCATAATAACACATTGGCTCAGTGATCCACCATGACATTGCAGCAATTAGTTGATATCTGTTCAGCTCTTTGAATCTGCAAATCCTTATTCATCACTTGATTCCACCAATTTCATGACTTGGTGCTAAAATTCACTGCCAAATGCTATAAAAGTGATTGATGTCACTATTAAAGCACAAATATTCTTCCTGCAAGCACTCACAGAGGATGAATATCTAGACAAATTTTAGGATCAAAATAGTTAATAAAGTGGATAAATTATTCAGAGATGCTGAGAATGATGTTCTCGTGTTAATTAATAAGATATATCTAGGGACTTCCAATTGTCTCCATAAGTAAGCTCCACTTTCAACAGATGACAAAAGCTTGTTAGGGAATGGTTAGTTTTGAAATGTTCCATTAAAATATTTCCATTAAAATAGTTTTCATAGACCACGTATATATTTATCCTATGGGAGAAAAGCAGAAATATATATTTTTTGAGCTTTTTTTGGAGAAAAGAAAGCTGAGGCTGAGAAAAGAAAGAAAGCTGAGGCAAATTCATATATTGTTCACTGTAAATCAGTTGTCACCACTCTTTAGAACCCCAAGCTTCAAATCTTTGAAGTGCTGCTGTAGTTCAGATCTGGGTGACTTATACAGGTTTTAGCCCATGCTTCACAGGTCCATGAATGGAGGGTACAGAAGATCTGGTGATTGTGGAAGATGTTCTTAGCCAGGACCAGAACACTGCTGTTCTGCTGTATGTTTGATCCCTATGTTTCCTATTGAAAATAAGATCAATGAGATCAAAAGCAGATGGATGTGTCCATGTCACTAGCATTGGGAGCCACATCACCAAGTGACAAGAGAAGAGAATCAAAGGAGTGCTCTCGGCTTGCAGCATTTATTTTCTTCTTAATGAAGCTCACAGCAACCAAAAAAACCCACTTTATTTTCTAAATAGACCTTGCCTCTGGCCTTTATTCTTCCAGTAAATCTGTCCGGGGTAGTGTGCAGGAACACAGATGGAGGAAATTTTACTGTTGTTAGCAAAGAGCAGTTCTCTGAACAAGGAACTTTGTTTTGGCTCTGACTTCTGCCCTTTTTGCACACATTTACAGGAGTCATGGAGAAGAAGGAGGAGAAAAAGGCAGGTCTCTGGTGCAAGTCTATACACAACAACAAAGAAGAAATAACTTTGCAAGAGGTGATCATGAAAAGACCTCACTAATGCTAATCACCGCTGAAAGGCTTGCTTTATGTTCTCCATTTCTTTATACATCTAAAAGGCACACATGATAAAAAAATAAACTACTTCATGTGATCACGTTGTGCAGTACAAGCTCAACTTTTGATATATTTTATTTCTTCCTTGGGAAATGATAACACACCATTGATTAATGTGAGTTCTTGCAAATAGTACTTAAAAAAAACAAAAAGAGGAAGCTTGTATGTTTTTCAAAGTGCCGTGGAAATGAATGTATTAAAAATATTTTCCCTTTATTTTAAGAGAAGCTATGGCAAAGGATGTAATATATTACCCTGTAACTCTGCAAGCAATTTTCAACACACCACCTACACTTAATGTATTAATAACTTGCCTAAGGTGAGTGTCATGGAGAGCACAGATGTTATTGCTGTTTTCAATTTTTAAGGCTTCCTAGTCTTATTGAGTGAAATGTGAAATTCTTTTTTTCATTACATTAATTTTGCATGTTTCTCACTGTCACTATGTACCAGGTTAAGACTCCAAAACATTCTTAGGAACTTCCATAGACTATAATAGAATCTGCTATTTGAAGTTTATTTGACTATTCAAATAATACATGCTTTGTTTTTGTATTAAAACTGGAGTGTCTTCTTTGGCTAGAGTTATTTCTCAAACCACAGAGTTAAAAAAAGAAAAAAAAAAAGGCATTTATAAACTAGTTAAATGTTACTGTTGTCAAATACTGAAAATTATATAGCATTTTTAATAATTAAAATATATTGCTTCTTTGAATTTTGAATTAATTAGAAAAAAAAATCACTGCTTGTTGCCATGTTAGTGGATATTAATAGATAAAGAGTATGAATTTCTAATGTAGCAAAACTACCTGTCCTCATGATCCCATGGGTCATAAAAAGAGAATAAAAAAATCATCTCTGAATCTTCTCACTATTCTATGAATAAATTTCCCTAACTGGCCTTCTCATGATGACTCTCTCACTAGGAGAAGCTCCCTGACTGGTATGAATTCCAACCCTTGGATTGACTGAATAATTTTTTTTCTTCACTCTCTGTGCATTCTGCACTGGAATTGGAAGTGACTTGGTCCTTCACTTACTTCTCTGCTGCCTCAATTAATCCAACCTCCTGGAAATATTAAATTTTTGTCACTGGCTTTGACCCACTCCTTAACCACCACACTATTGACCAGGGGCTCAAAGGTACAGTTTCCATGTAAATTAATCTACAGTGTTTCAGTAGCACTTTTATTAATACTAAAGTCTACCAATGTTTCATATGAGTGAAAAAAATAATATCCTGATCGTATGCTTCTTGCGAAGAGGAAAAGAAAGAAAATCTTTTGAATTACCTCACCATCTTAGACACTGTCCCAACTACACAATATGAAAAACAAAACAAAAATCCTCAGTTAAAAGCACAAGTGATTGTATTCTTATTAAGGTCTACATATTGCAAGTGAGATAATGCTCTTTTCAAGAACCTAAAACATCTGGATGTTGCATAGTAGCATGTTCAAGTTCAATCTCACATGGAAGAATAAGAAAAATGTACGTAAAAATGGAATGGTATAGTGAAAAATGATCCAGTGGCTCACCAGGTTAATGATGCTTATGGAACAGGAAACAGTTCACAGGCATTCAAGACTCCAAGATTCATTCCACTTACTTGGTTGTGTGGGGCATCTGCCCAGATTTTGGCCACCAGCCTAACCGGTTTTGCAAGCCCATTCTGAAGCACTCCCAAAATTCACCATCTGAAGACAGAAGTATCAAAGTTGCTGGATTATGAAGTAATATTTCATGCTGGGACATCTCTCATAAAACTAAAACTCAAGTTGATAAACAAAAGCACACAGACTAGAAGTATGCATGCAAGTTTGCCAAATCATGTTTCTTCACCACAGTTTGAAATGTTGGTGAGCTTGTTTTAGTCATTTCTTCTCCTAAATCAGACAAACTATGCGCAGACAAGCCTGCAGTAACTGAGGTCTTTGTACTTTTTCTGATGAACATCTCTGAACCTTCCTGCAATAAAACCTGCCTATTTTCTCTGCCAAAATTTCTTCTTCTCCGCTTTATTATAGGATGACACATGATATCTACTGTTGCTCTTTGCCAGCTTCAGTTGCATTGCAGGTGGGACCTGTAGTGTGCTGATATTATTAATATAATAAATTATAGAATTACATGATGAAGTGTTTTAATTTCCCTCTGTGATCCCCTTCTCTCAACCCTGCCCCATGCCCCATCTTTATCCTCTAGCATTTGAAACCTCTTAATGACTTCAAAGAGCTGCAAAACAAGGTGAGGTTTTTTCTTCATTGATGTTGCCCCTCTCTGACCCAGATTAGAGGCAAATATATAAACAGACTCTTCATACCCTTCACTTGAAAGGTCAAAATGGCTAACATCACAGCAGATGAACTAAGCTGTTAGAATCAGGCTCCCATAAATCATCCAAATCTAAGACCACTTTCTCTTGAATATTCAAAGGGACTTTGTCTATCAAAGATTAGCTTCCTTGACCCTCTGAGGCCTCTTCTGCATCCACTATGCAAAGCTCTAGAATGTCATGTCAGCTTTAAACAGTACATAATTCAGATCCACCTGATACTGTCTGAGTGATGAAAATGGATCTGTGTGCAAATTAAAACAATGCCCCCTAGCCTCAGGTACTTTGGCACTAAAATTGCTTAAATCAATATTTGAACATTATTTAAACTCAATTTTGTATTAATGATTAAAAAAATACAGTGTCTGTTTCTCTTCAGACTGGATGGCACTATTTTCCAAGACATATCCCCCAAGTCAGAGTTACAAAAAATGAATACATGCTCTCACTTTAAGTATTTCAGTGTCTCAACCATATTTATTCTCTCTTGTACAATACATAACGTTCACTTTTAGTCATAGATATTCCATTGATTTCAGAGGGTTTCATTTGAATGGTTGAGGTGAGGTATTACTTGATGGGAGGTATTTGTTTGGGAGCACTCACCTTTAGACATGGACAGACTGTCCCTTTGAAGCTTCTGGCTAGATTTGCAAGGTGGTGAATACCCACAAGTCTATCTGAACACTGTACATATATCCTTGTAAAAATCAAACAATTAGTAGATATTTGACAATTCAGGAGCTGCAAGAAATTAGCTGGTTCTATATGCGCATACCGTTACAAGGAGAAAGCCCAAGGGCAGAACCATTATTTGATTATGACAACTAAGAAGCTGAAGTTAAATTTCACCTTACACCTTGCTGAACTTTATTTTGCAGAGCCTATTCTCTGTAGGGACTATTTTTTTTTTTTTACTTCTTGCCAAATGTGATGTGAAAATAGCCAGACCTGTCTACTTTCAGAGGAAGTAGCAAAGCTCCTTCATTCTCATGGGTGTTTGAGGTAGAGAGACAGTGACTGTTGCTCTTATTTATCTTTAGCCATGGCTATGGGCATGAGAAGAGATGTAGTTACTGAAATATTACTATGCTGTGTCAATAAATATATTTTAAAATCATACCACTGGTACTCTTTTATTACCTTTTTATAGTAATATAAGTCAAAACCAATAGTGAGCAACTGGTCACTTGGACTATCTGTCCACAGAAAAAAAAAATAAAGGCCATCAAGCCTTGTATGAGTTATCTGGACACTGTGATCTGAAGGGATGGTTTCTGCTTATGTTTTTGTCCCTTCTTTGACCCAAGAGGCCAGATAGACTGAGGGAGTAAACAAATGTACTTTTTCTCAGCAAGGGTACCAGGGCAACCCAGCAGAGTATTGTTTTCTTTTCCTCCTATCAGAACAGTGTTAATGGCAAATCTGAGGAATAAAAGGAAATTATGGGTACTATCTTCTTTGATTCCTGCAAAGGCATCCCTGGGAGAGGCTCAGGCTTGTGTCTATATGTGCAATCTAGCCTGATAAATATCTGAGGAGAACCCTTAGAGATGGACATCAAAAGGGAAGTTTCAGAAAATGTATGAAATTTTATGTAACATTTATGACATTTAGATCAGGAGGACATTTTCAAAGGAACATACTGGAGTAAAGGATAAATTATGACTTACATGCACAGTTTCAATTAGTTTGAAGACAGCTGCAAGTCCAAATTTCCTAAGGACTGAGTCTGGACATGTTCCAGGTGATAGCTGTTTGTTGAAGGAGGAGGACAGCACTAGGCTGAGTGTTCCTGTCGTCACTATTATTCAACACCCCTTTGCCCACAGCAAAGCCACAGGGATATATAAATAAGATGCTGGTATGAATGAATCACTAACAGAAAATTACTAGTCAAAGAAGAAATTGCATTTCACAATGGTTGACTTTCTTTCTGACTGAAGGAAGAGCACTACACCAGCAAGTGTGCTATCAGCATGGAAAATGCTGTTAATTTGTCAATACTCATGTTTACTTTGCAAAGAGGCCACGTGGCTTCCCATGTGTGGTCGAGCCTCCTCAATTGCCCTTTGCTAAGCTTTGGTGATGCTCTGTGCTGCAGGCAGGCTCTCTGCTTCCACTATAACAGGTGATGGAGAGTCAAAATTAAACACTGCTGTTTGATGGGATGAAAGCAAACATGCAGATGACACAGCTTGTAGCACCATTGGTAAACAGACAGGAAAATCATGCAGATGACCTGCTTTATGGGGCAGAGGACTACTGCTTAACACAGAAACTGGTCCAAGCAGTCACATTCCTCAGTGAGCACAGCAAAGGTGCAATCCACATGTTTGAGATGATGGGTGATGCAATATGACCTGCTCCTACTGGGTACTAACCTACCATCTGTTGAGCAGAAAGGCCACCTTGCTTCTTCATTACTTTGCTAGCATGAGGAGACCACTTTACCAGTTGCTGTTGCTCTTCAAGTAAAGCCGCTGACTCCAGGTCTAACCTGTCATTATTTTCGCACAGCTCCATCTCTTCTCCTCAGCTAATCCAAACTGTTGAAATGGTAAAGATCAGACATCTGCAGGCAAGAATTTTCTCTGCTTGGTTTGGTAATGGTTTGAGGGTTTTGTTTTGTTAGTTTTGTTGGTTTGTTGGTTGTTGTTGTTGTTGTGTTTTTGTTTGTTTGTTTCCTCTCAGGACCATCTGCTTGATTTTATTGTTGTCTAATAAACCTGAGTTTTAAAGAAATTGCAGGATACCTGCATTGCCAGATAATTGTAATTTTCTTCAAATTAATAACCAGCTCCAGAGTATACAATTAGGAATGAAAAATGTGGCAAGATAAATATTCTTGAGCGTGCAGGCTTTTGTTAAATAACTGAGAAGAAATGGGCAACATAATTATTAAAAAACATTGGTTTGGCCTACTTTATTTTCTGCTTTGCAGCCACTACCACTCTGAAGCGCTCCCTGTGATGTGAGATTCAGAGAGGTATGGCACCATTCTCCTTGGTCATCTGGTCTTTTCTGTTCAAAACATCTGTAGGATTTCTTATGAAATGAATAACTTACATACTGCTTTACAAGATTGGCATTGACCTAATTCAGCTGTCAACTTAGAACCAAGTAAAAGGAAGGGTAGTCTGAATAATCTGTAGGCTGTTACCTACTCATTGCACATGTAGACATGAGGGATGGATTTGAAACCGGCAAATGTCCTTTTAAATAAAGAAATAAAGAAATAAATAAATAAATAGATAAATAAATAAATAAATAAATAAACGATTCTTATTTTCAGGTGGTTTTGTTTTCATCATATGCATAACCTATTGTAGTCTGCTTTGTTTGGATGATTGGTTTTGTGGTTTCTGGCCGCAACATCCCAGATAATTGAGATTTACTCACACAAATTCGCATCCAAAATATCTGTGATGCTTTTCTGCTCAGATGGAGATGGAGGATGAAATTCAGTCCCCTGGGCATAAAACTTTCTTCACCTTCCCTCAGCTTTGCTTTTGATGCCCACCTGACGCAGCACTCTCTCACCACATGCATAAAACCTCCAGGATACCAGCAGCAGGAATTTCTATCCCTTCTGTGACAGAAGCATCCCAGATCTTTCTGGATTGACTGCAGACATGCCCCTCGGATTCACAGCTAGGATGGGCATCCTTGCGAAAGGACAAATCAGCTTTTTCTCCTTCCACCTGCTGCCCAGAGGCTGACTGCAGGAGGAAGATCAAACAGCAAAAAGATCAGTCCTCCCATCTGATATTTGCTGGTTATAGTAGTTGCAGCACATTATATTTCAAATCTTCCCTGCTTCAGACTCAATTTCTTTGTTATTGCAATGGATGAAAAAAGACATCCATTTGCGCTTGACTTACAGTTTAGTTTCTTCTTCTCATATAAACAGCAATTACTATTGCTTTCTCTCACCAACTTTGATTTTCTATAGGAGATGTTAGCCCAAACACTTTCTTTTTATGCTTTGGTCATATTTCTTTTTGGAATCTTATCTAGAAGTCAATGAACTTGAAATACATACTCTGATGGAGGATAATAGAATTCTCCAAGGATAGTTTTATTGTAATTATTGTTATTGCTAATTATTTGGGTCCTATTTTCTGATTAATTTAAATTGTGCTGTTGTATTTTTGTATTTTAAACATCACATAAGAGAAATGAGATATTAAACCAGAGGACTCATTTCTGTTATTTAAATAATAAACCATTTTGTAACAAAAAAGCTTTTTAATTAGGTTATCTGGACTTGTGTCCCTTTGATCTTTTTTGAAGTGTCCATTTTAGAGCTTAGCGTAGGGTGAACAGATAGACTATTCAATCGGGCTAAGTTACCTGGCCTTGCTGCCCAAGGCAGCAGATTTGGAGCTGTCCTGTTCTTGCTTTAGGAAAGACCTGGCATCATGATGAACTCAAACCACGTAGTGAAGACTGAAGAAACTGAGTGTATTGAACAGGTCTACTAGCTCTCATTTTCACTTCTGATCAGATTAACAGGTGAAAAGAAGGAGAAATCCCTCATGTTTAAGAGGATTTCCCACTGATTGGGAGATGTAAATCTGTTTTGTAGCTGCAAACGTGTTTTGTTGCTGTTCTTATCTTTTCCCTGCCATAGGTGAAAAAATCATTAATTGTTTCGATAACAGTTTTAAATTCATATGTTTCTCAGCTCTGTATCTCTCACCAGTTTTCACAGATGATATCTGATCAGTCTGTATGAAATTTAACAGGGACAAATGGCAGGTTTTGCACCTGGGATAGAGTAATAGCAGACAGAAATAGAACTTGGAAAAAGAGTGCTTGGAGAGCAGAGTTGCGGAAAAGGATCTGAGGGATGATGGTTGATGGTAAATTTAATATGAGTTAGCAGTGGGCCCTGGCAGTCAAGAGGGCAAAGCTGATCCTGGGGTGTCAGACCACATCATGATTGTCAGTGTCCAAGAGGCATTTGGACAGTGCCCTTAATAATATGCTTTAACTTTTGGTTAGCCCTGAAGTGGTCAGGCAGTTGGATGATCGTTGTAGGTCCCTTATAGCTGAAATACAATATTCTCTTTTCTTGCATTCCATTCTATGTCCTGAGAGAAGTTTATTATTGATGGGCTACCTCACAGACTGAGTCAAAGCCTACTAAAGGCTTAATTAGGCCCTTTAATAATTTTCAAATAGCCTTTATTTGAATAAGAAAAACCCCAGCCTCTCACATGGATTTAATTTTTGACAGTCACTACCATAACTTATTACTTAAATTTAATCTGTCACATATATAATTGTGTCATAAAGTGCCCTTCACTAGCTTTTGGTTCTGTTTCAAAACCAGTTCAAAACTGGATGTCATGCAAAGAAATGTATTCTACCACATAATTCCTATGTTTCAGTTCTACTAATGGGAAATCAAATTTAGATCTTTTGAAAAAAGATGTTACACCATATGTACATGAAAGAAAAAATTTCTTTTGCAAAGCTTAAGATGAGCAGAAATTGATTCCGGACATAGAAAGTAAATAGACTTGCTTCAATTTCCTCATCACATTTTTTTAATTATTTACTTATTTTAAGATTACTTACTTAATTTGAGATTTAATTCTTCTTGGGGGGAAAAAAACCCTGGGTTATCTTATATTTAGCTCTGTCATATACAGATTAGTTTGTTAGTTTATCTAGATTACTGTCTAAGCATGTTACCAGCTCTTTGCTAGATATGTTTGTGCTTTCTCAGTCATGGTGACTCAGTCATCTACCATACACTGCAGCAGCACAAACCACAAAATTCTCCACTGGTGATAAATTAAAAAAAGACTTTTTGTAGGACAAATGAGAGCCATAGGGTCTTCAAGACATAATAGTGTCTTCAAGAAAAGAAAGGCTTTAGAAAAAATGATTCAAGTGCAAGCAGATAAAAAAAATTATTCCTTACAGTATTCCAGTCCCATTTTTTCTTTTATTGCATCTTTGGCATATATATGAAGAAATAATTAAGCCTATATTCATGTATTAAATCTTACTCACTTTTAAAGTCATGGTATTACTTGATAATAGTTTTATAATCTGTTTATATGCTATAGATCTTTTCTTAGAAAATATGTACCGGAACTGAGGATTCCTGAATAGTGTCCACAACTATGGAATACTGGCACTGTTGCTTTACCGGAATATTTTTTATCAATCACATTTTCCATGCCTTACATAATGATTCTGTCATGCACACTTTATCAATGTTGAGCCTCAGGCTACTGTGTTTGTGATTTGAAGTTCTGTGTAGTATGCATTAAATAGCCTTTGAGTAAGGAAATAAAATATCCCCACTAGCTTACTGACATTCATACTGTGCACTGAGTGCCAAAACATATGTAAATCAAAATATGTATACGTATTGCATTGCATGATCATAGGTGCTGTGGCACAAGAAGTGTTAAACTAATTTAAGATCCCATAGTTATGATTTCTGCACTATTATTATTACCAAGCTGCAATTTGGTTTCTCAAGAGTCATTACATTTTTAAAATCCAGTGTATGACTAATACAGAGAAAATAGGTTTTCAGTTAGAAATTAAATTCTTTTAGTATTTTGGAATTTCCCCAGGAAAAGGCACGTATTTCTCAAAGCAAACACAAATCCTTCAGAAATGGCTGCCACTTTTTGCAATAGGTTGCCTCTGTCACTAGCTGGGGCAGGCACAGAAGGTGTGTATTTAAGAGCCTGATGTGGGCCCCAGAAAGACATATGAAACATCTTGAAAATGTTATACTGACCAGGGTGTTGAGGAGGTGTCAGAAACAGAGGACAGGAATTTATGCCTTAGCTCATCTTTTCTAGAATCTTCACAAAAAGGAGAAGAAGGAGAAGGAGGGGATGATGAAAGGAGAGAAAGAGAAAGCGTTGTACAATCTTTCCCTTGTTTGAACTTCCTTGGTGTTTTCTGTGAACAATATTCATCTTCAGTAACATTCAGAAGCTCTCAAGAGACAAAGAATTCAATTGCTTTGATTCAGATTTTACATGAAGCATGTCTATGTTTGTCAGTACAAAGGGGGAGGAATCTGCTCCTTACAGCAACGGAGTACTCGATTAAAAAACAACGCAGTAATACTCCAGACTGAGGCACAATGATGAATAATGAGAAAGCAAAAAAAATACAGATCTAAAAAAGACAATTTTCACATTGGATTAGCTATGTAATAATCTAGGAAATGTTACAGAAAATCGTTCCTAAATGCCAAATTATATAGAAGGACTGTTTCATGGCTTCTGCTCTTCATTCTTGTCCACTGCATTAAAACAATCAGACATGGCAATACATAACCCTATTAACCACATCAGAGGAACTGTGTGCTCAATAATCTGCTGTGAGGTTTCTTTTCATGAGGTGTTTCCCTTTTTTGTCAATTAAATGTTTACAGCCACTTAAAGATGTAGAGCAATAATGGGGAACATTAGTACAGGATGAAGCTGTTCTTTAGTTCAATGCTCTGCCTGATAACAGAGCCATAAAACACTGAAACGTGGCTTCAGAAGTTAGTGGGGGAAACACGGCTCTGTTTCTTCTATACTGCTTTCTTTCAACACTGTACTGGGCTGGATAGTTAGCAGGGATCCCAGCAGCATTGATAGCATGCCTGAGGTAGAACTTAGAGAGTGGATAAAGCTGCAACAATTCAGATTAGCAGCTCAGGGACTGCACCACTGCAATCTACAAGAACCAAACATTCAACTCCATCTATTCATAATGCTCCGATTGTCCCATACTTTCATTTTCTTTGTGCCAAATCACTTCAGGTCGGCTGAGTAGGATTGATCCTCATCCTTTAGAGAATCATCACCTTTCTCTGTCTCAAAAGGGCTGTACTCTGCCAAGATTCATCCTTTGGATTGCTGCCACTTCTAAGAATTGTTTTTCATTTAAATTTGATGACGGGTGCTAAAGTTACATTTGCATTAATGAAAGAATCTCACACACTCTCATGTGCTTGATTCCTAGGCAGCTGGAAATAGTGAAGAATTCTCGGTGGGGGTGTCAGAGGTATCAGGAAGATGCACCAACTCTCAAGGTCTGATTCATGTCACTGACTGAGGGAGAAGAAGTTCCTGAATTCTCTATTTAAAAAAAAAATCAAATAAATAAATAATAAAAAAATACAAGTAAAGAAAATGAGAGGAGCTCTGTGGAAATGTGGTAAACCCATAATGTACTTTGAAACTAAACAAAATTCATCTGAGATGTCTCATCTAAGCTAAGAGCATGTTATTTTTTCAGTTTATTCTATTGCTGTGAACAAGAACCCCACTGGACTATTGAATTCCATAAACTACACAGTTTCCTGAAAAAAAACTAGGAGATTTTCCCATAAATATAGCAAAGTTAATAATTTGTAATTAAGCAGTTACACAAAAGCATGAGATTGCCTACAAACACAGGGAGAAACATGTTGCTCTGATGTACAGACTGTGCACAGAAGATGAGAAAGTGTTCAAACTTAAGAGGAATTAGGTAGAGGAATTAAGGCTATAGTTAAATATTTAGCACAAACCACATATAACCTGTACAAAATGGGTGGTTGAAGGGGAGTTGGGGAGTCAATTAACCAAATAAGATGTAGATTGTCCAATTAAGGGTAGCAAAAATTGGGTATGCCAAATTCAGTTACATATACAACAAAATTAGAATCAGTTGGAAAAAACTGACTAGAAGCCTGTTTCATATTTCTGAGGAGACTGGGAAGAAAAAAGGAAGAAGAACAATGAATGAAAAAAAATTTAAAAAGTGTGTGTGTGGATGTAGTAGAAGAAGGCGCAAAATCAAATAGACTACAAAGGAGGGTTGCCCTTTGACCAACAGAATGACAGAGAGAACCAAAGGGACAAACCTCTGGACCCTCCATCTGTTCTCTGCCTGGGTGATTTGGTGTGGGAGAGGGGACCAAAGAGGGACAGAATTGCATTCTAACATCAAGTGAACTGGACAAAAATGGGTGGTAGAATTTTATTTTAATAACAGCTATGTGTTATTAAAAAGACTTAAAAGTGATAAATAAAAAGCTACATAATTGTGTATAATAATGTGCAAAACTATGCAATTGCAGATTGTTAACAGCAGTGTCCATTATTTATCTTATTGGCTTTTTGATTTTTTACTTTCTTAGCAGTTTGCTGCTATATCAATAAACATCATTGACTCTTGTACCGACTATGTTTCAAGGCTGTATTCTGAAGGAAAATTGTCAGACTGGAGGTACCAGTTCCCTGTTATTCTCATTTACAGAGTGGATTACTCCTTCTTAAAAATGGAAATGAGCAGCCCTTCACACAGTCTCATTTTACTCCTACATTGTAGCTCCGAGTTCAGGTGTCTCTTGGATATCTTAACTCCAGGGAGGAAAAATCTGATTTCAGTGTTCAATATAATTGCAAGAGACCTGCTTTTTCTCACTCCCTGGTACCAACCTGCTGTACCTAAACCATGAGTTTTGCAGCACCCAATGCAGATTCACTCTGTTCTCAGGTATATGTGATTTGTGACACTCTAGTGAACATATCTTATGAGATGCTGATATAAAGAAATTTACCTGCATGGAACCATTTAATAGTTTTGAATGAGCTTATTAAAAAAAAAAAGACTGAATAAATCTAAACAAAAAGTTTGGCACAATGTTATTTCCACTTTGTATTTGTTCAGATGTCTGATTTCACAATGACACGGTTACTTCTCCAAACTTATTTTTAAAGATGTATTTCCAGAGGAATAAGTAATCTTCATTTTGAATAGACTTGCCTCAAAAGTTGGTAAGGATGGGGAAAAAAACTGGCATATTTCTATAATCATATGGATATTTTCTGTGGAGGTTCTGTCAGTTTGAAAGATGAGAAGAAAATTGATCCAACATTACTCATTCTAATTTTGGCAAATTCTAAATTAAAGTTAGTAATTGTAGGAACTATCATTCAAAGCTAAGATGGACATTTGATCATTTATTTTTCTTGCTGAGAATTTTTCAAGATATATGGGAATGACAGGCTTGAGCATTACCTCAGATAAAATCAGAATCAAAAGTTTCTCACAGTTAGTGTAAGCAAGGACTTATTGCAAAGAATTGTGGGTAATAACATGTAAATTATTGTTTAGAAGGCAAAGTTAGTTTCTGGAAAAAGATCAAAATGTTTTAAGATCCACAGAATTGTATGGCTCTTAAAAAATAACATCCTTAAAAGTTGGAGTTATTTTGTTACCGTGTAATTTTAATTTCACCTGCATTTTCAGGCTAAGTCATTGAAGCAGATTAGGGGAACTTTCATAATGTTCATATTGCTTGGCAAAAACACTTTTCCTTGAAAGGGCAACTGTGATGCTGCTTTTCAAAATTTAGGCAGCTTCCAAGAGCCATTGCACCAAGGAGAAGAAAATACTTAATCACCAAGTCCTTTCTGTCTCCTGTTTTTAAGTTTCTTCTATTTTTTTTTCCTACCTCTTTAGGTTGTATCACTGATTTTCCCTTTCTGATTTATCATGCTTTTTCCCCCTCCTTCTTTGTCCCCTGTTTTTGATCAGGTAGTTAAGGGTCCGTATTCTCATTGTTTGGTTTAGCAGTTCTGGTGGGATTATTGTTGTGCAAGTCTGCAGACTGTGATAAACAAGTAGCAATTCATATTCCTCTCCTTACTGTTGCTGTGCTTTCCTGATAATGAAAAAAATTACTTTTGAAGTCCTTGAATCCCCACTTATCATTTTCTAATAAATGTGAATTGGAAGATTTGTCAGTGTTGGAGGATAAAAGAAACTATTTTGTTCAGGTAATTCAGATGTTCTCACAAGATCTTTTAATATTGCTGATGCTGTTGATGGGAAGGAACCCAATATAATTCAGAGGTTTTTTACTTACTCTAGAGCTGGACTTTCTGGTCAGAAGGATTTATGATTATTACTACTCTCCTGAAATTTAAGAAGACTTCTTTGAAATTCTCTAAACTGAAAATACCTGGCTATATGTACCTAAATTTAAGTAGGATATGCCTCTCTTCTGAAGACCTGAAATTTGTCATATCTTTCATGTCTTGTGTCAGGCAGTTTAGTTTAACTATCTGCCAAGTAGAAGTCAGACAAGTGACACAATATGACCTCATCCCATTGGGAAACTTTGCCAATGATAGCTACAGAAGGAAGCATCCTAGAAAAGTAATGAAAGTTTTACAATAAGAAAGTCCTGTATTATATGAACCTTTAGAAAATGAGACTTGTTTTCTGCAAGAAATTGCCAAGACGTTATTCAGGTCAATTTTTACCTACCACATTTTCTTCTGTCTATAGTTAAAATTTTCAAGCTCATATCCAGATATTTTGTGTTCACTGTGTGCTTTTGTCAGGGCAGCTGCTGCTGGGAACACCAGGTTAACAACTGGCAAGGACATAGAAAGAAAAGCACTTCTGAAGAGACAGCCCACTACAACACAACACTCTCAAGAGTGTCAGTAAAGCCCTGAGTGCTGGAGACTCATTCCTGGGAGCATGGATCAAGACAGGAGAGCTCACTTAAGATGTTCATGTGGTGGCTACCTATGTAAACTCATTTTAGCTCCTGAAACAGCAGTAGACATGAAGGGCACACAGCAGAACCACAATTCCAAGACATTTTGCATTTCAGTGCCTGGGTATTTGGTGACTTCAAGACCTACACATTTTTACTCAATCCCAGTGCAAAAGTGAGTGACCAGGACATGGCAGTGCCAAAAGCTAAGGTGAAAACAGACTCTGTGCCATTGGGGTTAGACAAGGACTATTAGAACTGTGTGTCCCTGATATCCATCAGCAGGGAGATTTGCCTTGAATCTTCATTAAACGCTAGTCTGTAAATTGCTAAGGAACTCATTTGGCTGTGTTTCCCAGCATCACTTTCTTTACCTACCTGTTCATTTAATAACTATTACCTTCTTCTCTCTATATATGTTGTTTCATTTGCAAGTTGCTTGATTGCATGGAAACTAATTTTAAAATTGGGTTTAAAACATACTCCAAAGCTTGAACTTATCAAAGCAGTTCTCTCTACTGGTTTGATCACTTCTAAATTTTCCATGTAATTTCATTTCTTTCTCACTGCCTTGTTCTGACTGAATAGCAATTCATCAGGATGTGTCCTCTGTTTAAATCCTAGTGCAAAAAAAGCATTTTCACCGGGAAATCTTCCACTGAACTCAGTTCTTCAAAGCAACATTTTTCACTAACTGCTAGCATTGGTTATAAATTTCTTTATCTGTTGTCAACTCTCCAGCTTTGTCAATCTAAAATATTCCCATGCTCATTCTCAGATTCACTGTTAATTTACTGGTGCCACCTTATCCTTCTCCAAAATCAGACTTCTCCAGCATTGCATCTGACAAACAGTTTCTGACACACCTGACAAAACTTTTCAGCAACTTGTATGTCTTCTCTTGTTATAGAAATGCTTCCAATCATAAAAAATAAATAAAATCCAAAAAATATTCTGACTCTTCTGTTTATGGCAATGCAATTCTAGATTTTCTTTACAGAAAGTTACTGTCTAAAAATTTTATTATGTGGCTGGAAACAGCAACAATTTTAACTTGAATAGCCAATTGGTAAGTGCAAATAACCTGCAATGAGTAATGGCTAGTCAAAGTAAACAATAGGTATACAACTGAAGGTTGAAATGTTTTTACATAAACTGCTGACTGAACAATTACCAATAACAAATTCTTTATCAAAATAGAAAATAGTAATTCATAGAAAGATCTAACTGCATCAGATAAATTATTCATTGGAAATAGTTCAGCTGTGAAATGTATCGTTGACTAATGTTTTGTAATGAACATGGAAATAATCTGAACTACTCACACATTCTTGGATTCTTTGAATAAAAACCTAAAAATTAGAAAATGAATGTAGTACCCCTTCTGATATCTTAGTGAAACTGCTACTCAGTGTACAGTGTAAGTAGTAAATAAAGTTATTAGGATGAATCAAATGTAAAAGAAATTGTTAGGATGCCTGAAGAGTGAACAGGAAATGAATATTGGGAAGTTCACAATATTACTGCGTAAAATGCTTGTAAAATGTCACTTGGCATTTTTCATTCAGTTTCATCATCTTAGAGAAGATATTGCTAAAGGTGAGGGGTGAAAAGAGGATTGACAAAATATTATGCATAAAACATAATAAAAACACAGTGATTTCCACAGAAGGAGAGATTTAAAAGATTGGCTCTGTTCAGTTTAGTGAAGACATGACTGAAATCGGGTATTTCAGGAAAATAGCAAAAGCTCTGAGTGAACATACAGAGAATGCAAATCAGATATCTGGCACTCACTGTCCTCATAGCTCAAGAAGAAAGGGAAAGAGTTCAATAAAACAATATACAAGTTGAAGGTGATCAATAGAAATAATTTTTGCGTAGTTATGGCTGAGGTACAGAGCCCACTGACACAAAATATTTGTCAGAATAAACTTAGAAGTGTCTATAAAAGGCAATTGACCCTTATATTGATGTATGTGCTAGACAAATAGAGGAGGCACATAACCCTTATCCTTCAGCATATACAACAAGTACAGTTGAGAAGAAATAGTAAGACATTCCTCACATGGAGAAGTGACTCATTCTTTAGTGACTCTATCTCTTCTGTGGTCTCCTAGAAAGGAAAACAATTTGGCCACTGCTCTTGTTCGGTCTACCTAGTTCTAGGAAAGCAATCCAGAACCAAAACACATGGCTAAGTGCACGCAAGAAGGAAAGCTTGGGCTCAGAAAGAGGTTGATTTCAATGAATCACTTCCAGTTTGATGGCAAGCTATACACATTGATATACAAGACCTGGGAAAAACAGTTTTCTGTTATCAAAAAGAAAAAAAAAAACAAAACCAAAAACAAACATGCCTATGACAAAACTCCATATTAGGACAGCACTGGTTTGCCTTCGGCAACACCTTTTTATCTAAAGGCCAAAATATTAATGAAATGGTAAACATTTCAATCTCAAACATTAGATCACTTCCTAATGTCAAGTAATTGGTTGTTTCTCAGCAAGCAAATTCCATATTCGATATCTTATAGGAGTCTTTTCAAATATGGTCTGGGATACAGATTTTCATTGTATTAAAGAGATTGCCATAGTGTTACTTTGTCACACTCTTAAATGGAAAGAGTCTTTGGAAGACGCTGCACCCCAGTGTCTTGCTCCAGTTTCTGGAAGCTGTTTCTGGATGTGTGAAGTGTTTGATCTCAGAGGCCAAGTTCCAACAGCATCCCAATTTAATGGGCAGTTAGCCAGCTATGTGCTAATAAGATAGCACCATTTTTCATGTAGTCACAGAGCTATTTGAGGGAGACAACTGGAACAGGAAAAAGCATATTTTTAAGGATGCCCTTCCCAGAGAGTCCAGTTCAGTGTAGTCTTTAATAAAGAGCCTCAGACTTCATATATTGTCCTTGAAAAAGCACAGGTGGGATGCCTAATGCTGACTGTCAGTTTTCCCAACTGATATATTTTGCTTTTTTAAATTTTTTTCAGATTAGCTAGTTCTTTTTATAACTATGACAACCTTTCCACTATACCCATTTCTTTGAGAGAAAGAAGATTTTGATTTGACTTTGAAAAGCAATCACTTTTTTTTTTCTTATTCCTTTTTTTTTTCCCCCATGGTTACTTGTCTTCATTACAGAATTTCTTCTAACATATAAATATCTATGGTAATGGTTTAGCTGTATTTAATAGACATCTAACAGCTAGTTTATTATGTATTGTATGAAACTAATATGCATATATTTTTATTTCATTCAAGTATATCTGAAAAAGGTGGTAAGGAGGCTTTCTGTTTCTCATTTTGCAGAGGTCAGGTAGCGTTTCTTTGAATGGACACACACAGTACCCCTCCTGAAGCTGACCCAAGACCACTGATGTCTATGTAAGTATTTCCACTTAATACATCAAGAACTGACTGGGTAATGGTCCTGCTGGCTGAAGATGTAAAACCTTAAAGACTGAGAGATGGCACAGCCCAAATTTGATCTCACTCTCGTACCGGGAAGTTACAGACCCTCCCCTTAGCTCACTGTCTGCTCCAAAGAGAGCTGAACCCATTCGGTCTTCTTACTTTTCTTTACAAGGTTAAATTCTCATATTAAACCAGCAGAACCATTAATTGATATGACAGCTTTCCAAAGTGTAATCAGTGTTTATGGTTGTCTCAAAATACCTGAAAATTGTGGAGTGTAATGCTGTCTAATGAACTGCTGTGTCTTTTCAAATAAACAAAAAAAAATGACAAAACATAGTCTCAATCATTTATTTTAAACTACATCTGACATACCAGTGAAAACAGATACATATATATTGTCATAAAAAATACAAATTCAGTTACAAATAAGAGTTTGTTTCTAAGATTTCCCCCCCTTTTTAAAAAATGGAAAGTATTCAAATTCAAAATGAACACTCAAGGTTCAGAATAAATACAAGGCTTTTTGTGTTCATAAATTTAAGTGCAAATCCTTTTTTTTCTTTGTTGTTTTTTGTTTGTTTGTTTTACTCCAGATAAACAACACATTTGAGGTTCATTTGAAACAAGTCTTCTTCTCATTTTTCAGAATTGAAAATCTGAAATTGTAAACTGAAGAAAATCAATTATTCACACAGCTTTACTCCAGAACCTAGGACTCTTGTGATTCTTCACTCCTTTCTCAAGTCCTATAAGCTTTTGTCTAAATTCTCATTCTCTTTTGGAGGTACATAGCTTAATCTTTGTTTTATCTTTCTTAAGAAAAGAAATTCTTTGCTCATTTATAGCACAACTAACAATTGTATTAAGTAGTTGGAGTAAATTTTTTAACAGTTAAATTAACATGAAGGTAGAAACTAAGCAATTCAGAGTCAGCAAAAGTCTTATGATTTCTTTCTTCTCAAATAAAATAATTTCTTAAACAATCAGAAGTACTCACTGTAGTAAAATCTGTTAATTTTGAATATAGTCATATCTTAAAAAAATAGCAAAAAATTACATTGCCACATCTTTCAATAGAGCTAATTGCTTATATTTATTATTCTTTGTAGTTCAGGAACATTGTTTTAATTACAAATAGAGTTCTGGTCATAAATTTTCCTCTGACATTGAGCAATTCTTAATCACTGATACCCTGAAATTGCTAATATTATGAGATATTCCTATCTAAGTGACTAGAAATTCTATGCATTTCACACTGAAATTTCTCCTGAAATCCAGCTAAGGGATGAAAGAGAAGGAAAAAGAAATTGAACCCTGTAGGTGTTGAGAAGTCAGCTGGAGGGAGGGTCATAAAGAAAATTTGTTCAGCTTTGTGCCTTTCCTCACCAGAATTCCTCCTCCTGCACAGCAGGGTTCCATGTACACCCATTTTACAAAGGGTGTAAACTCTCTCTCCCCTCTCCTGAGGGGAGAGGATAAAACATTATGGAGAAGGCCACTTGGGCACATTCTGTCCCTTAATTTTGGAGAATGCTGAAGAAGAAAGTTAAAATTCCCTAAATACGACATGGCCCTAGGAAAAGGAATACTGTATCATGAAATAATTTCCCTCACAACTGTAGACTGAATTGAGCAGATCCTACAGAGCATCAGCTCCAAATGCCTCCTCGCACCGTAAACCACTGGTTGCTCATTAGCAAGAGGTAACAAAGTGTTGCGGTGGCACCTCGTAGGCGAAAACTGATATGGGAAGAGAGCAGAGAGCTCAAGGGCATTGTCAAAGTCTGATGCACTTCCACCAGAAGATAACTTGTCAAAGTCCCAGACCCACTCTGAAAGTGTGGGAGTTCGACACCTTTCAAAATAGAACAGCCCTTTCTTCACTACAACCCATTCCCTGAAGTTGTGGCTGTCAATCTAGTCTGGTGAAAGAAATCACTCCCATGGCCAGGTTGTTCAAGGAGTCTGGAAACTGGCATATTTCAAGTGTTGTTTTTCATTTTGGCATTATCACTGCTGTAACCACAGCATTTGTTGCTTGCTTCCATGGACTAGTACCAAAAAAGGGTACGGAAATACAAGCAGACATTAAATGTGTCTCTGTAGCATATGCCATGAGAATGTATCATCCTTGTAATACAATATGGATTAAAATCTTGAGACTTTGTTCATTTGCAATGTCGTGTGGCTGCTTGATGACCTGTAAAATCGGGGTCAAAGTTTAAAGTTGCTTCTTTGGATAGGAATTTTTGTATTGGAATATTTATCTTGACCTACTCTTTTGAGCCTCTGCTAAGCTCACCAAGTGATTTTGCCAGATGTGCAGTAAGAATACAGGCTAATTTCCCCATAGCTCTGATATATCTTTCTCAAACTTAAATTATTAACTAGATGGTGAAGTGTCCTCCAGACAGCCTTCTGGTTTTATGAACAAGTAAGGTTTATGGTTCTTGTGGTCTCATAAACTAGGGCAGGTGTCAGAAATACTCTAACAGGGCTTCTCAAAGGGCCATTGTCATCCATCCACATACTGTGAAATGTTTTACTGATCACACAGTTAGTGAGAATTTTCTCTGTGTAAACCAGCCAGCACATGAACCATCTCTCACAGAAGATAGGATATGAGTTTGGAGAAATACCTGAAAAAAACCTCCAATAATTCCGTTGCTGAGTCCTGGACATTTTCCCATACATTGAAAACCATGCAGAATATTTATGGTAGAATTGAAAGCAGTTATCATTTACCCTTTTAACAGTGGAACGTTTTGGATGTCCTGAGTCTCCTCATGTCAGAATCCTTTTCAACAGAGAAAAACATGGCAAAAGTTGTGCACAATTTGCTGTTGCTCTGATTGATCATCATCAAAACAAGCTCTGTGCATTACCGGGTTCAGTGCTCAGTTCAGCAAGATTGCTCATGTGGATGAAGGCACTTTCAGTTGCTCCTCTTTCTTTGCCTTGATGAATATTTTCCATATGATGTGGAACGCAGGAAGATGGAAAGGAAGGGGGGATCAGAAATTTCAGCTGTTTCCTTCCAATACTGTCAATAAAACAAGATTCTGTTTCAATTATACCTTATCATATCATCCAGGAAAAGATAATGCCCTTGAATTTTAGTTTGAAATATTTATTTGCGTTATGTATCAAGCTCCAAAATACTGTACTTTGTTGTGGAGCAAAGATAGAGCTTTGGTTCATAGGGGACTGTCAAGTACTAACATGTACTGTCATGTCTAACTTGTACTGTCATGTCTACTAGCGTGTCAAAAAGCATTTCCAAGAGAGAGAGGAAGGGATACAGTCATATCCAAGAGTATATTTCTTCTGCAAATTCATTTTATTCATAGGCCAGTAATGTTTCAACCACTCTCTGCCTCAGAAATTTGCTGCCTAGCATTCTAAGCTTTCTCTATGAAGTGTAACCAGGTGTCCACAAGAAAGGGAATAAATCATTCTCAAAGCTGGATGCTATGGCATTTATAGCATGTTTAGTTATTGATGATAATGTCTCAGCTGTCCAGGTAGATATTTCTAAGATGTCTTTTCCCGTTGAAAACCAGGTTGCTGCTGTGGCTGTGACGAATTAAGATTGTGGGAGAACATAAGGAGTATCAATATTGCCCTTTCACTGATGGAGAAGCAGCCTAGGGATCTCCAAGCTGAACTGGAGAAGATTTTTTCGCAAAGCAGCTGCTATCCCAAAATTTCTGTATTGTCTTTGCTGCAGTCACAATTTGTTTCTTTCTACAAAATTATGCCCTCGTGTCTGACTGCCATCTCTTATTGATGTCATAGGAAAGTTAACAGCACATTATATTGATTCCTTGTCTCAGAAATATTCAAGAGCCATTCAGAAATGGTTACTTAATGCTAACTCAGTTCTAGTCGAGTTGTTTGTTCCATGTGCACAACTATGTCTTTGCTTTATTATCTGCTGCATCTTCATCCGTGCTTGCCTTCTACTGCAGCTGCTGTTTGGCCTTAGGAAGGCCACACATGTCTGTGTAAGGCCTGGATTTCTAGGTCACATCACATTGAGGTGCCCTGCAGTTTAATGCTAACCCAGTAGACAGACTTCCTTTACTTATAGAGATGTCCACACCTGCTGACCCAGTGGGTAGGTGGGAAAGAAAAATCATCTCATAAAGGAGTTATGGGCCACTGCACACGTATAATGTGGGCATTAAGTAGCACAGGAGTTGATGTTGCTGCATGGAAAATCAACTTATCTACAAAGTTCATTGCACATTGCTGAGAAGCACAGATCAGAGTCAATCTGCTCAATTACGCTTTCTCTGATGCTTTCTGGGTGTTGCAGTTCATTCCACAGAGGGCATCTTGGGACATTTTGAAGGACATGCCGTTATGGGCATCTTGGGCTTCCTGTGACATCATGGTATTCTATAACTGCAAAATCTTACAGCTAAACATATATTTACCCAGCTCCTGCTAAAAAAACTTTGCAAAATAAGAAAAGCACACATCCTTCAGAGCAGCACTGATCACAGCTTTTCCACATCCTTCTGTCTACATGCGTCAGTCACTTTAGCAAGACATCATCATCCCAAGCCTGTGGTTCCTGCTGCACAGCAGTGTTGTGCACTGTTGGTGACACCCTGAGCTCTGTTACTGCAGGCCATGACATGATCACAGCTACTTACCCCTCATCATTGCCTCTGCTGCCCATTTGGGGTTTAGTGCTTGTAATCCTTTTTAACAAACGAGGTATGAAAGGCCAGGCATTGCCAGTTAGTTATGGACACACTGAGCGAGTTACAGGTCTCAAGGCTGAAATCCAAGTGGCTTCAACCACTCAGAAGTCACAGTGATTTGCTGCCTCTAGTAGCTTACAGCTAGATGGAGATAAAAATAAGGAAACCAATCAAAAGTGAGCACTTGCTGCCCATTCTAACAATGGGTTTCACCCCAGCTGTGGCTGGCAGCTTGGTAGAAAACTGTTTGTGTTGCTTCCCACAGCACAGAAACTAAATTGAGAGTCATTAAATTACTGACTCACCTCTGCTGTGATATTTGCCTGCCTCTCAGGGTCTATAGGATGTATGCTCACAGACCTGTTGCAAAAAACCCCAGTCTTTCAGCTATATCCTACCCTGGTCATGCTGAACCACTGGTTACTTAACCTAGTACTCATTAGAAAGGAAGGGTGATTTTATGCTCCACACTTGAAGGACAATACTGTGGAATTGTTACTGGTGTTTTCTTAAAACACACTTTTGCACATCTGTTTTGCTGAAATGTGAGGATATTGTAAAAGTGAGATTCCAGTTGTACAGGAGCTCCTGCAAAAACCTTATAACCTGTGACTATCCAAAAGAACAGTTGCTTATTGCACATGAGCTTTGCAGCAGCTGAAATGTGAAATATAGCAATCATCCCCAACCAGAAGATACTGAGGAAGATGGATGTGCTTTGTGTCAAGGCTGGAAAAAAAGCATGTTCATTATTACAGCAGACTGCACAACAAAATTATTAGGGCACAGAGTATTCAAGAATGATTTTCAGTTTCCTTGAAATATTTGTGCAGATCTATTTTTTTTTGCACAAATGTTCTAAAAGGATGTTTCAGATATGGAATACAGCCCACAAGCTCAGATTAGTGGAGACCTGTGGAAAGAGCTGCCTGTATATGAAGCAAAATACATTAGTGTCACAAGTGCTTTCCTGAAAAATTAAAAATAATTCAGAATGCTTAGCATGAGAAACTTTAAAGGATGACTGTCAGCCCATTCTGAAAAATGGCAAACTATTTTTAAAGTGAATTCAGGCTACCTACTCCAGAAGAAGAGACAACTGAAACTGCTCCAGACTTTTTCATCATTAAGTCCCTGAAAATATCAAAACAACGTTTTGTTTTGCAGCAATGTTGGAGGGTGTGTAAGAAAAGTATTAAGAAGGGAAAATGAAAAAAATCCCTTATTAACATGACAACAAACATTTGCATAATCAGTGGAAAAGAGAATAAGGTATTGTCTTCAAGCTTTACTAAGGCAGCAAGTTACGTGGTGTTTTGTATGATGGCATAGCAGAGCTGCAAAATGTTCTCACTGTAATTAAGTGCTCTTCAATTTGCATGGCTTAAGGCTTGAATATCAATATAAGTTCATGGGTATAATATTTTCAGATGCCAAACATGGGTCTGTGTTAGTGAAGTTTTTATGGGATGAGAGGTGCCTCCCCACATCACAGTGAAAAATGCCTGTGCCAGAGTCTGGCCAGAAGCCCTCTGCTGGCCACAAACCGCTTGGGAAGACCTCAACCTTTGAAATCCCTAGAACAAAGAGAACCTTGCTGCTGTCTTTGTTTTAAGATACTCAGTATAATTTTGTGTCTTACAGACTCTCCTGACACCTCTGTGATAGAACTATTTTCCTTCTCAGCACCTGCAGGCAGCACACACCTTGACAGTCTGGAAGAGCACCCAGGAGATGGTGTGACCCTCCTGAACTGCAGCTTCAACCCTTCCAGGCTGAAGTACATGACTGATCAGTGTGAGTGTCTTAGAACTGTGGGTAGTTTTTGCAGAGATTTTCTGAGTAAGTTCTTTCCTTGACTTGAGTACTCAGGGTTAGTATAAACTCACCAGTTTCCTAGGTGCAATTTTACTTCTACATTGTTGTTCTTGGGGTACTACGCCAGTGATGTATTTGGAGTCTGGAAAAGATTATTTCCCTGCCTTATCAGCCTCGTAGCACAAGCTCATGCCAATGAAATTACTCAATAGGGCAAACAGCCTGTGTGATCCTCTTTATCTCTTCCCCATCCTCCCAGATGAATCCTCCATCTCTTTGCACCAGTCACAGTTGTGAACCACCTTGGGTCCAACAACCATGTCCTTGTACACCTGGGTGTTCACATGGGATCCCATAGATCAAAGGACACACGTATGTACCCTCTGTGCACGCAGCTTTTCATTCTGCTTCAGTCCTGGTTGCTCTCAGCTTACTCTTTGACAATAGTGAACTCACAGCTAGAGCACTTCTGTGTGAGTATATAACACAGAAATAAATTATCCTGTACCATTATGCTGACCCTTTTATAAATTTTTATTTAACGTGCAGCAAAAAAACTAGTGGTAAAGCAAAACCCAGTAATATGGTCAAAATGGAATTTGAAGATATATCTTGACATGTATGCAGTGATCATCAGTTTCCCATATAATGAAATCATTTTTCATCTTTTTTCATCTTCTGTGAAGGTTTTGTGCAATTCACAACAGAAACACCTGGAAATAGGTAGATTTTCCTTTTATAGATTAAATACCTTACTTCTGTTGTCATAATCTGCTTCTTTCCCACTTTGTTACTATTTTTTCACCACCCCTTGTACTTGAGAAGCAAAATGACTTGTCTGTAGAGGCAGACAATATTTTTCAGGAATTTTTTTTTTTAAAGTCTGTTAAACTGAGCTTGTAAGTTTTTAACTGAATAAAATAGAATTAAATAGACTTTAGATATACAAAGAGCAGGCTTATTTAATTGTGCAACAAAAATAGAAATTATCAATTACCTGTTTAAAAATAAATCTAGCTCATGGATTCATATTTAGAAAATTTCAGAAATTTAAAAAATCATTTACAAGATTAATATAAATTATGCAATTTCATGCTTGTGAAATTCACAACTTATTTCAATATTTTCCCTGGAAAGTTCACATACCCAAATAAAAAACTTTTCCTGATTCTGGCCATCTTTATACATAAATATTTTACAAATGTTTTCTCTATAGAATCATGTCCCTCTTTCAAGCACTGACAATAATGAATTTTTAAAGATTCAGCATATTCTGCAGAGGGAAAACAGGAGCAGGGTTTTAATATGATATAAGAAAGGTCTTAAGCTCTTCAGAAAGACTTCATTTTAGAATTACAACCTTTAAAGTGACCAGTAAATCATATATAGAGGAATGACATCATATATAAGGAAATCAGCACTATTGTACCTATGGTAGCAACTGAAAGCCAACTCATAGCTGAGAGCAGGACTAAAACCCAGCCCTCTGCAACAGCAGCCTGCCCTGAACACTGGCTTTAGAGCTGTGTTATCCAGCCTGTACACAATTAGTGCCTGCAGCCAGTCACCCAGCACCTGCACCGTGGTCCTCTTTTCATTGGCTGCTGAGTTCTCCTCTGTGTGATAATTGCTTGTGCTGCTGCCAGAGCTCACCACCATCTGCAGGAGATGATTCTCCAGAGATCAGTGCTCTTTTTTTTATTTCTCTGGCAGCACTTCATGAGCCTGTGGTGTTCCTACTGTATCTAGCTTGAATCTTTTCACTTTCCCCAGTTCAGGTCCTCAAGATCTTGAAAATCTTTGCAATCCCCCTTCTAGACCACTTTTGCTTTGATGAGAAATGCATTCCCGAAACCTTGCTGCCTAGCATGTATCTGTCCACAGTGTGATGTCCCATAAGCTGCAAGAAAGAAAAAAAAAAAAAAAGGAAGAGAAATGGGACCTAAGCACAGAAGTCAAAAAGATGAGTTCTGAAGGGAGTTGACAGCCAGAATTTTCTAGTTGAATTGTTCCTTTTTGTAGGTTTTTTGCCTTTTATTTCCTAGCAAAATACCTTTGTGCAGTGCTTGTTTTATTTGCTTCATACAGTAAAGCAGACCATATGTTTACTGAATTTCAGCCATTCCACTCGATAATCCACAGGCTTTCTTTATGTATTGTCTACCTACTATTTAAAAACTCCTCTAACAGTAACAGAGAACTTGATGGTAAAGTGCTAACTCATCTGCAAGCACCAGAAATAATACCTCATTTCACAAATTAGGATATGAAGTCAAAGGATGGCTATGATATAATTCTGGATCTCTCAGTAATATTAAATTCTAGCCTTCAGAGGCATTCATGCTTTGTTTCTCACTTAGATATTTCTGTGAGGTGGTCTGTCTGTTGAGAACTCCCTCATTCTGAAGAAAACTTCTAGGTGGATATGGCTGCTGTTTCAGATGATTGTAGCAGAGCAGATTGTTCATTCGGTTTCTTAATTTTGCACAGTTTCAGTTCAGTACTCTACCACACCTTGATATAAAATTAATTCAAGCTGAAATTTAAAAATATGTAATTTTCAAACAATAATAATAATAACAGTAAAAATAACATCATCATCAACAAGGACAATAATAATGATACATTGGACATCAGAGACTTGGCAGAGTGAGTGAGTTGGGATTCAGCTGACTATTAAATCCAGTACCTCCTGTGCCTGTTGGAGCATTTGCAACCTATTTCTTGGTTTCTTAGTGTAAACCCAGGGGTGAGATTTTAATCCAGAGTTTGGAGCCCTACATTGGCATGACTGTCGTAAGAAGCCTGGACCTAATCTGTGAAATGACCACCACTGTTTGGTTTTTGGAAAGGAAGGTTTGGCTAAGCAGGTAGAGAGCTCTAAGCCAAAGCCTGTGTCACAGGTTATGTTGCTCAGAGTGATCCAATCTGCTTTTTCACTGATAGCTCTCTCTGCATCTGACTATTTATTCAACAGGGTACCTGGCCTTGGGCATGCCTTCATCCTATGCAGAGGTCCTGTGACTCTGAGATATCATCATCATTTTTGGGACATTTGAAGATGAATATGCCTGAAGAAACTTCAGGGTCATGCTGCAGCCTGCCAAAGTGGTGCTTCACAGTGCAACATCAAGGACATGTGCTGCATTGGGGTGGGCATGGTGGAAAGGACATATAAGGGAGTTTAAAGTTTCAGTAACTGTTGGAACAGTGTCAGAGGACCAGACAGGATAAACAGAACTAGATTTTATGTAGATTTATCCCCTTTCAGCTTTGTAAGAAGGTCCTGGAAGAAATAATCTCTTGGATTTCATCATAAAGAACTGTATTCACTCCAAAATCGTCCTGGGAACAGACTAATACACAGGTAGCAAGCATGAATGATGAGGGTAACAGGATGTGGAGTGAGCTGGAGATCTAAGGTCTCGAACGCTGTAGGCAGTGCCCTGATCAAAATAAAGACCGAGCAGCAGCTAAAAGAGAGGCAATTTTGAGGGGATGACATGGATTATGGCCCTGTGGTAGATCTCTAATCTACATCTATTTCTAAATGGAAAGGGTTTGAAAGCTTGATGAAACAAGATCACATTCCCCAGATTCATAGACAGAGAAAATGCACTGTGCAGAACAGCCAGCTATCACAGAGATAAATTTAGACAGGCTGATAAGACACTGCCTTACTTTGATGAAGGTGTTCAACACAAAATTGTGCTTTCAATGACTCAGTGCAACACCTCAGTAAATACAGCCATTGCACTTTTCTTCTTATATGCATTGACCACACAAGAAACAAAGCAATCCAGCACAGCCTGTGTCCCTGTTGTGTTAACAAGAAGAATCTCAAAAAGAATTCTGTTCCCACAGTGTGCTGTAAATTACATGGCTTTCTACTCAGTTTTTTAAAAATAGGTTGCAAAAGAATGGAGTCTGCCCAGAATTTGTTAAGGTTCCAACCTAAGGTGCAGTGTTATATGTTAAGAATGGCAATGAAATGCACTTAAATTAATTAAATATATAGAAAAGAAAAATGAGACTAATAACATGCTAATAAATCTATGGCAATATAAGTTGTACTTGACAAGGAATATTGATTACTGGGGTGTTTCATATTTGTTATGCCCTAATACACTAAACACACATAGAAAAGTGACAACTCTGAAGTAATTACATAAGGAATTGTCAGTACATTCGTTTGTGTTTGGCTTATTTCACTGCACTGGTATTTCTATAAATTATAACATGTCACTTTAGATGTACAAAGACGTTATATCATTTATCCTCCAACTAATCATAGAGACAAGAACAAAAAGGACCCTCAATAAGAATTTCAACAAAGACCTTAATAAAAATTTACAATGCTGTAAGACTTGTAGCTGATTTTTTTTAATTAATTGAAGTTAGATTTAATTGTTCTCCAGTCATCAAGGGTGAAGAGACTACAACTTCAATTTTATCCAATATACATTTTTATGAGATAGAAACACTCAAAACCAGCCTGAAGCAACCTCAGTTATTTTCCAGAGGTGACTAAATGGTCAACTGATAGTTGCATTCATGAAACTAAGTGTTCTGTCTGAGGCTGAGACAGGTGACCTAGAGAAAGACTCATGAGATCCATCAGGTACCTGAGTGAAGACCACTTGATTTGTCCTAGTCACCAGTGGCAGAACACACATTTTATTCAAAGAATATTATGAACTAGTAAGAGACACAGCTGAAGCACTTGCCTGTTAGGAGAGTGCTAATACAGCATTTGAAATTTATGAGTATCCTTATAGCTAAAACAACCTACTCAGATAATAATTATTAGGTCAATGGTTTTTTAGAAAAGGATTTGAAAGCTTGGTAAGTGCTAGGGGTTTGCTTGGCTTTTTTTGCTAGTTTGTTTTTCTGCCTGGAGCAAGAAAAGAAAAAGGAAAATGATAAAGTAAAGGGAAAAGGAAAAAGCCATCATTTATACAAACCAACAACATATTCTTGCAACAAGGTAGGCTAACAATTCCAGGGTCCATTAGGAGTACTGCAAGTGGATCAAGGGAAGTGATCCTTCCCCTTTACTCAGCACTTGTGGGGCTACAGCTGGAGTACTGTGTCTGGTCCTGGGCTACCTGACAAGAAAGGTATGGACATACCAGTGAACATACAGCAAAGGGCCACAAAGATGATCAAGATGATCCTGCGAGGAGAGTCTGAGAAAACAGCACTGTTCAGATATGGGAGATCTCATCAATGTATATAAATATCTAAAGGGAGGGTGCCAAGAAGATGCACCCAGGCTCTGTTCAGTGGTGGCCAGTGACTGGACCACAGAAGGTTCTCTCTGAACATCAGGAAACAGTTTTCTACTATGAAGGTTACTGAACACTGGTACAGGCTTTCTAGAGAGGCTGTGAAGTTTCCCTTTTTGGAGATATTCAAAAGCCAACCAGATATGTTCCTGGGCAACCTGCTTTAGGTGGCCCTGTTTACATAGAGGGACTGGAGAAGATTATCTCCAGGTATCTCCTTTAAATTCAACACCTCTGTGAAAGAAAATGAAAGGGAAAGAGAAAGGGAAAGGGAGGTAGAGAGAGAATGAAAGAATGAGAACTTGATTCCAGCAGTCTGCAACACAGATACTTGTTTCCCACTAAAATAAGAATGCAAAGTATATTAGTCTGAACTATTTATCTCTGGTTTTGCTTTTTTATTTGGTTCACAATGTGTTTTTGTAATACTTTGAGGTTCTATCAGAATTATAAACCTGTTAGTTTTGATCAATGACAGCACTTTTTCCCCAAAAAATTTGCTGAACTGTTTAGTTAATGCTCTTGAGGTTGTTCATGTTGCTATGCCATTCTTTGTAAACTGCTCCATTAATAAAAATACAACTATAATGTTCAAGTGAATGACTTGGGCTTGTATAAAATACATCTGATACTAAACCTCTCCCAGCTGAGGAATAGAAGAAACCAGAGTAGAAGAGATGTTAAATTTATGATATCTATGATTCATTATTTTAAAAACAAGCTTCTCGGTGATGTGTAAACTGCCAAATCTGATGATGCAATTTATCCTACACTTTTTGTGATTCTCTTTAACTTTTACATCTTTTGAAACTCAAGATATGGAAGATGTTCCTATCAAATTCTCCTAAAGAAATTCAAAACTGGGACTCAAGACACTGTTTTCAAACACTGAACCTTACAGACATTAGATATTCACTTTATATTGTGAGTATCATAAATTATTGTAAACTACAAATATGAGCAAGCTGACAAAGTGGTGCAGAAGGTGTTGCAGAAAATCTCATAATTGGAAAGTGAAAGGACAGTTTTCTCATCACAGTCTGATGTTGCTGACAGTAGCTGAGAAAGACACTTCAGTGAAGCTGGAAAAACATTAGTTCTTAATAAAAAGTTCTTGCTTTTTTCCCTGACTATAATGTAGGATTTTAATTCAGCAATAGATGAATCTTCAAATGGGTCTAAATTTTCAGTTTGCCTCAAGGCTGAGGAGTTTACTCTCTCAAATTCTGCCATTTCCAAAAAGAGGCTTAGATATTACATGACACTATCAATGTTCATCTTCCATGACAGCCAATGTATATTTTATATGTTGAACTGAAAACATATCTGTATTTCTTGATTAGAGAATATTTGAGGTGAGATTTCTAGTGTTTTTCTGTTCTGGTCTAGCATCACTGACTGAAAAATGTTTTATCATGTTTTGGGCTCTTTGACATGAAATACAAGAGAAAATGAGGTATTAAAAAACAAATAAACTTCCATGAACGTTAAAGAAGGAAGGTCACCTCTTATAGCTCTGGAAAATGGTTCAAACAAGGATGTGGCTCATTCATTTCCAACTGATTCTATACTTGATGCAGTTCACAGTAATTCAAGTGAGCAAATTTAAGACACGAATTGCCAGACAGTTGTGTATAACTTCACCTTCCTCCTTCCTTCCAACATTAGTGATTCCACCGGGAGCGCCACAGTGGATTGTTGACCAAAAAGACAATTTTATATTTACTTCTAAATGCCAGTAACTGATCAGGCAGCATGACCCAGTACAACGAAGGGAGGCAATTACTTTTGAAAGGGTGAGAAAAGGCTCTGATTTGTGTTTTGCTTGTTATGAAATAATTGTAATAAATTCTTTCCCCAAGAAATTTCTCCCCCTCCTCATGTGTCATTCTTGGTGATCCCTGGGGTACCTTTATGTAAAAGTCAATTGGCATAAAAGGTCTTTTCTTTTCCTACTGGGTGATTTGACAGTCAACTTTGAGAATGCTTTAACTTCCCATTAGCTGTTGCTAATTTACAAGAGAACTCCCATGGAAAACAAACAAACAAACAAGCACATAATTTGATGCAACATCGGTCTGGAACACCAAACAAAGCCATTAGGAACAGCTCAACTATTCAGATTAGTGAACACAGGTGACCAGGGAGAAGAGGCAACCAAGCAACCATCAGAGCTATGTCATTCTCTGAGAGAACTAGCATGATTTCCTTCATTTATTCATCTTTCAGGGGGGTTCAGAAACATGTTGTGAAAAAACTCACACATAAAGACAAAATTAAAGGTAGAGTTCATCTTGAAGAAATTTGATCTGCAGTAAATAAACAAACACGGTTCATCCTCTTTCCTAACTCATCCACAGGGACATAATTTGAGAGTCTAATTCTTTTCATATAAAGAACTGCACAGAGAAAAGCTAGACAGACTCCTCTAAGTGTCCTTTTCCAGGCTTTAGAAATTGAACCCACTCTGCATTCCATGTTAAATCCTTCTGCTGCAAACACAGCCTGTGAGGGTTGGTGGATAAGAGGTTTTTACTGGATCCATTAAAAAACAAACAAAAAAAAAGCAATAGCATGGAGAATTCTGAAAGCCCATTATATATTCAGTGTGTAATTAGTGTTCATTTCTTCAATGGAAAATAGAAATATTTCTTTTGTGTCATACCTTTAAATCTTATGTTAAATCTAGTCCTAATGACTGATTAACATCTCATAGTGTGAAACTTCATTGTAAACAAGTATGTCTTTACTTCAATGAACTTAAACTTTAATTAAAATGTGGTTATAAAATTTGCATGATTATTTTTAACCATATAATTTCTGGTGTCTTTGAAAAAATTGATCAAGCTTTATTGCTAAGGCCATGCAAGAAACAAAAAGACCAACAAAAAGATCACTGCTTAGGTGGACCAGGACTGACTGGCAGTTAACAGGGTTTATTTTACATTCAGGGTGCATCCAGGGAAACCCTGACCCAAACACAAATAATTATGAAGTTAACCGGGAATAGGATATATCATTAATGGTATAGGATCTGATAGTTATGGAACAGAGGACTGGAAAGGCAGGGAAGGGGGTTCACTGTAATGAATGTATGGAGGTGTCACGGTCCGCCGAGGGAAAGAAGGAACGGTCCACACAGTGTGGGGTAGAAACAGGTGTGAGCAGGTGTGAACACTTTGTTAGGGGCACATGGGACTCTTATAGGGTTCGGTGGGAGGATTCTAGAATTTGGGTGGAGTTAGGGGCAGGGAAGGAGGGTTCATAACTTATAAGGGAAAAATAGGGGTGGCTAGCCTTGTATGGTGGTGGTGCACTGTGCCACCAGCCAGCCTATGGGGTTTTAGGGGTACAGGGACCAATCAGGGGACTGTAACCGGGGTTCCCAGAACCAATCAGAACGATTGAACATACAAAAGTAATTGAATAGTAATTATTATCTTTCTAATACATCTTCTAACTGTAACACCATAACGGTATAAAAACTTTAAAAAACAGCGGCTCTATGGGGATGGATAGCTGGTGGTTATGGCAGTCTCTAGCAGCAGATGAATTCATCTACTCATAAAAATCCTCTTCTCGGCAGTCCCCTACAGGTGCCTTCCTTACAGGTGCTTCCCCCACATGGAGGCAATAGAAAAATAAGATTGCATCTTGAAGGATTTAGTCATGCCACTCTGTCAAAGATGTTTAAGGTATCACTCAGCCACAGGTCCTAGTAAAACCAAGAAAGAAGCAGAACTAAAGTGCTTTAAGACCTGTCAAATTACATTATTTTAAGACAACATGAAATGTATCTGTCAGTCCCAAGCAAAATACTTATTGTGCTTTTTTGGGGGGTAAGGATGGATGTTTGTTTTTTTTGGCTTTGTGGTTTATTTTTCTAGTGGAATGTAATTTTATCATTTTTACCTGTACTTTGAAAGAATCATTAGTTTGAAATGAAAATTCAGTATATTTCATTCTAAGTTTTTAACAGAATAAACTCATAGCCTTTCTTCAAATGTTTCTTTCTTTCTACCTAAAGCTAATTGATGAATTTGTATTACTATTTGAATTAATAGTTATTTCTGTTCACCCATTTCTATGGGCTAAGCAATTACTCCATCACCATCTGAGTGTTACCCAGCAGAATCAAGCAACAGGTTTCCAGCTCAGAAAAACAAAAGCTAGTTCTGTCTGTGTTTTCTTTGAACCTCTCCTGCAGCACAATGAAACTAGTCAAACTGACTCCTTGATCATCCCTTCTATGCAGATAAATCCCCCTCGGGAGCAGGGCTGAGGTAATGCCAAAGACAGTTCTCTCTCCTTTGTCAGATCAGCTCCCAAGGGTTGTGAGTTGACAGGAAAGAGTTGAAGGACATTTTAAGCTAACAATATCTGTCCACAGAAAAGAAAAAATTAAAAAAAAAAAAAAAAGAATTTAAACTTCTTTTATGTGCTTTTTCCTTCTTTCCTTTTTTTTTTTTTTTTTCCCCCTCAGTCATTAGGGCTGTATTTGGCACAAATGGTCCAAAGTACAGAGACCAGACATCAGTCATCTGCCAGACAAATCCACCTTGCAGTGTATTGCCTTTCTCAAGGGATCACATGTGTTGCATCTGTTGTACCTGGAATGCAGTCCTTTGGTTTTGATATGACATTTGTTTCCACAGCAACCATCTGGGAAATAACTATAGGTGCTATAAACTACATAGGCAGGATTGCTATGACAAATAATTCCAACCTACAAATCAAAACACAGAAGAGAATGAAAAAATAAATGTAATTCCATCTGTACAGTCTTACACCAAATAGTCAGACACATGGCAGAATTCAAAGTCTCCAATAGGCTTCAACTGCTTATTTTCCAGCTCTTATACTATTAAGGTTATCCTATCACCTGAAGAGGTACTTTTATGTTGAAACTATAAATAAATCTATCATGGAATTCTCAAAGCAAACAGATTATTACAGTAATGATAACCAGGATGGCATTTATTCTCAAGTATATTAGCAAAACCTCATACTTCAGTCATGAGGATACTTCAGGAAAGTACTTAGTGCCTATTTATTTATGTCAGTAACATCCAAAGCATTCCCAAATATTAGAAGAACCTGTTACTTGAATAGTTAAGGCCAGAAGTTTCTTGTAAAGATTGTCTTAACTGCCTTTCACATCACAAATTTCATATTATTTCAGACAATCATTTATAGAAGCACCACAGCTTGGATTTAAAGACAATTTTCACTGCTAAGGGCACAGCTGCTGTTTGACAACGATGCACTGCCCCAAATACAGCTGGAGGGTGCCACAGTCAGTAATTGCACCCCCCTCTACTAGTGCTGATACTTGACACAAAAAAGTCTGTACATGCCTGAACTTCAAAATTTTTTTCCTCCTTGGAGAAAGAAAAAAGTCCAAAGAGAATCTAAGCTTCCTTTTATGAACATTGTCAAGTCTATATTTGAATTCATCTTTTATGGGAAGATCAGTCATTCAAATTCTCTCTTAGAGGGAGTATTTTCTTGAGTGAGAACCTTCATGTGAAGAAAAGTATTCAATGCAAACTTTTCCAGAAGTTCATTGTTTACACTATACAGTAGATGCTGTGCAAACAAGTCACAGACTCTGCCAAAAACAGGAGTGCTTTGATATCATATAACCAATAACACAAGAGAGAAAGGTGCATAAAGGTCATTGTATCAGTTCCTATTTATTTATTTTGGGTATTTCACTTGTGCAATTCTGTATACTTCCATTAAAAAACACTAAAAAATATTAAAAAAAAAACTCAGTCAGGAACACCATTTGACATTCCAGCCATTAACATGGGTGATTTTTGAGAGATAACAGATTTGAAGAGGAATGTGGAGAATAATGTTGTATCATTGTGACATTTCATTTTTTGTGACCATTTCCCAGTTCAATAAATTTCACTAACAAAAGGAAAAAAAAAAAAGCCTCAAAAGCTCCCAATGAAGTAGGGCAGTGCTGCTATTCCAAATTTATTATGGGAAGATGAGACACAGTGGGTTAAAGTTAAATACAGAGACTGAAGTCACACTAAACCAGTGTGACTCATCTTCAGAATGAAGCCCACCTAGGTCCTCCTTCTTTCTCTTAATAGCATGACTGTGCTTGCTCTCTAAAGTCATGAATATATATAAACAGAAATTGCCTTCCTCCTGCCACTGCATGGGCTGCCACAACATGCTGAATGCAAACAGCAATGATTCCAGGGAACTGATTCCCTAACCATATCATTCAGAGCACAGGGATGCTTGATGAATACATTCTGGAAGGTATTTCACCTGTGTGGTCTATGCTTTTACTTCATAATTTCTGCTGAAAGATCAAAAATGTGCAGAAACAGGGGTGAGGGAGGCTTTTAACTTTTCTGTTCTTCACCAGCTGTTCTTCCGTTCCACTGAATTTTCACTTACTGCATCTTCAGATTGACTATGAGAATTTGAGGGGTATCAAAAAAACCCCCAAAACCACAGAAATGCTCAAAAAGTATGGAAGGATGAAAAAATAGGAAACAACTGAGAAACTGACAGCTAACATAAAGCACTCTCTCTGCTTCATAAGTTTGATTTTAATTATTATCATCACAAAACCCTTAGTCAATGCCAGAATACAAAATTTGGACTACAGTTAATAAAAACATATCTAGAAGCCAATGCTCCATATATTTCTTAGGATTTTGTGTTCATGAAGTTTATTAAAGGGATGTTTGGAAATAAAATGCCTCCTCTTTGGGCTAATTAAAAGATAGGGTCAGGGTGATAATAATGAGAAGGGGATTTGTGAGACATCAGGAGAAACATTTTACACTGAGGGACTGAACAGCTTTGAGACTGAAAATTGTGAGAGAAATGAACACCAATTTAGGGAAAAAAGAAATGGATCTGATGAGTACTCTGAAGTCACTCTCACTGTTCCTAAGGGAAGATTATGAAAAATCCCCAACCTCGACATCCCTTTTTCTTCTTTTTTATTTGTTTTTGGACAGTAAATATAAGGGTTATTAGTGTTGCTTTGCATCATTAGAGTTAGCCATTTCTTTCCTGTTTTATAAAGGAGAATAAAGAGAAAGAAAGTAGTTTGAGCTTCATTTGCAATGTGACTACAAGGAGCAAATCCTCAGCTCATCTACTTGTTTGAAAGATGGACTAAAGAAAATTTACTCTAAAGGTAAATTTCCTGCTTGAAGATGCTGAGATTCATAGTTTGATCCACAGAGCTGACCAGCAGTAGCTTTCTCAAGAGTCAGATGATCTGCAACCAGTTGGCCTTCCATGAACAGGCAACTGACTCTATGTGTCTCCCTACACCTGCCCAAGCAGTTGGTTTAACAGCTGGAATTCTCTCTTCTTCTGGCTCATTTTTTTGCTGAAAAGAGTGTTGTAAATTCCTTGTGTCTAGTGTTTCATAGTGTATAAGAGTCCTGAAAGAAGGGAAATTAGTTAATAGTGCTATTCTAGGGTAGCTGTTACAAGGTTATATTTGTACAAGTGTACAAATGCCTCACTGTGGGAACTGTTGTGTATAAGCAAGCACAAGAACACATTGCCATTTTTGCTTACTCTCTGCTCCCACTTCAACACATTTTTCAGACCAAACAAGAATAAAAATAGAAAAGGAAATGATGTCACAGAAGCAATTTCTTGGGACAACTTGCTACCATCTTGCTGGAGCAGAACCATGGTGTATGTGGTGACTTGTCTTGCTCAGACATTCTGCAGCACTGAGTGAGTGAAGTTCATTACAGTTTGATTCTGGAGTTGCATGCTATCATCCTAGCTGAAGCTACAGCCCTTGCTGGTGCTCCAAAACAGCACAGTGAGTGTGCATCTCTCCTTCACCCTCCACTCCCAGCTCTGGTCAATGTGTATCAAGGTTTACTATAAACCCCATTTACCACATAACTCAAATGTTTACTGGATGTACATATGAAACATAAACTATCTTACTCTCACCTTCTTCCGTATTCCAGGGACATGTCAACACTTCCTTTCTCTAGTTAAAAGCAGGCATTTATCACTCTAAATATGTTTCCATTAAGTTAGGAGAGCTTTGACAGGAATGGGGAGTTGATATTATATGCTGTCTTTAAATTGTTCAGCAAGGAATTTAAGACACCTTTGAAGTCTTGGACACAGTGGAGTCTGTGCACAGCCTAATACTGTATCTCACTGCTTTCATCCTTGGGGCAGTAAAGTACAATGTGGAACTTTCTCAAACGGGAACTTTCCAGATCATGTGCAGGTCAATGTGCACCTTGTGCATTGCTGCACCATTACAGAATAGCTAATTCCATAGTTATCTTCACTCTCAGCACTCAGCATAAATTGCTGTTCAGAAAAGTTAGAAGGATCTAAATGATGAGGTAGACTTTCAACACCATGCAAGTTATTTCCTAAATGCTTGTAATTCCATATTTAAAAAAAAAAAAAAAAAGGCAGGGGGGGAGGGTGAGAAAGGAACAATTAGAATATGACAAATTATTCATCAGTTTCTCCCCACGCTAATGAGACATTTCACCAGGCAGTTAATTATACCAGAATGATTAGTGCATCCATGCTTATGCTGACACCTCTGGAACATGAAAATCAGGTTGTTCAGAAAAATCTAATGCTGTTACTAGACTTCATCAAATAGTGTCTCAAAAACATTTCAATGTCTCATCTAAAGGATTTGCACAGCTTAAGTTAATTGGAGATAAATTTATTCATCCAGGTTTCTTTAATTTTCCACATTTAGCTTCTAAGGGATTTTTCATATTTTTATCATTTTTGATAAATGTTGCAACACTAAAAATTAGTCACTTCCTATCCTTAATCAGAGAAGGAAGTAGGTTACTGCTCTGCATCCCATAAAACACAAGAACAACCTAATTAAAGATTTGGTGTTTGGCACCATTCCGTGACAGTTTTGTACATCACTGGAGTTGGATTTCATTATTAAGTCTTCCAAAGGATGTTGCAACATCTGAGGTAGGGATTAAGAACTCTATGCCTGGGTCAAACTAGTAATTCTGATTTCAGTATCATCCATCACAAATATTTTTTCTCCCGAGATTGGCTTTGAGATCCATATGGGCCTTCAAGGACAACTGACCACTGTTCTTTGCCTTTCTCCTGTGCAGAATGCTTACTGAAATAACCCCGGTTTGAAGGACACCTTGGGTGCCCATTCCCTCTGGATGTCCAAGGAAAGCAACCCTTAATCTGTCAATACTCTCTCCATTGACAGTCACTGCTGGTGCCTTGGGCCTTATTTTTGCTTCCCTGTCTTGAGGTAGCTGAGACCAAGAGCATCATCTTTGAAGAAAGCCTGATGTGAGAGTGATAACTCAGAATCACCTTAGGGCCCTTCACAACTCCAAACCTCTGGTAATACCTGAATTAATACACTATGGACTGTCCTGACCACATTGTTTTCACTAAAAGGTCCACCTGTACTCTTCCTTGGCCAAAACTCATGTGTGTATCAGCCACAACAACAACAACAAATTATCCTCTTTCCAATCCTAGGTGCAGGATGGAAAATCCACAGATGCACAAATGTGCGCTGGTAGTTGAAGTGAGTGTCTGCGGAGCAGCTTTGTGGGCAGAGGCAGGGGAAGCAATTACACTAAAATCATCAGATATTTTGTCAAAACACTTGCAACATTTTTATAGAACTCCTCAGAGGGCTGTAATTCACCCAGGTCCATACTTCATGGATTGAAGGTGAAGTGAACAAAGTAGAGTGGTTTCTTCAAGCTGCAGTTAATGGCTGCAGTTAATAGCTTGTGATATCGGTAGCTGGTATGGGAACTGCAATTAGTTTTACTAAAGGAAGAAAAAGCTTGAGGTAGCACAAGTTGGGAGCACCAATATTAATTAATTCTGCAGAATTAAGGGGTGGTGTCATTATGGAACCTGTGGTTTTGAAATACAAAGGATGAGGCTTTAGAGGGCCACAAAAGCTTTTACTCAATCATTTGGTACCTTTTATTTTTTTTGTTTGGGTTTGTTTATATTTTGTTTGTTTGGGTTTCTTTCCTGTTTGTTTTCTTTTTTTTTTTTTTTTTTTAACTGAGACTAATGCGTCATGTAGAGGGAAATAAAATGAACATATCATGAAGAACATCAGGCAGGGGTTTTGTGTTGCATCTGTGCTGTACCCTAGGAGAATAGTTAGAAAGAGGTTGAAGGTCTTGTGTGTTTTGTAGAGTAGTGCCCTAAATGCCACGAATTTAAGCTTAGTCTTACATACACACAGCATCAAAAAACACAGCCCAAAGAGAAGCTGCCTATGGGTTTTCCTGTGTTAGAGGCACATCTGGCAGGCTAACCAGATGTGGGATCTTTCCTAAGAGCAAATACGCTCAGGGCTGAGCGTTTCATAAGGGGGAGCACAAGCTGCCTGCTCTACAAGTAGGGATGCTTCCAACAGCATGGACTGGTTTTGTCAGGAAAAGGCTGGTGAGTCCTTTTGGCTCGTGTGATTGTCCAAGCCTACATTGCAAAAAAGATCAGGGAAGAGTTGTCAGAGTGGTAATGGCCAGCCATCTAAGATATATGGTTAACATTTTTTTTTCTCTTCCCCATTATTTTCACAGAATGGATGCCTCAGAGGTTTTTTGTATTCTGGCATGACAGGTGAGATAGAAGAAATGGATTATCCAGAAAGACCGGGTATTTATGCAGCAACAGCACAGGCAACTTCAGAGTTTTGGGAGAGAGCTACAACATCCATATGATGTCTGGAGCAGGCCCTGGCTCTGTGGAGGGGTGCAGGTATGCGAGGTTGATAGGGTTGTTTCAAGCAGTCTTTTTACCATATAAACTATTGAAGAGGGTTGTCCACATAAAGCAGAAGTCCTGTGCTGTCACTTGTGCCGTACAGTAACAGAGAACACCATTAATTTCATCCATTGAGTAAAGAGCTGCTGCCCAGAAGCAAAACTGTCACAACTTGGCTCAGAGTTCCGAGAAAAGATAATTTCTCAGAAAAATCTTTCTACCTTTCTCTTAGTCAGTGTGAGAACTGTGCATTGGGCACCATAATATACTGACCACAGAGCATGCACATGACATGACAAGCGCCTTTAGTTTTGGGGTGGGGTAAAGCTCTTGGTCACTTTGGATAACCACTATCCAGGGCTTGAGAAAGCTGTCAGCTACCTCTTGCATTTGACATGCAGTGAGAAGCCAGTGCACCACTACTTGAGCGTGCAAGTTGTTGATGTCTCACCAGAGGCTGTAAGGTGTGAGTTGCTGATGGAGTTTCTCAAAAAAGCCCAGGAGGCTTCTCCAGTTGTCACACTGGGCTGCAGTAGTCCAGGACCCATTAATGCTCCTTGACATTGAGGCAAAGTTAGTGTCAATGGAAGAGCACCCAGTGTCCCTTAGAGGGTCTAGGATTGCATTCTGAAGGTAAATAACCTAAGTGAATTTTAGTTGAGCTGCCTTGGAGTAGATAGGATCTAAACAGACCAGAAGCCAGGAAGGAGCTGCAGGGAGATAAGGCCAGAAAGAGAAATATCTTCATTTTTTTATTTTAAACCTGAGTGACAGTTTTTCCTGCTTGATTTGAAAATATCAATCAGACTTGGTGATAGAACTAAGCAGCAGAATCGAGTATGTGAGTTTAAGCAGTGTAACAGGGAAAACTTAATCCCCAAACTACCCTCTACTTTGTCATAAGTGAGCTATATTGTATTTTGAGTTTACAATGATCAAGATTATCCTCCAAAATAAATAATAAAATAGCGTCTCATATCTACAGCAAAAAGTTTGAGTCTTATGGTATAAATAGGAAACAATGACCTTGACTTTTCTTTCTCAGAGGTTCAGACAAAAAAAAAAAAAAAACAAAAAAGCTAATTGAAAACATTGGTTAAGTCAGTAAAATTCTCTTAGAATGAAAAAAAGTAAGAAAGAAGAGAATCAGAACTGAGATGCTTCCTATTTCTTTTTCAAATATTGCACAAGTCTTCCTCTCACCTTGTCCTTCCCTAGTTAGCATCCCTACTTTGCATGCAGAGCCAGCTCCATGATAAAATCCCTTCATCGCATCCACAGAGTATACAGCCAGCCTCAGCCAGGGAAATGGATTGAAGGATTCAGCAAGACCACAGTGTGTTTAAATCCCTGCAAAAGAGAAAGGAAAGCTGATAAAAACAAAATAATGACCACATCCTTCCTGTTAGGTAACAACAGCTACCCTTAGAGCTAAAACACTTCTCTCTAGAATATGAATGCCAGGATTTTGCTTTATCTTCAAGGCTGGTTTTGTGATCATACTGAAAATACTAAAAGCCTAGTTTCCCTGTTTTTGTTCCCACACACACATTTTCTTCAGGTACTGCAAAAACTCAAATAATCCCTTTCTGTGACTGAAAACATCAGATTTAATGCAACTTAGGAAGGTTTTACCCTTTAGGCGAGTGCTGATAATTCAACATGTTCCTACTCACAGCTACATTTGTTTAATCTCCATCTCAGCTTTCAGTCAAGGTGTGGGGCTGGGATCTGCAGGAAATACTGGTTTTTCCTCTCTTTCATTGTCTTCCAAACACTTCCTTAATTGATTAATTATTTTTGATTAACAGATACACTGCAAATTTCAACACACCCACACAGAAATCAACCATTAGAAACAATCGCAGTGTTAACAAGACGATCCATTTCATCCTCTTATGGAAGCTAATAAACCACTGTGAATTTATTGTGATGGAAACAGTGTCTGTTTGCAACTGGACTGATGAGCAGTTACTCTTGTAAGTAGGCACTTTAAATAATTCTTCTCATTTGTTCCTGACAGGAAAAAAAAATAAATATATATATATCCATGCACATCTTATTTTGATTATCTGGTATCTGAAAACGCATTCTTAAAAGAATGTTTCTAACTATTGTCTTACAAGAGGGGAAAAAAAGACATTTGAGTTGACATTTTGGAACTTAAAATGGGAACTCAGTTTTAAGTACTTGGAACAGTATATGGAATTTATGAAATTCCGATAATTTATCTGTATTTGTCAATTTACAAGAGTACTCTAGCCTGTGGAATTTCTATATCTATCCACAGCTCGAGGTCTATTCCACTTCAGTCAGCTTTCTCTCACTCATAACCACTAACCTTGATCCTTTTATTTAATTCTTACTTGCCTCCTGACTTATATGATGGGTCCTTAGAGTTTTCTCAATGGTGCTTCCTAAGGTGACAGTAACAAATACTCAGCTGTTCAGAGATCTTTCAGTACTTCTCTGACTTTCAGATATCCTTTTAATAAAGTTTTCTGCAACATCGCAATAGTCATAATCCTGTGGTCTTTAAATAACAGCCTATCTAGCAGTAGTTTGCTTGTGGGGTGAAGAACAGGCTATGCCTCTCACCTGTGCTATCTCTTAATTGCTTTTCTACAGGATTCTATTTTGTAGCTTTGGTGATCACAGCCTACATTTCAAAAGGATCTGAACAGGTTTTGGTTTTTTTTTTTTTTTTTTTTTAGAATCAAGTACCTGTACACTTCTATATATCCACTCTTCTCTTGGGTATCCTTTTTCCACAGATAAAGTGCTGTCTGTAAAGTGTTCAGTATCCTTGTGTACCTCATAAAGGTTTACTATTTTCCCATAATGTATTTGAAATGTTAAACAGCATTCCAAGCAAAACAAGGAAGTATCCGCACTGACACAACCTGCTTTATTACTTTCAATACGTTAGGCACCTTTTGGAGAATGACTCTGCCTCACTGGCAGTGGGAATGGATTTCGTTTTTATGTATGTATTTCACTGGTTTGTTTCCTTGCTAAGGAAAAGAAATGCAATATTTTTTCCCTCTAGCAAACATGCTGCTTGCTAGCTCTGCTGGATCTTCTTTAGCATACCCAAAACAATTATTTTCTACACAGCTTTTGCCTTGACTTTACAAGACCTGAAACTATCTTAAATCCTGAGCTGAGGTTGAGTTGGGATCTTTGTGTCTCTTTCCTTCCACAGTTCTATTGTTTTAATTCTAAGAAAATACTTTTTTCATAAAATCATGTTTTAATCCTAAACAAAGTGTTTTTACACTTCATTGCCTATTGTTCTAAGCCAAAAGCTTTTGGAATTTATATGGGTTTTATTCACCCAAACTGTAAGTCTCCATTCTAATTAATCATCAATTGTAGGCCCAAATTTGACACCTTTATCTTTGCTGAAATACACAGTGAGACATACAAAACAGAATACCACAAAGTGAGTTCCTTATCCTACCCCCAATGAAAATCGGTTTGGCCTAGTGACTGCTTTTGATTAAGAAAATGCTGATTTCTTATGAAGAATTAACTCATAGAAGGCTAGAAATCTTTCAAGATATGTTCTCCCCTCTCAAAAAGGAGTGTCTTAGCAGAAGATCAGTGAAAATTGCCAAGTATGCAAACCTTGTGGGAGATCTGCTGCTTTCAGCTTTTTTTATGAACTCCCACCACTCTTCTATTTTATATCTACAAAGAGTAGAGTACTTCAATGCCAATGCTACAATTCCACCTTTGACAACCTCTGCTGAAGTTAACAGAAAGCTGCTTAGGAGCAAGCTGTCACCAAAAATAAAGGTGTCTTTTCTGCCTTTTTTTTTTCTATTATTATTATTGACTTTCAGTCTGAGAGTGAAACACTGGTTTAACCTTTCCCATTTCTCTTCCACACTACAAGAACATTTCAGCTCTGGTGGGAGTTTCAACAGCTTCATTCAACATCATGTTCTCCATCACTCACAGCCAAGTCATCCCACATTCATAGTCAGAAGGCTAATTCATCAGCACCAGCTCGTGTTGTGAACAAGTTAGTTTGAAAAGCCTCCTGCCAGTTCCCCTGATCTGTGCAATTCTACACGTAGAGAATGAGTTAATATTTTGCTACGTATCTGATTAGTCATTTCAGAATCTCAAGGAAAACATACTTGAAAGTTACACAGTGAATTTGGTCTGAAAAATCATTTACAAAATGTGGCTGGAACTGTGTGTGCATTACCCCTGTTGTAAGCAGGTAAATTAAAACACAGAGATGAGATGTACTCTGGGATCACACTTAGCCAGATACAAGCTGAGAGAAGATAGAAGAAATCAGTTTGTCCCCAGCATTAAATATCACAAGATACTCAAGCTGTTTTTACTCTCAGGGTAGTGAAATTATCCTACATCCCCAGTTTTTTGTGTGTTTGTTTTTGCCAGACTAAATAATCCCTAGATGTTCATTCCAAACTTTGGACTCCTCAGGGTCTGTATGATGAAGCAGTCATGGAAATGGGCTAAAATCCAGTCTTTTTCCTAATTTCTAGGGTTGTTTCACTACTTTGTCAAAGAAAAATATTTGCTCTCTAAGTATGGCTTGGCCTAGGTAAACAGCATCCAGTTTTGTGAGAGTGTGCAGGCTGCCACTTTCTCTGGAAGAAATATTTGTCATAGAATCACTAGAATTGGAAAAGACCTCTAAGATCTAACCAGGCCACTGGCCTCAACCACAATACATAAAAAGAGAAACACTACTGAGGCACACTCAATACTAGGAGAAACTAAGTCTGGCAATGGATCCCAAATAAATTCAGCAATATATCATAGCATGTTCCTGAAATGGAATGCCTGCGTGCATGAATGGCATTGCTACTAGAACACAAATTTCAAATGCAGCACATTAATGACATTTTGGGATGATACAGGTGTGAGATTTGTGTATGTGTTGTTGTTTTTCTACAAAAAGGCAGTGAGGGGCTTCTCATTATTTCCAAAGGCTGCAGAGAACAAAGGTGTATTGAAAACAAACATGGAACACAAGGGGAGCATTAGCAAAAATTTTGATCTTGGAAGAGGGGTTTTGATGTTTTCATGAGATCATTTCATGAGATTCATTTTGTTCTAAAGAACAAATAAGCTTGTTTCTTTCATGTAACCCATATTCAAGTGCAAGGAGTACTGTCAGAGATGTTATTCTATTCATTACACAAAACGGAAAAACTGAGAAAACAAAACTGAAATGTACTTAACCCCCCCACGAGTAGGTTCCCTTGCTATAATTTACCATAGAACAGAGGTGAACTTGTTATTTTTCCACCGAGAAGTATATATACTCAGTTTCTCTCCCTTTTCTTGAACAAGAAAAGAGTCTCTAAATGCATGTCTTCTGAAAGCTGCTCTTTGTTTATCTTAGGCTGCACAAGACAACACTTTTTGCAAGCATGACAAGTAACTTTCCTGCCCTCTCCTTTAGAAAAGCCAGCATATCATTAGGTGGTCTCATGTCACTAAAGGTCCATGGACCAGCAGGTCTACCCTGGTCAATAGCTGCAAGCATAGATTTTTCAAATAGACAAAATTAAATTGAAAACTAAAAATGAATCCATTTTAAAATACTTTTCCTCTTCAGCAATGTTAAGAAAAGAAATCTCATTTTACAGATGGCTCTCATTTATTAATTAACTAATTATGTACCAAGGAATGTTGAAATGGCAGTAGTCAAGACTTTTGCCTCAAATCTAAACAACATTGGCTCAGTATTCATAATTCTATCTGGTTCCACATTTCTTCTCTCCCACCTAAAAAGGCAAATTTGCCAAAGTATTCCTATTTGAAAGGAGTAGAACTTCCCTAATGCACTAACATGTCGCATGTAGTCAATTCCAAGAATTGCCAGATGCCTCCACCTCCAGAAGTGCCACACCTCTACTAGCACTGAAGGAATTTTTCAGTTTCATAAATTAAAGATCAGAACAACATTAGAAAGACTCACGGAATTATTTTTTTAACTTTTTGAAGGAATTTCAAGTATTTATGGAACACAGAAGTTTTCCAGCTTATGTCTTGCCCTAAGCCTGAACTACTGGGCTGTTTTTAGTATGCCTTTACTGAATGCAGCAAGTGATCACAATGTTAGGTTTCTGCTTACTTGGGGGCCAAATGAAGGATCTCTGGATTCTCTGTGGTGAGAGCTTTGGGCATTATGTGGCAGTAGAGACTGAACTGTCACACACTGGAGAGCAAAGAATGTTTTCTTTCATCTCTGAAGTCACCAGAAAAAAATTGCGAAGAATGGGATTCGAGCTACTAAACACCTGATGTTCACACTGAACCTATGGGGGAAAGCATGCGTGTTTTTTGTGGAATTGTGGATCTCTCTTCCTGCAGAAACAACAGTAAGAGAGGTTACACATCTCACAACCCCATCATCCCCACACTATTCAAAGAGCAAATGTACACAACACTGTAAAAACAAAAAGTGCTGTCTTCGTAAAAGACGTTTGGGAAACCACAGCAGCAGCTGACAGTATGTTACTGTGGAGATTAATTACTTCTCATGCTTCCAGAAAGTCCATTAAGAAATCTAATCTACAAAATGGTCTCTCCTACACACATTACTTTTCCATTAACATTTTGAAAGCATTTAGCAATTAAGCAACACAGGTGATAGCATGTGCAATCCTTGAGAAGTAGTGGAAGAGAGATTTCCATAATATTTTCACACTGAAGTAGAAACAGCACAGCAACAAGAGGTGCAGCAGCAAGCACTATTTTAGTGAAGTCTAGCCAGAAAAGATACATGGCAACAGTCAGAAAAAATTGAACCACTGAATCTAAATAATTTCTGAGTTTCCTTCAGTTAGATTTTCCTTCGTCACTTTCCTTTTCCATGATATCAATCTATATTTTCCTTCTCCCTGGGTTTATTCTCTTTTTGGTACCATTTCTTCTGTCCTTAACTTCTTCTTGTAATGTTTGTGGTGTGCAAAAAAGAAATATGTTGATCTGCATTTTTTTTGACATTGTTCATGTCTGTGGTACAGTCATTTGTCTTCATTTGTGTTTGGAGGATTTTGTTCCCTTCTCCTTCTGGGACCTTAAGCCTGAAATTTTTCCCTTTTCCTTCTTTACCTGAATCACATTCTGTGGTTGTTTTCATCCTGTGATACAGTGGGACCTTTTACCAGCAGAGAAAGCCAAAATAGTGTAAGTATATACTTCTGCTTGAGAATTTTCCTTCAAAGTATTCTATCTTGCCTCATCCCACTGTACTTTTGGCTCCATCTGCCTTCTGTGCAGCATTTATGAGGTTGTCTGATCTGGCACTGTTTTCCAGGTCTTTAGCTTTTGTTGGCATCTAATTTGATATTGATAACACTTTCTTGGCACCACTCTAAGCATAATTATACATGACAAAATGCATTAAGGATTTTCATTTTGGGCAGCTGAGTCTCCACAACTATTCATGATTTGGCATCTCTGAAGCTTGTCTACAAGACCAATTATGGTGATGGTGGGGTTTGTGATGTGTATATAACAACCATCCAGAAAAAACTGGAAAGTCACCAGCAAATTTCTTGCAGACTATAACAATGAAAATCTAAATGGATTTTAGTCAGTACATCCATACCATGGACTTGATTTAAAGATATCAAAATGAAAGCTTTGTATTCCACTGCTAATATCCATTGAGTATATCTTACACCAGTGTTGAGGATTTTTATCACCCTTATTTTATTTTCTCTACCTTACCTATTTCACTTTTAATTCTATGTTCACCTGGTTCAGAAAAAAAATGTTATATTTCTCTAATCTCTGTCTTTTACTCCATTTTCATCCCTTTCTATCCTCTGGCTCCCCTGTTCACACACTGATGATTTAATTGAAAATGAGGCTAACAGAATTAAGAGGCGGAATTTATGTAGACTGAAGATATTCAGCTCTAGACTTCACAATCCATTATTGCAGATGTTTCAGAAATAATGCAGTTTAACCTACTGCAGTATTTAGAATGGATGAGATGGACATCAATTCTTAGATAATTGCATTACTGAAAGGGCAAGAAGTACATGGAACAGGTTACAGGAGAGAATATTAAAGCAAGGTGAGATTAGTCATAGTATAATGGAATCACAGATGCTGGAGATGGAAAACACCAGTATAATTCCCCAAGCTCCTCTCCTTTGCCATGCCTAGTTTGCTTGGCAGTAAAACACAGTCTTAAATTCTTTGTTGAGTCTAAGTTCAGCGGTGCTGGTAGGTATTCATCTTTCAGTTTTCAGAGGTCACTCTTTACTTCAAAGAGACACTTTTTCTCCTTGTTGCTCTTGATGAAGAGTTACACTGCATACCATAGTCAGAATTATGGGCTCCTGAAACAGGAATGCTGGACAATGAAACTGTGAGTGTGAAAGAAAACCACACATAATGGCATTGGTTTGATTGCCCTGCAAAGACATTGGCAAGGACTATGAAACCACTGCATTACAGCCTGTAAACAGCAGATTGTGGAGTCAGCACAAAGAGCTGTACAAGCTGCTGTAGGTCTTGAACAAGATGTAGCATCCACTAATAGCGACATGCCAGTGGAAATAAGTGTGGCTGCATTCTCAGGGACTCAATTAGTGTTAGGCATACTTAATAAGGTAGGAATGCTTTTGAGAATTTGAGAGATGCTGAAACAGTAGAATCTCAGGAATGAATCTGAAAGTTTTGCCTCTGGGTAAACTGAAAGAACTAGCTGAAAATGCAGAGGTAGTCTAGAAAGCAAAATAAGCAGTATGAATAACACAGCGTGTAACTATTTGCCTCTAATATACCTACAAGTATGTTTCCAGAAAACCTCAGAAAGAAGCTCTTTAGAATACAGTAAGCCTTGTCCTCCATCTAGTGAAGAAGAAAAGATAATAACTGATTATTATAAGCTATATAACATTTTCCTTTCCAAAGGGTCCAACAGGACACTTTTTACATGGAAAAATGTCACATACGCTTTTAAAATACAGAAGGCCATATGCTGAAGTAATCTTAAAAGAAACACTAGCAGAAAGAGGGATGGTAGCTGGAAGAAGTTGGTAGTACAGACATGTTATGATCTGTTGCATTCTTCAGTAATCTCTTTTTTCAGTCACTTCAGTGAATCTTTTGTCAGGTTTTCAGTAGTGAAAGTCCTGCATGTGAAGCAAACACACCTTGACAATTCAAACTACACTGAAAAGACAGCTTCTCTATTTGATCCAAGTGTCCCAGAAAATTAGTTTTCAGACTATAAGACTACTAAAGTGTAGGTGGTAGTGTCCAACCTTGTGGCTTACTTCTGAAATCTCCTTGTTTGAGATTAAATTGGTGCTTAACCCTGAAGTCCAAGGAAGACACAAGTGTGGAATTACCATCAATGATATACTGATTGGGGCACAGTGATCCATTTCCATCATTGACATATGATAGAGACTTGAGTGGTGCTTTCCTACCCTTAAAGAAAGTCTATGAATATTTCTTGAATATATCTAAAACTTGAGTGGACACCAGCCACTCTGGTTAAAGGTGGTCTGGGCAAGGGTCTTGGGCAAGAGATCTCCAGAGTGATATCCCACCCCAGCAATTAAGTGAATAAGAACAACATTTAGTTTCACTTTATGTTGTGTTTTGGAGGAATATCTTGATGCACTAATGATGGTGATTTACAGTATGAGTGGGTACTAGAGATAGAATAAGGATGATTTGGCAAGAAGCAATACTAGACTTGGTTTGTTTAACTTTGGAAGGAGGTGAGGAGGAGGGTAATCCCTTGCAGAAAAATTCAGAACTCAAGAATTAAATTATCGGTGATATTTCTTCAGCCTACAAATTTAATTCAGGAAAGAAGGGGGATTGTTCATTAATTGTGATTTTATTTATTTTTAATATTATCCTGGGTTATTGTTTAAGTAATTGTTATTACTGACAATATTTATTGTTATTACATTTAGTAACAATAATATATTAAATTTACACATAATACATTTTATATATCATTAAATATATATGATTATACATAGCACATATTTACAAATTGCAATTATACATAATACATTTAATAAAAATAAATAATTTATGAAATTGTTATTATTGCTATTATGTCTAATTATTATATGTTGCTGGGACTTTATGCTTAAGGTTTTGTTTAGTTGGTTTTTTTTCTATCAAAGAAGACGTCAGGTAACCAGACATATTCTCAAATGGGCTGTGCAGGAAATTCCCATAATATGTTTGGTTTATAATGAGATTTCTGCAATGTCATACTGCTGTTCTACCTGAAAAATAATTGACTTTTATTTAATGAATTTTGTCCTAGCTAATGTTCTATGCAGAACACAGAACAATATTTTTCCATCAAATATCTACACTCAAAAAATATTTACCCTATGATATCTGTAAGGTAAATGTTACTTTATGAATTGGAATATTTGTCACTCCATGGAGTTGTTTGCCCTTTCCCTGAAATATTTATGCAGTACAATGAGAGTATTTACTCTTCAATTTAACCAGCAAATATTTGTAGGCCACCATCTTTTATGCCCACCACCTGCTCTTGAGACATCTCACTGCCAAACTGCTTCATTTCTCAGTTTCTTTTCATTTTTTACGCTATGCTGTTTGCTTCAAGATTTTCTGTGTCTTTTTTCTCAACTCTCTATTTCTCGTTCATCGCCATGTTTCTGGGAACACACCTCCAAGGAACAGGGCCAGGTTTCCATACATCTGTTGCAAAGTGACAACAGAGTATTATAGAATCATAGAACCATAGAATGGTGTGGGTAGGGAGTGACCTTAGAAATCATCTAGCTCCATCCCCCTGCCCTGGGCAGGGACATCTTCCACTAGACCAGGATAATCAGAACCCCATCCAACCTGGCCTTGAACACTTCCAGTGATGGGGCACCCACAACCCCTCTGGGTAACATTATGCCTTAATACCCTCACAGTAAATAATTTCTTCCTAATACCTAATCTAAACCTACTCTTTCAGTTTAAAGTCATTCCCGCTTGCCCTGTCAGTACATGCCCTTGTAAAAAGTCTCTCTGCATCTTGTAGGCTCCTTTCAGGTACTGGAAGGCTGCAATTAGGTCACCCCAAAGCCTTACTCTGTTGTTTTATGGCCACTCATCTCTGCATTTGCAAAGTACAAACCCAGAAGCCCAGGCTATTTTGTAGCACATAACAAGCTCAGGTACAATTTGGTCTCTGATATCCTCTGAGCATCTTTCTACACTATGGTTTTGTAGATTATTCCTCCACCTGAATATCAGTTGGAAATTATTTTCCCCTCTAGAAAAAATGTCTTTAATTTTTTTCTTTTTTTTTTTTCCTGTAATTATTATTTTTCTTTTAAATCTCACATTTTATTACCCTTCTTTAAGTAGAGCAGAATATTACAGTAATAGTTGTCCTGTTTCATTAAGGATATCTTTTTTTGTTTGTTTCTCCTGTATTTTCAAAATAATATGCTCTCATTTCCTCTTATATATTCTTAGACTTCTTATGCATTCCATCCACTTCCTAAAAAATGCAGATAATATAACAAAAATTACCAGTAATCACAAAATCTCAGAAACTGTTATTGATTATTTTTCAATTAAGGTAAAGAAGGCTTTAATATGCTGTCAGGCTGGAACCCTAAATCCCTTAATAGAGTTTCTTATTTTCCCAAAAAAGTCTTGTTCTGGAGTGTCATAAAAGGAGGTGACTTATAAATTGAAAGATTGCTTTCACTTTTTATCAGGAAGTCACCTCTGTGCCTTTTTATTTATTTATGTTTGTTTATTTACTTTACTTTCTGCTTCCATGGTAGTAAAGGAAACTCTCTTTCGCTCTGTTCACTGCTGTTTTGAGTCACACATGTTTTCACTGAACAGACAGTGTTCTGAGTCGAGATCAATTCAAATTTGAACAGAAAAGCCTTACATCAAACTCCACGCTTTCTCTTGCAGTCTGACATTACATCTGTAAGGTGACTGCCCATTCAGGAAACACTTGCCGCATGGCTAAGCTGGCCATGGGCACAGAAGTACTTGTGTGTGCAAGACAGTGTCAGGAGCTACACCTTTCCACAATTCCACAGAAGCACGCTCAGACTAAGAGCCAACCTAAGGTGTTCTATAGCCCTCACCACTGCAATCTGAGCACAGTGGAGATGGCGGTGGATTTATCATGCTGGGGCGTCTGTTCCCTTTCAGAGAGATTAATTTGATCATGAAAACTTGCCAGTCAGAACCAGGAGAGAATTTGAGGCTGTTTCCCAGAGAGATACTCACCGTGGTGAATAAGGTGCTGGCAGAGAGAGGGCAATCCTTGTGCCAGTCCAGGGGTGCCACAGCAATTGATGCTTCAGGTGTATGAGTGCAAGGGTGTTTGGAAAGATAAGGGAGTAAAGAGCAGAATTTCCTAATGCAACCCATTGGAGGCATTTGAAAGGAGGTGATCATGGTTAGGTGCATGTAACTGAAGTAATCTGAAAGCCTTTTCTTCTCTGAGTCACCTGTGGTGGCTGGATGGACCGACCTATGGAGTTGACATGGGACATGGATCTAGAGTGGAGGAAATTACCTATGCAGCATTCCCAAAGGAAGAATCTCAGCCAAGCTAAATACACGTTTAGCAGCTCTTGCTCCCTCAGATAAGAAAACATTTCCCAGAAAATACTGAATTTCTTTCCTCCTGTCCAAAGTATTTTTTTTCTCTTTTTATTTCTTTTCTTTCTTCTTTTTTCTTATTTTTTCCCTGATAATTTTACCCAGATCTCATTAAATCTAGTATGTATATGCATGACAAATTAGAGGGTACCTCTGAACCTTTGTTGTATCATTCAGAGAGGTATGTGCAGAAGCATATTCCTTAGCTGACAACTTAAGGAAATTCCTGTTCTCCAAGAGAGGAGAAAGGAGGGAAGAAGGTTGTGCTCTTTAGGATGTTTGCAGCATTCTGCAACTCACAACTCTCATTGCAAGGGACCCAAGGCAGTCACTTGTGTTCTGCCAGCTAGAAGGCTTTCCTATGAGAGCAGCAATAGAGATTTCTCAGAAGTACTTCGTATGCCTTCTGGTTAGAAATTTAAAAATAAAACAAAAACCTAAACCAAACCAAATACAAAAAAAATCCCCTAAAACAAAACAAATCCTAGAACAAAAAATTAGCTAAAACATGGCTAGAGCTAGCTGAGCAGTGGCCACACCTTTGAGGAGTGATTCGACACAGACAGCATAACCACTCTTTCCTGTCTGAAGCAAATAACATGATTTTAACTGGTCCTACCCAGTAAGATGGTCTGCAAGAGCCTGGAATCCTCTTCTACCTTGCTTTTCTCTTCTGACTGCTGATAAATACCTCAGTAGTTATAGGCTGCACAAACACAAATATCTCAAAGTAACATTATCTAATTAAAATGTTTCTCTCTCAGTGATTCCCCAGATTATATTTTTCCATTTTCTTCTAAGCATCCTTAACAAAAATGAATCTCCTGACTGATTTGTAGCCACTTGCACTGGAAATCTACCATCTTTTCTGATTGGAGCTAAGCTTATAAAAAATTATAAATAGCACACTCCTAAAAGGCTGCCAAATTTTAACAAAATACATTTGCATGGATTTCTTCCCAGAGTAGAAATTCCTCTTTTTGCAATTGTGTGCAATTTATGACCACTCAGAAAATATGAGCCGTGTTCTCTCCTCTTTTATACAGCATAAGCTTCAGTGAAATCAAATTACACTGATGTAAAACCATTGTAAATGAGATCAGAATCACAATCTGCCTCACCCAAGACAAAACTGTTTTGTGGCTAAATAATTTCATTTTGTGATTAATTTAATATTAGTGATGGGGTCCAAATGTGTTCTGTAAACTGCTTTATGAATAGAATTTCATTCTCTGAGGTCAGTGAAATACAAATGAAAAACATTCTGTTATCAAAGGTGCCACGGGATTTTTTTTGTGAAATGTTTCCTTTTACACAAACTTTCTATTCTTCTTGAAATCCAAACACAGACTTTCAAAGATTTTTTCACTGAAGGTGTCAGGTTTGTTTGGATTTCTTTTTTATTTTTTATTCAATTGGTCAATTATTGCAGAAAAATACTCACTGCTGTCGTTGTTTCCTAGCTAAAGTCAAGGTTTGTTTGTGTAAGAACTAGTCCGTACCCATGACTTGAGTTGTTACTTTTATAATTAGTCATCTAAAGTAACAGTTTATAAAATTGTGTCAGCACAAAGAAAATCTACTTGGGTTCAGAAGGACATGATGTGCCCTGTGTTTGCAGAATATTAATTGTGACTAGAATAAATATTGATTATGCCCTTTGTAAAATGACTGATAAACATTTCAGTATTCTTTAAACACAAGCTGTTTGCTCCTGATAGATTGCTGTACTTTCCCTGAGGAAAAGCAGGGCAAAAAAAGTTGAAGAACACAGCACTAGGTGTGGGGAAAATACTCAACAAATGATCTTGTTAACAGAAAATTGTGCAACCTATACATAATTTTAATTAGAGTCTTAATTTTATTCTTTCCAAGTCTGCAGGTGTGGAAAAAAAAAGAGCTACAACTCCAAAGTTGAAGATCAAATATTGTTCTACAAGAATTACTGTATCACATAAATTAATATAATGCTCAGATCTGGTATTGAACTGAAAAGAACTAGTCTTAATAATGTAACCTCTGCTGCTGTAGTTCATAATGCTGAGAGAAATAAACAACATCTTGCCTTTTGTTCTGTCCTGATGCAAATAGAAACATAATACATCCCCAGTCTTTAGAAACTCATTATTCATCCAGGTTTTAGCTCCTGAAAAGCACAAAATACTGGACTTTTTAATGCAGAGAGAGATCACAGTCTTCCAGGAGAATGAAAATAATATCTCACTTTACTTATTTTTAAATCTTAATTTCTGATGTTATAACTCCTTCTGAGCTGCAAAGCTCCTCAGATCAATGTCACCCAGGTTCAAACCACTTCCCCTTCCTCCAGTATGCTTCCAAAGGATTATGGCATTAAAAAAAAAAAAAAAAAGTAAATCTCTTAGTCTCTTTTGTTGTCCATCCTTTAACATTCTCTGATTTAATTTGATTTTGAAATTGTAGTCACCTTCCTTGCTGGGTTCCTTTAGCATTTTACCTTTTAGGGAATGATGTTCAGATCTCATGCTCTCAAACTCTTTTTTTTTCAGACAATTCTTTCACTATTTCCATCTCTAAGTATCTAAATTTTACTACTGGCTGAAAAGTACCCTATCTGAGCACACTTTGGCAGAGATGTCAATGTACAACAGCTCTTAGGGCCTTTCCAGTTGTTTGCAGATGCCAACTCCAGACCTTACTTTGGTTACCTTCCCAAAACATCTCTTGAATGAAATACAGTCTAGCATACAGTTTGACAAGATGAGCTTAACTGAGTATATACAATTGATTTTCTACTTATGTTTACAGCCCAAAATTGTCAGATATAAAGACATGCAATGATTTATTCCTGGTCTCCTAAGATAGGGCAACCCTTATAACCACTATTCAGTCTTGATTTTATTGATTGAAATTTGCATTAAAAAAATTTCTCCTTTTTTTTTTAAATTTTATTTTTTTTTAATTTTATTTTTTATATCCTTACATACTAAAAAAATGGCACCAGGTGGAAATCAGCATTTTCTTTAGTGGTAGTCCTCAAAGGTATTATGCTACAATGAGGAATGATAAATGAGGGAGGACTGTCTCCTAGATGTGTGTTCAAGGGTTACAGCGTGTGTTGCTTCTGTTAAACTTGCTGCAAAGGGACAGCCCTCCCTGCAGGATCAGCTAAGGCTGTTCTCAACACTGGACATGATTTCTTTGTTAGTCAGACAACCTTGAAAATATTGCATTAGTTGCTGTGAGTAAAGATGTTTTCTTAGTCTGTCATTCATAACCCAAGAGCCTGGGCGGCAGATTTACTGAACTCTGGATAAATAAAACAAGCCTAAGTTATTGCTTCATCTTACTGTCACTCTCCAGAACATATCCTGATTATCTGCAGAAACCTCCCACTTAGAATTTATACACAAGTAATAAGCAGAGGGAGAACTGTGCACTATGAGTGAGTAAGTGAGAAAAGACTCGTAGCAAGGAGGTCATCCAACACATTCCTCTACATGAGAGCACACTCTGTTTCACTTTGCACTGCAAGATCCTGTTCCCTGCACACAAATCAGCAGTAGGCATGGTGCTCCCTAGACACAACCTTCCAGCTGCCCTTCCAGTTAAACAGAACCAGTACTGGCAAGGAAAGCAGATGCTTTGCTGCCTCTTGTCTCATAACAACAGAACTGGGAGAAGAAGAGGGCAGATGGGATGGAAGAAATGAGACTGACCTGCCCTTCACATCTTGGAAGGTCCTTGTGGGAAGCTGTTTCCTGGAGAAATGCTTGTAAAATGAAAAATCTCGTTGAGGAATTTGCTATAAGATTCTTTGTGCCTGGCTTTGCGACCATTCTGGGCAGAGATGTGTAGAAGTCACTTAGAAGTCCAACTGCATAAAAACTGACTCATAGTTTAAACATCACATTTTTTTTTCTGCATTCTCTTGTAACAGATGACTCAAACTGACTGCTCTCCGTTCAGGCTAAGCAGGAACAGTGCAGCCCCTCCACCTGTCTCTCTCTGGCAGAACCAAATATACTTATCTAACTGGATGAATCACTCAAAGAGGTAATAACTTATGAGAAAGGAAGAATCTCTCAGAGGGGGACTAATAGTTGGGACTATTGCATGCAGCAGCTAAAGCAGTCTGAAACCTTTATTAAAAAAAAAATATAGCACTTTTTATCTGTTTCTGACATTTAAATCTGAAAATCCCAAATCTGTGTAGTGTCCAGTGAAACAGCAAGCTTAAAAATAGCTTTTAGTGGCAAAGTAGCCAATTAGTCTTGAATAATGTGAACTGACCAAAGCACAAAAGTCCTTTGCATTTTTCAAGTGGAGCAGGCTGATGGCTACCTGGGGTGGTTTGCTGTCTCCAGTGATACCTAATGACCAGTGTTTCAAAGGAAGCTCAAATTTTCAGGAAGCTACTAATTACTCCTTGCTAAACTGAGGCCACAGCTGATACAGCTTCTGATCAGTTTATGTTTGGACTAGAAGTCCCTGTATGTTTTCCTTGATTAGTGTAATTCCATCTTCTATTCATACTGAATGCAATACTGATAATACTTGTTTATTCTTGTCTTGAGTTTACTTGAAAAAAACCCAAACAATAGTCCCAGTTTTCTTAAAAAAACAAACAAAAACAAACCAAACAAACAAAAACAAACAAAATCACAAACAAACAAACAAACCCAAAAGTAAAAAACAAAACAAGTGTGGTCTACTTACACTGGTACTGAGGGAAGTGGAAATTACAAGTAAACCATTTTTTCAAACATATGAATGAATTCTGCAAATAGAATCCTAGTAGAATTGTGAAACCTGCCTAAAATATTAAACTTACAGGAAGCATTCCTTTCTTGCCTTTTTTTTTTTTTTTT
>VXAU01003702.1:162737-277020 GCA_013399695.1 Formicarius rufipectus | reverse complement strand
TTTTTTTTTTTTGGGGGGGGAGGGAGGGCTGCTTTGCTTGTTTCTTCGATGTTTTTTGTGGGTTTCTTTGTTTTTGTTTTTCCAGGGAAAACAAATTAGTGAAAAAAATACCTGGTTGTGGAAAGTTTAAGCTAGAAAAGGATAGTACTCAAAATATTTCAGCTCTGCATCACTGCCTTAGATATGGCTTAGATTCCAGCCAGCCCAGAAAACTTTCATTCTTGGTTGCTGGATTCAATCCACTCTAGGATGAATATAATTTTAAAAAATAATATTGATCTCAATTGATGTTAGCTAACTCATACACAGAAAATTGAAAACAATTGAAAAAGACTTATTTTTATGACATCAGTTCATCTTTTCAGAAAAAAAAATTAAAGACAATAGAACTGAAAAGATAATTTGCTGCTGTCTTCAGCTTGCTGATTGCTTATTCTTTGGTTTCAACACCTATAAGTTGGAATTCTGGGTCCTTTCATGCAAGTAGTTTATCTGAGACTCCTTGTGGTGATGAGGATTGTGGCAACTGGGCCTTTGCAAGGAAGGCAGCAAGCGAAAAAGAGGCCTTCTCATCATGGGAACTGCTACTGTCTGCTGCAAGACATAAGGGTTAGAAAGACGCATTTGCTCTATGGAACTGCTTTAGAGAGAAGGGGGGATTATCCCTCTGAAGGTTTTATCACACACATATGGAAAAATTGCTAAAAGGGAAAGACAGGAAAAGGGACAGAAAGAGGTTGCTCTCTACAGTAACAATGATAAAAAAATATTTAAGGGTTTTGTATAAGCATTCTGTGGCTGACCAGCAGCTGACTGGAGCTTCAACTTTCATTATCACAGCTCTGAAGTTTTATTCTATAGCATCATTTTTGTGTGATAGGGAGAAGAGGAGAAAGAGAAATATTGAATAAAATATTAAAAATCTCGAGGAAAAACATCAAAGAGAAAGAAGAATTTGGCACTGAGATTCCTTCCATCATGGACCTAAATTATGTTGTGGGAGCAATATGAAAGAGAGTTTGAGGGCTTTTTCAATTTAGATGTTTCACTGAAAAATAAATATTCGTTTCAGATGTTAGAAACTGTTGCCTCACAAAATGCTTCTTAAAACTCAAAATAAGAAGGTTGTACCTCTTTTGATGACATAAGAAAGATAGAGTGGTTTAAGTAGCAAAAAAGTCTTTCTAATGCTAACAAGGGAGTGTATCCTCTTTGGAACATCGAATATATAAAAGGAGGATTCAGGTTTTTTCTTCTGCCTAATATATTTACACTATTCTATTCAAAATTTCTGAAGATTAAAATATTTCTTCTCTTCAGAATAGTCATGGAAAATTTTAGCCTTAAGATCACTTACAGGAAAATGATGAGGTGGGTTTGACGTGATGATTGGAAATCAGTCTTAAATCTACAGAAGCCAGTTAATGTGTGAATGGGTATTAGAATCAATCATCTACTCCACTAAACAAAGAATGAACATTATATGATGTGGAAATACTGATTTATTTGTATTGTAATTTTTAGCTTTGTAAGCATAATTTTCAGTAGTCTGAAACTACTGGAAGACTTGACCAAATCTAAGGAAAATACAAAAAAACCTTGAACAAATTTGGTAACCAAATAAAGTCTGTTTTAAAAATGTCTCAGAACTTCCTCTAGCAATCAGGTTTCAACTCTCAGCCAATCAGTAAACTTTATTTTTTTTTTTTGTTTTTATATCCACCTCCTTAAAAAGTAGTAATGAATCTCAGTATTTTCCATACTGGGCACACACTTAAAAGGGAATAAAACAGCAGAGATAGACCAAGGAGGAGACAAGTAACTTGAGGATATAAAAGGCAATGAGCGTCAGTAGGATCTGTTAGTGAAGGGGTCCGCTTTCATTTCTGAATTCTATTTGAAATTATAAATCAAAAGGTAGCTTAGCAAGGATCTAGTGAATCTGCAAACACTTATGGTGTTTTTCACAGGAGGTGTTAGTTCTAAAATAAAATTTCTCCTATCATTTGAGCCTCGGTGCAGATAAGAAAACTAATCATTCTGTACACTGACACAACAGTGGTGGAAATTTATGAAAGTTTATGTATAAATATGCATATGAGGAACACAGAGAGAACCTTCATGTGATGACATATAGAAGAAACATCTGAGGTGTTTGTTAAAATTCTGTGTGGACTCAGTTGTACTGCATTTGGTGGCAAACACAAAACAGTCACTGGTATAATAAACTGCTCTGAAAGGAAAGACAGTTGTGGAAGATGTGGAAGGTTTTCAAAAGGGCCTCCAGAAAGGAGAAGAAAGAAGTGCTGTAATTACTGGTTAGTACAAGATATAGTCACACAAGAACTGGAGAAAAAGGATATTCAAGCTGTGAAGTGACAGTGGCACAAAAAAGCCACAGAACGGACATGGTTTCTGAAAGTGCCCATAAGACTAGAATTCACCTTTAATCTGCACAATGCAGGAAGATTTTTCAAAACAAAGGTGTTATGTTTACAGGTATGTAATAACCATGCTTGGATCAAGTGCCCCTTTCAACTTCTGTATCATGGATATCAAAGAATATATTAATTTCCCCCCCCCTAGACTAATGGGCAATGATAAAATGTGAAGGTCTAAAATTTTTTTTGTGTATTGTTAGTTCCCTATGTCCAATGTCTTCTCAATATGTACTGTTATCCTTGTTCCTCTGATGCATTTTCTTCCTTCTTTTCAATTCACTGCTGTCCCACTTTGATTCCTTAATGCAGCCTTTGTTAAACATCACACTGAAGGCTTTGCCTGTGCACCATGCACTTTATCTCTTTTTCCCTCTGCTTTCTTTGCCCATTTTCTTCAGTTCAGTGTCCCTTCTTTGTGTCATAGACAAGAGCACGTGTTGTGTTTGCACTTTGCTAAATCAACAGGACTTCTGACTCAGTTCAGCTACCTGATATTTGAGTGTGAATAATAGTGGTATAGTGGCTGGCAGTGCTAGCTTCGATCCATTTGCAGAGGGGCAGAATTGAAAGGAAATGCCTCAAATCTCAATGGGCATAATTCTCTGAGAGCTACTCCCTGCTCTTGCTGGAAGATGTTTTTATGGAGCAGAACCAGCAGCCCCTTCCCTTTCCCCACACCACATTTATGACAGTGGGCAGTTTTACTACTGGTCAGTGGCCACCCTTGGTTTCTGTTTTTCTTTTTGTTTCCTTCACTTTGCTTCCTCTGATAAATGATTACTTTTAAACCACAGGCAGGCATTTTTAGCAGAGTGAAGACAGCAGAGAGAAAGTAAATGGTTAGGAACAAAGTGTCCTTCTGCTTCCCCTCCCTGTCTCCCCCTCTCCCACTGCACTCCAGCAGCCACCTTTTAGATGCTGCTGCATCGTGCTTCCAGCTGAGATTCATAGGATCTGCTAATTAATGCTGCCTAAGTCTTAATAACTGAGATTTGATAATTCCCAAGCATAAAAATATGTATTATCATCAGTATTATATGAAAATCTAGCTCCTGTTATTTGTAAAAATGAGAGATTTTCTTTGCAAACTTCATGCTGTAATTTATGATAAAGTTAATCATAAATTATGGCTTAAATTATTCACACTATTGTTAAAGAAATGCACAGTAAAAACATCCTGCAAATAGGATTAACATACAGATTTGAAACTTTCATGAGGCTCAAGAAACAGAATAACCTACAAGAATTTAATGGATTAGCAGAAGTCAGAGAATTCTTTTCCACCATCCTCTCTTTGCCCCTCCACCAAATCCACTGACAAACTCAAAACCACAGATGAGAGGTGAGTGGTGGGGGTTTAACAGAGTTTCTCTTGACACTGAGATTAACTCCACCTATGAGAGATCAGGTTCAGAATTACCTTTCCTGGGTTGTATCTGATATAAAAATTCTATTTTATATGAAAAAGATTACATAGAAATGACTGTTCTCATAATCATAGGAAGCACAAAGAATTAATGTAAGAAAATATCGAGCACCTTAACAATTATTTCAAGCTGGAATTCTTTTTTATTTTATAGGTATATATATGTTATACACACACACATACACACACATATATGTATCAGACAGGATGGAGGAGCCAGAGGTGGAATGAATGACAAGAAGCTGATTTGTCACATAGAGAATGTCTCTAAGTCCAAAAATATTCAAGGTAAGGACAGGGTGGAAACTAACAGAAAACTTATCTTTAAACTGCACTGAGGCAAGCATACCTTTGGTAATAAACTATTTTAGAGCTGATTTATGCGTTCTGTTGAAACACATAACTAGCAGACTCCATCTATCTCTTTTACAAATATTCAAGATTTTTATACATCTTTGTTTAGCTGCCTTCCATCTCTTTTAGATTCAGTTTCAGGATGATTCTAATTTGATAACTGCAGAAGCAACAACACTGATATAAGTAAGTCTGGTAAAATGTTATTTCACAGCCACAGAGGAGACTTATTGCCAACACACACTGATTCAGCCAGTATACAAAAACAAATACCACATTATGTATTTTTTTAATCAAACCCAAGTGACATAAATCAAGTGCAAGATTATGATTGTGGAATCATCACAGTGTAAATGACACATGCGTAAATGACTATTTAAAAAAAGTGGAAAAAGTTTATGACAAATACTTAAAAAACAAAAACAACAATAAAAACATCACAAATTAAACAAAAAGATAAAAATCCCCAAACCTTGAAGAGTTCAGATTTGAATAAAACTTTAAAAAACCGAAAAGTGACATGGAGTAAGTTTCCATTTATTTAAGGTGTTTTGTAGTTGTTTAAGTTGTTTAAGTTGTTTAAGTTTCTTTGCCCATTTTCTTCAGTTCAGTGTCCCTTCTTTGTGTCATAGACAAGAGTACGTGTTGTGTTTGCACTTTGCAAACACTTTGCAAAGTTGTTTAAGTTGTTTAAGCACCAGTCTCTTCCAAAAGGTAAAGAAACATCCACGGTTTGTTTAGAGGAACTCCCTCCAGAATACTTAAGGCAAATGAAATTTGCAAAAGAATTCTGACTAATCAAAGTCTGCTTTCCTCAAATATGTCTGAAATAATAAAAATCCACAAAAACTCAAGATAGCAATTTTCTTCAGCAATATAATTTTCTTGTCTTTACTTACATAACTTATTTAGGGCTAAGAAGATAGTTTAGGTTTCAGTTTTCATGGAATCATTTTGGTCAGAAAAGAACTCTAAGATCATTGAGTACAGCCATAACCCAGCACTGCGAAGTTCATCACTAATCTACCTAAGTGTCACCTACTCAAAGCCCTCAATTCCTCTGGTAATAACTCCCAGCATTGCTAAATGTATTAGAAAGTTTTGCATTACATGGACAAGTTCTTACTGGACTGACACAAGCATGTACCATATGGCTGCTCAGCAGATGTTAGGTGGAGACAATTCATCACCCTTTCTGTGATTTGAACCATATTACAACTTAAATTTGGACTTTCCATAGAAGGCGTAGGATCTCAACATTTCTACAAGCTGTTGAGCCTCTCAAGAGGCATAGAAATAGTGGGAGAAGAGAAAGTCAGTGAAGAGGACTAAATCTCCTTAGAATCAGCTTATAGGAAAATTATATTTATGCTTGATCAACTCTCAAACCTATCTCCACAGGCTATCTCTACCCTGACAAGTGAAATGCAGGTAGTTCACACACTTGAACACTGAATTGTTCCCTAACACAGAGAAACCATTTTTTCATTCCCTGGTTCCAGTTCATTCTCCCAAAAAATTAAACATACCTTTGGTGATCAATTTGTTCTAGGCACTTCTCTCTCTCTCTCTGACTGGCAAGAGCAATGCTGTACTGCATTTGGCTCACTTATTTTGGCATGATCCACTGACATTATTCCAAGCAGCCCTTGCACCTTCATACAGTACTCTAAACAAACAGACTGTTCTTCACCTGAGTAAAAGTAAGAATAAAAGATAGAATAAAATTAAGAAAGAATAAAAATAAGAATAAATATAAATCCTGGCTGTAAACCCAGCCCTTATTAGCCTAAGCCAAAGAAAGCTGGTTGTTAATAATGACAAAAAGTAAATCTGGCAGGGTTGGCAAGGTGCAAACTTCATAGGGAGCATGTTGGGAAAGCAAAGATCTCACCAACAGCCCTGAGTAAGTCTGGGGAAAGCCTGTGCTGGACAAAGGTCTGCATGATCCTGCTGGGTTTTTAATGTGGATTTGTTTAGAATGGTCTCAATGTCTGAGTGCCTCTGCCATGGCTGCTGTAGACTTAAAAGCACAGTTCTTGTTCTCTACTGAAGTCTGTTTCTACCAGCATGGGATCTCAATAGAGAGCATGTTGGTGCTGGCTAGATAGTATCAGCTCCACTTAGACATTTGGATGTGGTCTTTTCAGGTGATGTGAAAGTCATGAGCATCAGGATTTTCATGAGAAGGAGAGGGAAGGTGCTTGCACAGGGAGAGAATAATATAATCATTTTGATAGGAGCAATTTCATTGTGTGGGAGACAGTATGACCCAAAGGGAAACACATCACAGTCTTCTGCAGCACTCAAGGTGATTGCATTGAGCAGGACTACGGAATGAACTTTGTGAACTGCTTGCAGCAATGGCACATCCAAATCTGCTGTTTGGTCCTTATGAATACTCACAGGTTGCCCAGGCTAAAGGAGGGACACTTAAAATTCTGAAGTGTATGTAAGTATTCTCTTAAAATAAGCATGCATGTTTAATTGTTGCCATTTCGAGTAGTATGCCATGGTACTAATTTAACACAATAAAAACATCGATATAGATGGCCTTGGAACCTGGATTAGACCATCCCCATGACTGTCAGGACTTGCTTGTGCTATTACACATTTTCCCTACATACGTGTATTTACATAAATTTGGGAAAAGACTTTTTCATATACTTTCTGGTTATTGAATAACATTAATAGACACTATAAATGCCAAAACAGAGCATGAAAAATTCGATCTGCCTCAAGGGTATCTGTTTGAAGGTGTCAAAGATATTTAAAACAAAGGAAATAGAAGTGATATGCCAGATGCACACATCTGCATCAGTTCAAACCCAATCCCCAGTCCCCAAAGCTGTCAAGCAGAACTTGCAGGAGGAAAGAGAGATTATTTATTTATTTAATCATCTATCTACAGAGAGCTAGAGTGGAAAGGGCTCTGGGGGAAACCTCTTGTGGTTGAAGTAGGTTCTCTTTTTTCTTGCCATACCCTAATCTAATTCTTTCCCTCCTGTTTTCTGTAAGCCTTTTTCTGCATGCCTGTAGTTCACAAGTTCTCGTGAGTCCACCTGTTTCCCAGGCACAGGGATTTCAATGTGGCACCATACTCTGCATGGAGGTTTAGTTAAACTTCTATTCATGACACACACAGTTGATTCAGGATCCTACAGAAAATACTTTTCGCCATCTAAAGTCACAGGCTAGATATGAACTGACCAAAATGGTCATGCCTCATGGCTGGAACACTGCTTCAGGCATACCCCACCTCGGGGCTGGCCCAAGGGATGGATCTTTGTGAGGCGGTGGAAGTCCAGCTGTCTTCCCCATCTTGCTCTGTGGCAGTGATGTGTGCCTAAAGCCAGAAGGTCTGCCACCTTCCCCACCTTTGCAGAGCCATATCTGCTTCTCATGCTGTGGGCAGTACACTGTATCACTACATATGGGAGACTCTGCTGATATCATCACCTGGGGCACTTATTGCTTTGCTACCTATTTGCTACTATTGCTTTGAAGTAGCAGACCTGCTCCAGGCAACTCCTTTACAAGCACCTGCATGCACGTCACACTGCCCCGCCCCGAGCACAGCCTGCCTTCAGCCCTTCACCTTCCTCACTGCCAGGGCTGGGGGGTCACGCAGGCGATGCTACCCCAAATTCCCAGGGAGGATGGCTGATGGTGAACAGACGGGGAGACTCAAAGTGGGAATGCTGGCTGTTACCACTTAATAGTAGCCTGGGAAGTGCTGTCTCTTAAACATTGCACTGATATTGCATAATGCCCGTGTCAACACAGCATTCATCAAGACAAGCCCTGAGGTACAGAGGACAGTCCCGATGGGTTTTTTGTGCCATTGAATGAAACAGCACTGGTTTCTCTTCCTGTGGTGACAGATGCACACCAGACACTGCAGGCAGAGCAACTGGCACTTGCTCCATCATGCTACAGGACATCTGAGTATGTACATAGCCAAGAGCTGAGAGAGGCATCTATATGCAAGAGAAAGGGCCATTTAAGGAAATTTTAGCAGAGAACTGCTAGAAAATGCCCTAAATGACTATTACATAGTCTAATTTATTTATATGGTTTTGTTTCGTTATAACAATCCTTCGCAAGCTTTTTTTCACTAACAGCAAAAATGTCAAATTATTACCCTTTTGGTTCTTCTAGGAAGTAATCAGCATTTTTGTGTGGGTAGGGGAAATCAGAATTTTTAATTATTATTCAGTTTCTGTGGTCTTATTTATCACCTAATTCCACTCCATGACAGCATCTATTGTAATTCATACATTATGTTCAGAGGAGATGGAACGTTTGTACTCTTCTCCATTCTCCATTCTGTGAATGTTAGGACTGAAGATGTTTAAAAAACATTACAGCTGCTTAGATAGGGGCACAAACCTTTTCCCTGCAATACTGTGTATGGCCAGCTACTGACAGAAGACATCAATTTCTAATATCTAATTCCTTACTCAAATAATAAAATCTAATTAATTTGACTATATGTGCTTAATAAACTCTATTCATTATTTAATCAACATTAATTTTTATTAAATACTGAAAACCACTAAAGAAACACTGTCAAGAGACTTATATCTTTTTATTACTGATGCTCTTGCCTATTTCTGACCTCCCAACTTCGGTAAATTATTGAATATCTTTCTAAACTTTCTTTTTATTTTGTCCCTACAAAATGCTTTCAAAAGCAGTTCTGTTTCTTGCCTGCAAGACAGAGCACACACACAAGCTGAGACTCTCCCTTTGGCATCACTTTCTCAATATTCTCACTAGACTGACAGGGGACAGCCATTTCCCTAAAGATCAGGAGAAAGTATTCGTGATTACAGGGATCTTCATACCCTTCTGTCCACACCCAAAGCCAAAAGGAGCCTCTCTCTGCTTAGAGAATATGTTTGTTTAAAAGTAGTTTAGAGGGCTCCATATGTATGCTAATTCTTCCATGTTCTCCCATAGCTGTGGGGTCTCTGGAAAGCAGCTGTGCCAGTGGGACAAAGCCCTACTTTACCCCATCCTCATCTTTACCTCTTAACAGGAATTGATCTGTGTGGGGTAAGCTCAGTTGTGAGGGTTAAAAGGTGTTTCTCAGTAATTTGCTGATGTCTTGCAGAAAGGTTTGATGGGCATTGAAGCTGGAAACAGAAATTCCAGGTGGAATTGTCTATTTTTTTGCCATGCACAATGCCAAAAAGGGAATACCTACAAAAAGATGCTTCTTTGTTTCTAACAAGTTCACCTATCCATGCTGTTGATTTTCTCACCTCGCATCAGGATGGGAACCAAGACAAAGTGCCCTGAGTTAGCAAAAGAGAAGGAATATTTTGGGTTTGCACCATGTGCCCAGACTACCTTCAATTTTGAGTTGGCTACTTGCATGACCACTATAGCTGAGCCCTTTAAGGCAGAATCTATGCAATATGATATTTGTACAGGACACAGTGCACTGAACTCTGAGCTTGGATGAGCTGTGTAAGAGCATATCTGCTGTGCAAGTAACTTCTAAGAAAAGCTTTGTAGAAACTTGCTTGATCTTGGTGTGTGCCCTGTCACATCTGTGTAGATGTTGGAGGTGGAGAAAGAAGAGATTCTTAATTCTTACAGACTTAATTTTGATTCAGAATCACAATAGGTAATTAAAAAAGTAAAAATGAGTGTAGATGGCTCATGTTCTCGTACCCATTAACTGTGACTTCATTTTATCCCAAAGTTTTTCTAAGCTTTTCCCAACACAAAAACTCCCTCCTTCTTCCTGATTCCCTGGCCAGCACATCCTACAGGTACATCCATCCCAGTTCCTTCAGCTGCAATAACTTGAGTTTCCTTGATGTCGCCAACCCCATGTGATCTTTACCAGAGGTGACTGGAAGGATACAAACTCTAGGGGAAGGAACTTGGATGAAAGCAGTGTGCTACAGGGAGTATAGATGCAGCTTCTCCCAGGGCACAGTGGCCATCTTGTGTATAATTCAAAAAAAATCTTACTCTCAGTGAGATGGGGAAATGTTTAGTTTAGTTTGAGTCCATTGTCACTATGAAAGTGTGTATACAGATATACAACTTTCAATAGTATGTAAATATATATAATTATGTTACATATTATAAAATGTATATACCCACACAAACATCCACAGCAGCAGATTCCATTTTTAAATTAAACCTTAGTCAGTGTGGAGTTAAGTTCCTAGTCTTGCAGGAAATCCTGTGAAGTGCTGCAATGGGTGTTCCTCTCCCAGCACAGGAAGAGCTCATGCTGAGCCCCCTTCACCTCAGCTCTCCCTGCTTGAGCAGAACCATGCAGCACTGAGATCATTATTTCACCCACTGACATCTCTGAAATCCTGGGGATCAATGTTCTTAAAATATTTAAACACAAGTTTCAAGCCAAAACATCTTGGCTGCCTCTGTGTGCTGCAACATTAACTACAAAGAACAAGTAATGGTCTTAGGCTTACACACAGAGTAACCATAAATAAAGTGCACCCTAGGCCACCGAGCTGAACAGCTTGCTCTAGACAACCAGGGAAGATACAGTCAGCTTATGCCAGCTACTCATAGTGCTGGATCACAACCTGAACATTGCCTCAACTGTCAGAGTCGAAGCCTTTCTTCATAAATACATGAAGGAAAGTTACACTATGTTCTAAGCAAGACTTTCATCTCCTGATCCATTTTAGATCAACCATACTTGAAGTACAACCTTCAGATTTATACAAAACACAGAGGTGTTGTTAGAATTCTGTTTCAAAAGTAAATGTTCTTCGGCTTCAAAATTGTATTGCTCTCTCTGAAATCCATCCAGGCCAGCACCAGAGTCTCCTAATAATAAGGAGATTAGGAAAGCAGGTATATGAAGAAGTGGATTAGAGATGCTGGCTCACTTGTATTGCATAAATAAAAGACAGTCTGATGAGATCCTAGGTAAGAAGCAGAGCTCAGAAATGCTTCAAGAGCGGCCATCCAGTGTTGTGAGAATGTACCACATCTGGTATTTGAGGAGGCATGATGGAGAAGGTTTACAGGGAGATTAGGGAGAGGCAACAGAGGAAAAGTGGGAAGAGACTCCAAGAGCTGAAGCATGATGCAAGGACCCCAACAAAAAATCCTGCTAACCTGAAATGTGCTTGGCAGGCAGAATAACACATGACACTACATATCGCTGTTGTGACAAGTTGCTGCCCTCCTGGGCAGCTGTAGCTGGGAGCTGAAGCAGAAAAGCAAGAGAATTAAAAAGCAAGGATACTCCTTGCCAGCAGGACAGGCACACTCTGGAGATACTCGACTTAAGCATATGTTCCTTTGAAGACATTCTGAACATATTGCAATATTCTGTAAATGAGAGTGACATGATCCATTTCCCATGTTCAGTCCAAACTGTAGTCATGGTTTAGAATGTTTGCAAGGGTTTCCCACTACCAGGACCCAGTGGAAGCCAGGAACGGCAGACCGGCACTGACCTACTGAAATTCTTGTGAAGCAAAGGGTTCCTTGTTGAATTAAAGTGCAGAGAACAGAGCAGGTGTCTGGATAACAGAATACCCCATGAAGTGGAAGGAAGAAGAATAACAGATCAACAAGTGAGTGCTATGAGGTACATAATTTCATAAGAAGAAAAAAAATTCCTGTAAAGTGATTGTTTTCAGATACTCCTGGGATAAATAAATTTAAACTTTGCACACTGTTCAGGTTATGGCTGCAGAATTAATGTCCTGTGTAAAAGGCAATCTAGTCTTCTTTTTTAGTAATGCACTGTGAAAAACCTATTATCCTACCTGCAATTCTAACTGGTCTGTTTCTATTTATTACTTCGATGTCAATGCCAGCAGGTAAGCTTGCCATTTAGCAAGAGGGGGATACTTGCACCCATTCTGAAAGATGTAACTTCTCATATGGGCCCTCATATGGGATTTGATGGATGACCAGCAAACCAAAGTTATACAATAAACAGAAAACTGGAGGAAAATCACAATCCAGTAATTTCAGGAAAATGCAAACTCTTAAATAATGAATACTGTTGGAGGGTATAACAAAATAATATACCTCACTACTCCTGTTTAACATCCATTAAATTTCAACTCTTGTTTTGTTCCTTCTCACTGTGTTGTTTACACTTCTGATGGCATTACCTCGAATTTTTATCCAAGCCAATTCCAACCCCGTACAAAGTCTGGGTTGCCTTGGACAGATGTGTCAAAGCCAGTGGCCAGAGCCACAGCAGCAGTGGTATCAGAAGCTGCACCATCCTTGGGAAGCAGCTGGGTGGGGTGCACAGTCCAGGAGAGGGGCAGCATGATGTACGTGCTGTGCCAGCAGTCATGTTGCCAAGGAGCACAAAGACTGTTTAGGAAGATCCTTCTGAATTCTTAGTAGAGTTGCGTATCCAACATGCCCACCTACCACATCAGCTAGGGGCTAGGGAGGGCGTTGTGGGACAGATGTCATTAGCACCAGTGATGTGGCTTTTTAAAATCTCCTGGCCTGAAAGCAGAGGTTTCCAAAAGAGGTGCAGAAATCATGGAAAATCCCAGGAATTTATGGACTTCTGAGAGAGAGTTATCAGTTCAGAGGTGAGATTCCTAGGCCAGGGCTTGTTTGCTTTCTCCAGTTGATACAGAGTGATGTCTCTTAGATAAACTGCATGCAATTTAATGCAAAAAGCACCTGCAGCTGCTGCCACATTGTGAAATATCTAAGGATAGCCTGAAAATACAATGCTTTGTCTCTGCCACATTTTTATTTTTTTTTTTCTCTTGGTAAGGTATTTTGAGTAAATAAATGAGAAGGGTTCATTAGTATGCTCTGGCTAAACAATTGTTAAGAAAATACTCAAGGGCTGTGATTTATGATAATTTGCATTGCAACAACCTAGGAAAGCTAATATATAAATCTTCACTGTGCACATCACTTTCTTTAGGCAGATTAAAAGATAATATCAAAGCAAGTTAATGTCCTAACAGCTTTTGCCAAGCTGTTGTTAGTTAATCTGAAAATCTGTATGTCCAGATTTATGTCTCTGCTTCATCAAAGAGAAGCAAGAAAAAAAAGCAATTGCTTTCCATTAAAAATACAGCAATATTCAATGAATGTCTGTTTAGGATTCCACAGTGTGGAACAGAACAAGTTGTGGGGACAGGACTGTGTTTGCACATTACAGACCTGCTTAAAAGGGCATCACAGAGACAGAACTAGACTCTTCCTTAAGTTATTCTTATATATACAGGTTATTCTTATATACAGGTATATTCTTATATACTGCTTATTCTTATTTATATGAAATAGCATATGCTCAAATTATCTTCCCAGAGAGTTGTCCTTAACCAGCTCAGCTGAAGTTAGCACTCAAGAGTACCTCTTCCATTCTCAGACCTATTGAGATATGTTTCCTTATGAAAGTACACGAGAAAGAGCAAATGTGTCATTTCTCTGTTTTAAGAATGTTTGAACTGATAAACTTTATAATCCCAGTTATCCTTTTCTCATGCATTCCTTCCACAGCATCTGCAAGTTGTTAGCCAAAAAATAACAATTACTAAAGATATAAACATTTTAAAACATAACTTTGACATATAATTTACTTTATTTGCTGGAAAACTGCAATACAGTGCTATGTATGTGTTGTGGAAATCTTACCAAATTATCAGCCTATACAGAAAAGCACATGTGCCACAGAAAAAAGTCCAAGGCCCTCAGGAGTTACATATGACCTTTCTGGTTAATTTGGTTTCCTTTTTTCTACCTTGTACACATGGAACTTTTTTCATTCATGTCTTAAGAAGGGCCTTTCATTCACACCTTGGTTTACCATTTAATGACCACACACTACACCATGAGTTTCTCGATTTATCTGGAGCATCAAACTGAACTTGAAGGCAATCTTGGTGTTCGGTTTCAAATAGAAGAGCTGATGAAAATTAAACACACATTTAGCTGATATATTTGCACATCCCATGTCTCTCCATATATACTCTAAAAGTCAGATGGCATTTCCCCCTGGTTGTTCCTGCTATAGAAACTCATTTCTGCTTAAAACAGAGAAAGGTAGATTGAAATGAGCCTATGTCTGAATTCTCAGTCCCCCAAGCAAAATATATAAAAGGGATCAAAGCTTCTGGATCTTCTTTCATCTACATATTTGACTTCTTCAAACACACTGAGTTGTTTGAATCATTTCTGTGACTTTGCTTGACTAAAATATGGCTCTGTAGGGTTTTGTTTTGGTTTTTAGTTTTTGTTTGTTTGTTTTGTTTTGGGTTTTTTGTTTGTTTTTTTCTGTTTTTGTCTTGTCTTTATATTAATGTGTCTTCAAAAGAACAAGATCTGTGAGACTGCTAATTTGACAGCTGACAAACACAACGCCGCAATCAATTTTCTTTGCCAAAAATAGTCAGACTCTAGACTTTGAAGATTTTGAAATGAAGAATAAAAAAAATTAAAACAGTATCAGAATGTGGTCGAGGATGCACAAAGTTACCTGCAGCATGGTCCAGTTAAACCGCTGTAAGGCAAACCCAAATAGAAAGCACCAGTAGATTGTTCCTTTCTCAGTTTGTGCCCAAGGGCCCTTTTGTGCAGGGTACAGCATGTTTTGAGATAGCAAAAGCTCTCTCTGCTGCACATTTCAGTGTGCCCATTGACGTTGGATCCTGGAAGCAGTCACTGGGAAGCAGGTGGCAGGGCACTCAAGGAAAATTGTCTTGAGTTGAAGCTAATGTCCACAGTTCCCCTGCCTGGCCACCAACACAATCTACCCAATTCCCTCTGCAACCTCAATATTTTGCCATGTATTTCACAGGATCACGGTATGGGAAAGAATGAAAGAGATCACAGTGTGTCATCTGGTCCAACCTTCCTGCTGAAACAGGGTCATCCTAGAGCACATGGCATAGAATTGAGTCCAGATGGTCCTCGAATATTTCTAATGAAGGAGACTCCACAACCTCTCTGTACAATGTGTATTGTGTGTGGTCACCTGCACAGTACAGAAGCTCCTCCTCATAGTCAGGTGGGACTTCCTGCACATCAGTGACTGCTCATTGCCTCTCATCCTATTGTTTGGCACTGGTCATTGTTCTGGTCATACTTTTGGTTTTCCATCCAGTTTATGCTCACTCAACAAAAGTTTCATCTAAACCACGTCTGTGCCTTATGTTGTGTGAAATTTGATTAAAGTTTTAAGACACATGTCATCTACTGCTCTTCTCCCACCTACATGTCTTGTAACCACATTGTGAAAGAAAATTAGATTTGCTTGAATTCTCTGCTCTTGACAATTCCATGATGAACTTCCTGTTATCATAACTCTCTATCTGATTCAACTTAAACTATGCCTGCTTTCACTAATTATTGCAGAATTTTCCCCAAATCCATCTTCTCCTATTTCTTCCACTCCTGCTGATCCCTGAGCCAGTGACAAGTTAAATGTGTATTTTGTACCAACAAATCAGATTTTTGTTTCTTCAGAGAAACAGTAATGCCTGTGGATCTGTTATTCTCCATCCACTGTAACACAGGGGGGAAACTGAAACTACCAGGAGGATGGTTTAAGCAGACTATCAAATGAGAACCACTTTATAGACTGGGCAGGGAATTTTCTGTCAGTGGAGGTTATGAAAGCACATATAGTAGACCTAAAGAAGGTCTAGGAAAATTCATGGACCATTGTTTCACATGCAGAGATGCGAAGTGAAGAGGCAGAAAGAGTCTCTAACGCCTCCAGCCCAACAGCTCATGCTGCTGCTGCTGCTGCTGCTGCTGCTGCAGTGTGAGGGGAAAGAAAATGAGCAAAATTACACTCCCTTTTCCTCCTACCCATGGCAGGACACTGGTCTATCTGCACCACTGCCCTGGCCATTCAGACCACTTATGTTTTCATTATGGAAAATACCTATGGTACAACCATACCTCTAACCTTAACTGAAAGCAGTGGCCATCTGGGGGCTGACAACACAGGGCAGGTATCCAGCGATGGGAGGTGAACTGCTTCTGCTCAGAAGTCCAGGCTGTGGGTTTTGCACATATGGTGTGTGTATGCAACACAGTTATCATGTTTTGAAGTGCAGAGACCCAACAGAGCCAACGCTGTGTGTCTGCTCTGGTGTGAGGAGACAGTGCTGAGATGAACACTATCCGTGCACAATGATGCTGTAAAATGCCTTCCTTTCAGTTAGGAAAATCACGTCCTTTGTTCATGGGCAGATATTCCACACATCTGCTGAAGGTGGTGAGCTGCTCAAAAGAGTCTGCTCTATCATTTATCTTCTGTGGCTTTCAGCTGTGAGTCCTGTGTGTTTGCTGAGGAACAGCAGGATGTTCAGCACAGAACAAAGCATAAAGCTGAAGACTTACTCTCATTTCTAAATTGGTTGCATGCAGCATTCAGGCACCTCAATCTGTTAATTACTATGTCTGGAAAGCCTTGGCATCCATATTCATCACCTGCAATTGTCATGCTGCCAGCTTTTGCAATTTTAATCACCAGCTTCATAATATTTGGCATTTTTCGTGAAGTTTGGTTTTCTGACAGTCTCAGTTTTACTTCTTTTTAAACAAAGAAGGTCTAAATTTAAGGCCTTGTGGTTTCAAAGAAAAACATGAAATGTCAATACGCGGGGAAAAAAATAAGATTTTGGAGAAGAATTGTAAGAACAAATGGTCTTTAAAATATAATCTCAAGAAAAATCAAATTCACATCAGTGAAAAAGATTGAAGAAATGAGTCTATATAGGAAAATCAGATGGGATGTTGACATCAATATGATAATTGATTATATAAGTTATTATAATAAATGGTGATCAAAGGAGTCAACTAGGCTTCTGGAGGACAAACTCAGAAGATTAATTTATTCCCAATTGTAACAGAATGAACATTATTAAGAGTTTTCTGACTGCTGAAACATCAGAGCTTGCTAACTGCAAAAACTGTGGAAATCTCTTTTTGCCAGAGGTCTGTAAATTATCAAATTAAACAAACAGCTGTGGAAGAGACTCACCGTATACTTCATGTTGCTTTAGACCAACAATAAAATGTCTTTCATAATTTTGCTTCTGTAATCTAACACATCTTGTGGGAATAACATGATAATGATGTACAGCAACTTCTGCTAGTAGAGAGCAGCAAAGGAATCAGTGTGATCCCCTTGTCCAGATGCTCACAATTTCCCACTCACATCATAATGCCTTGAGTGACTCCCAAAAAGTGACAGGTTCTGAAAGATAACGTAATGGAAGACAACTGAAAGCTTTTGGAGAAGGATAATATTCTATTCTCTACTTCAATACTTGCTTTTCTAAAAACCCTATACTGCTTTCCTCACTGACTTTAATGGGAATCATTTAGTAAAATTGCTTCACAATGAGTAGCGTTGCTTTCAAGACACTGTATTCTGCACATAAAGCAAATGATTGGTGGGAACCTCTTCAGGTAGAAAATAATTTTTAAAAATTATTTGAAATTGGTAATTGGAACTCATTGCTACGGTTTCAGAATGATGCCAGTAGACAAGAGCTGCCTGTTTTGTGCTTGTGAATATTAGAAATATTGGTGTTTCAGGTTACCATTAATTTTGAATAAAGTGGCTATAGAGAGAAGTTATGAGGGTACCATGTTGATTTCAAAGGGACATTATCCACTTATTTAAGTTGGACATCAGAATTGTCTCTTCACCTGTAATATTTTTATAGTTAAAGAGGAAAATAATTTCATTTTAAAAACATGCAATTAATAAACAAGTGTGTTTACCATATCTAGGTGATTTTATGCCTATTATTTCTGACTTTTCTGCTAAGGCTACAGCTCAGTGTCTATAATATATAAAGTTAAATGTCTACACATAAACAACTGAAGCAACAGCAATGAATACCATTCCCCGGGATATGTCTCTATCTGCTTTTGAGTTTCAGTTCATAGAACCACAGAATGTTTATGGTTGGAAAGGAACTGTTGAGATCATCTTCTCCAGCCCAGTTCTAACAACACTCTTAATGCAGCCCAGGGCACCATCAACCCTCTTTGCCACAACAGCACATTTCTGTCTTATGATTAACTTGATGTCCACCAGCACCCCTGCATCCTCTTCTGCAAAGATACCTTCCAGTGTGTCAGCTCTCAGCATTGCCCAGTGCGGGACTTTGTATTTCCTGTTGTTGAACTTCATGAGGATCCTGTCAGTCCATTTCTCCAACTTGTAAAAGTCCCTCTGGACAGCAGCACAATCCTCTGGTGCTTCATCCACTCCTCCCTGTTTGCATAATTGACAAACATGCTGAGGGTACTCTCTACTCCAACATTCTGAAGATATTAAACAGGATTAGATCCAGAAAGGACCCCTAGAGTATGCTGCTAGCTACAGGTGTCCCACTAAACTTCATACTGCTGGTTAGTATTCCACAGGCCCAGGCATTCAGTCAGTTTCCAATCCACCTCCCTGTCTGCTCATCCAGACTATTTTCTCCATGAGGATCTATGGGGAGGTGGTGCTGAAAGTCACGCTGAACTCAAGGTAGACAATGCTCACTGCTTTCCCTTACTCTCCTGAGATGATCTTTTCCATCATAAAAAGCTTATCAGGTAGATTAAACATAATGTCCTCTTGGTGAGTTTGTGCTGGCTCTTCCTTCTTGCCCTTCAAGTCCCTGGAAACCGTTTACAGGTTCATCTGCTCATTCACCTTCCAAGGGATCAAGATGCAGCTGACTGGCCTGTGGTTTCCTGAGTCCTCCTGCTTACCATTTCAGACCAAAATGGGAGGAAGCTCATTAAAAAGTTAGGCTTGACTTATGACACCGGTAAAATGGCAATGACACTCAATTGGTCTATAAGAATATTGTAAAAATTTAAATAACTATTTCTAATATAGAATAAAATGTACTATTATCTTAGGGGAAGAGCCCTGTTTTATTTCATAACACCTTTCCAGGAGATGAAGATAAAAATCACTGGTGAAATTTGATAAAGAAAGAGTTTATTTTTTATTCCAAGGTTCTTCTCTGTGTTGAAGAGAAAGTGCTGTGGATCAAGGCAAAGGCCTGTTTCAGTACTTCATTATCTTTGCAAGTAACTGTATGACATTGCTATAAGCACCCTTACAGCAAAGCCATGTCAAAGTGAGCTACACATCAGCTGTGCAGGGTTACTCCTTCATCCACTTCTCTGTTCCTCAGCTGGCTTTAGGGCAAGTTCTCTAAGGAGTGACCTCTTGAATCTGTACTACATATTCCTGCTACCCTTGCAGCAGGGAGTATGGACTTGAAAGTAATCCTGGTTATCAAAGCAGCAGTTATACTTATTTCTTTGGACCTTAGACCTTAGAAATTAATTCAGACAAATTCTCAACTTTATAGTTAGAGGCTAGGGAGCCAATTTCTTTCTAAAAAGTCTCTTTCTTCCGTAAGTGTTTATCAACCCATCAAAACTTTATGTCCATGATTCTTTGATTTCAAGATCCTAAGAGATTTCAAAATCTTAAACAATTTCAGAGTTATACAACCCAAAAGCACATGCATTTGCCTGCCCAATAAAGTTTGCTTTGAAGAGATTAAAAATAATAATGAAATAACTGTCCAAGAGACAGAGAGTGTTTAGGGCATTTCATTGATTTGAATCTAATTCAAGTCAACAATTGCCAGAAGCAAGAAGAGTCTGCATTCCCTTTGACTGTTAGGTCAAGTTTGTTGCTGGTTTATCTTTATCCTCAACAAAAATTCAGAAAAAAACACATAATCCTTCAGCTTTTTGGCACCCTTAGGAAAGAGGATGGGAACTGAATAGTCTCAAGTCAGTTACCCTCACGTTACTGAGCTCATCCTTTCAAACATAAAGAATAGGGCATAACAAATGCAGGTGTATCAGTAAGTACTAACTTCAAGAGCCAGCAGACCTGAGGCATCCTTCTCCAGAAGTGTAAGACTGTCAGCCTAAACCCCAATATCCTTTTGCTGCAGAGGAACTTTTTACAGAAAAGTAAGTGAAGAAAGAGAATCCTAATGTATATCATTTTTCCTTGGAGTTTGCATTTCTTTTAGTTGTGTTATCCCCACCCAGCAGGAGACAGCCATCAGTTCTGAATTAATCAGTGCAGCCCTACTTGACTATGAGCAACTTCAATTTAAATTACAGTTTTGTATGTCCATAACTTGTAATTAGTAATCAAGAGGCACTGCTGCTGCTTGAAATATTCCCCAGAACTGCAGGAATCACTAATGTGTTTGATTTTGTTCCATTTAGGTTAATCTGAGGTCTATTGCTGACCTCTGTGAGTTCAGTACTACCTTAAAGTACAAACCTACACATTATTAGCACTAATAACCACAGCTCCCTCAATTGCCTGATTGCAGTTGTTTCTGTCAGCCCAACTTTTCCTGTCTGGCACCCAAAACAATAACTTATTTAAAGTGAACCTTGAAAGTCCTGACTTTCTCCCAGCTCTTACTTATTTAATCATGTGGATAAAAATCAGAGATCTGTATCTACTTTAATTTTTCTCTTTCCAAAATATCAAAGTAACACTCATAAAGTTAAAGACATAAAAGAATTCCTAAAGTCTGAGGTAGGATAACAACTCAGATTTACTATGAAAATCATGCAATGCTGATCTCCAGTCTATAATAAACAAATCACAAGGACTGCTGGGGGAAGGAAACATGGAACTGATGTGCCTCTTCCCTACATGTTTAGTACATCCTCTGGTCACATTCTACTCATTTCTGTTGCAGCAACTCTTAAAACGGTCCACTGCCAGTTTCTTTTTCAGATTTTGGTGCTGCTTCATATCTCCCCTGGAAACCACAGGCTTTGCTTCATATGGGGTCTCCTGTAGTCCTTTTACATTGTCCTGCTTCCCAAAGGAGCATACCTTGGAAGCACCTCAGACCTCTATAGAGAGAAGAAACTGGGCTGACAAAGTTAGAATATTCGTCATTGCTGCAACAGCAATAGCATTTTTCAGTCCTATCTTCCCAATAATTTTGCACTGCTTGGCTCCTGTACATGGTCAGACCTAGGCTGTATTTGCAAAGAGTGCAGTAGAATGGAGATGAGCATCCTCAACATCTTTTCTGCTTCCCTTTCTGTGCAGAGAAGCTCAGGTCATTGTCATCATCCTAGTGAGACAGAAAATTATGATCATCATAGGGAAAATGAACAATCTAAAACAAAAACAAACAAAAAAATTTAGCCCATCACCTATTATTGCAGAAGCTAGGAGATCTCCCAGCAGTGTGCCACTGGTGGTTGGGTTGTGTTATATCCCTTCTGCCCTGCTGGAGAGTCAGAAGGATGAACAAGGCTGTAAGAAGATTGTACAAGCTCAGAAAACCTGGCCATCAAAGCAAAAACCCTACAGAACAAACCAAGAAGATTCTCTGAAGAACTTTAATAAGATTACCTGCAAGTCTTTCTTTTCCCTCTGGAGTAGCAAGGGTGTCCAAAAATTGGTTTTCTCTTGATCTTTAAAAAGAAAACTGAAGAAACTATTTTTCCCTCCATATCAAATAAACTCTAATTTCCTAAGAAAAGTGTAAGATTTTATTATTTCATAAACAGTGCTAAATAATATAAAACCCAATTCAGAGAGTTTGGGACATTCCCATCTCCTCACTGATATGAAATGTTTCGTCATCACTAATCTAGAGACCCAACTGCAGCATTTGATAGTTTTAACTTGCAAGCAATTCCAGCAGTGCAGGAAGTGTGAATATAATTACAGTCTCAGAATATTACTATTTCCATTGTATTGGAACTCTGTTCCACACACCTTCTTCAGATAAGATAGAAGCATTTGATGTGGAAACATCTTCAATTAACACTGCTAGAAGATAATGGAAGACACTGATTGGAAAATCCTTATCAAGGTAGAAGTGTTTGAGAACTAAAGAAACCACATGCCTCTCAGACCTCACTGTACTTTCAGCAATGTCTATAATCAAAATGGAAAGTCATAAAGTCCAGGTGATGGTAGCAGTTTTTTAGCTGTGCAGTTACATATTAACAGATATATATATCTTCATATGCAGATATATAAATAAAAACAATTTTGCCTGTGCTGTCTTTGTAGGCAAAGTAAGATGAAGTGTTTTCTTTTTTCTTTTCTTTTTTTTTTTTTTTTTACCTTCTCCAAATTTTTCAATCCATTAGGAATGGGTATAGGCTACCATTCTACGTCACCTAGGAAATTGTCCCACTTCTGCCTTGCGATTGTATCTAACAGGAGAAAACCAATAGCCTCTGTCTTGTGGCCCACCTTGGAGTATGGTGAAGTGTCTCTCCTCTCTTGACAGCGTGACAGTTATTTCCTGAGGGCACTAAATCCCATTCCTTAGCCTGCCTTGTAAGAGTATTGTGCTTTGATTGAGGGACTTGCCAAGAAGTGGTCAGAACTATGGATGGGTACTTCCTATGTCAGAATAGTTGCATGAAAGCAAGGATACTTCTTTTTGATGGTTTCTCCAGCATCTGGGTATTGGATATCTCAGACCAGGACATTCTGGAAAGTACTAAGGATCATGCAATCTTCACTGTGGTGCATCAGACATTTGTGAGCAAGCCAGGTGCAATTGCACCCATCCTGTCTGTAGGATAGGGAACCAAGAGTTTTCAAGTTTTTCTGCTGCAGCTGAACTTCTTCACCCATGAGGCATAACAGGAAAGCTGCAGCCAGTGCCTATGTATGTATCTGCAGATGAATGTAGATGGACAATCAGCAGAGAGAAGTATCCCTGTGCAAACTGAGCATTTCAGGTTGAGCATATACATACTGCCATTAGGGTTGGTTTGGTTGTTGTTGTTTTGCTCAGGGAATGAAGTGAATTGATTTTCAGCTTCCCACTAGCAATAAATAATGTTCCACTCTGCAGACATATTGTAGATCTTTTTCTGCTTGAGCAGTTGTTTGACAAGTTGTGAAGTAGAAACTGAGTTTAAGACCCAAAATGAGAATTCCTGAAAATGAGCCAGCTTTACATCAGCTAACTGAAATACATTTACATTGCACCTAGACATGACCTTGAACTATTCTACTGGGTTGATTCAGGAAGGAGTAGCAAAGTTGAGGATTCATGTTAGCAGGGTTTCTCATGCTCAAGTTTAGGTTTACAATATAATTTTACACATGGTTAGTCTGCATAGAGATGGATATAGCCTTCAGGAACTAATGACAATGGGGAACAAGAAGAGAAATTTTATTTACTAGAGGGAAGAGGTGATGGAGTTAAGATACGGTATAAAACACAAAAGTGTACAGGCACATAAATCCCAATTTTGTTTCCTTCAGGAGACCCATTCTACTCCACTGGCATCCATGAAGAGGACCTACAGAGCCCTCTGTTTTCCTTGCCAAAGACTGTGAGTCGCAAAACAACATGCCACAATACTGACACAGGCACTGAGTCTGTCTCTCAGAGTAAGCCTTTTTAAAAAATGTGGCTAATTTTACTTTTACTACCAGGTTATAGTTCAGCATATGAAAAAATGGTCACGTAAAATGACCTAGAGCTGCAGGGCATAGATAGCATTACTAAAGAAAGGTTCCTTTGGTTTGGCCTGAAATTCAGAAGGAAGTATTTCTAAATATACATATCACATATGTACTCATTGTAACTCAGAATGTCAGTGAAAAACCCTCCCCTGTGCCTCACCAGTCCTTTCTAGATGAATAAACAGTATCTTGCTTGGTTAATCTACACAGATGGCACATTTGTTCCCTGGCATTTTTCATATATGGACCACATGCTTGGGAAATCTGCACTGACTAGAAGGATATGAGTGGAAAAGGGGATTGGGATCCTGAAGAATGTGTGCTGTTGTTGCAGGGCAGATCCACCCTTGCAGGACATGGCCTGTTGGCTCTCCAAGCTCTGCAGACACTTTCATTCACTGTAAGTTTTGAGGGCAGTGAAATGACACAACTGCTCCCTTCCCTGCATTGTCACTCAGTGGGCAGCAGAGGGAGAAGAGCAGCACTGCAATTCCATCTATCATTAGCTGGGGGAGCATGGCAGCCAGGACACCACAGCTGGGTCGTTCCGGAACTCAAGAGCAGATATCTTAGATCACTAACATAAAGGGTACATATGGCTCCAAACCTGGTCTGCTGCTCCTGCTAACGGCCTGTGTCCATGTGACTCAAATATATGGAAACTGAGTGAACAGGGTGAGTGATTCATCAGGCAACACACCAGGGAGGGAGGGGCAGAAGTGTGTGTGTAGCTGATCAGCCTAGGCTGCCCTCTAGAGACACAGACAGTAAAGGTTAAATGAAATTATTTGATATGCTGCTTCTATTAAGATCAGAAAAACAAGATGTGTGCTCAAACTATTGGTAGACTAACTCTCCGAAGTCAGTGCAGCAACATCCAGGTGGAATTCAAAATTGCAATGGTCCAAACTTCAGGGGCACACCTATGCATGAGTTTTTGTTTGATTGTTCTTTGGTTTAGTTTGGTTGGTTTTGTTTTTTGGTGTTTGTTTGGTTGGTTGGTTTTTTTTCTTTTGGTTGGTTTTGTTTTCTCACATGTAGGCTTTGTAGATATTTAGTTTCCAGAAAACCCTCCAGACACTCAACTTATTTTGAAAGGATGACAAGACATCATTTTCAGCTCACTCACATCGCCTCACTCAGCACAGAACCATCCCTCACATCCCATGTGCATATCATCAAGAATGCCATGTTCCACTGACAACAGGGAAATTTGCTGTTCCTCCTCCATTTGAATACAACAAATATTCCTATGGAGGGTCACCAGCAATGCACTCCCAAAATGGTGCCATGAAGAATGCAGAAAGAATTTTGTGATGTTTTTCAATACCTATGTGACGTAGGGGGTAAGCTCTTCACCCTTTCTGAGCCAATAAACAGAAAGCTTAAAATGGAGCATGATAAAGATTGCTCTCTTTTGGCATTGTGATCCTGGAACGTATTGCTGTTAGATAATTAGACCATAAGCCTCCTCACAGCAGGTGCCCTGGCTTTATAGCCACCTGGACTGTTTGTTGAGCACCCAGAGCACTATTCATGCTTTAAGAACAAATTAATTATCATGAGTCAATTAGCAGTACCCTAGCCACACTAATGGTTACACTGGATCATCAAGCAAACCTATTCCGAAACTTTATGAATAATATTCTTCCTGGAGTTAGTGTAATATTATAAGCTTTTAATCTTGGTTTCCTTTCTCAGTTTATTTTAATGTATTATTTTAGCATGAACAAATAGGCACTTAATCTCTGTTTGGCTTGTGATAAGTTCACAGTTTATTTTAATTTTTTTTTGTACCTCTGTTACAAGTTTGGCCACATGAGTTACCTGCTGATGTTTGTGTTCCCGACTTGATTCTTTAAAGCTGAACATTCTTGATAAATAGAACAGAACAAACACCTTCCAGCATAAAATTTTAGTGGAAGAATAATATTTCCCAGGATTTACGAAACTAATGTTTGGAAATACTCTCTTGCCCGCACTCCAATCCTCAGATCAATATGACTTGAAAGCAAATAAACTGTGGACTTTCTATTCAGGTTATGTAAAAGAGTTTTTTGTTTTAATACAGTCTGTTGGCCAAATCATCAGTGTCAGAAATCAGAGCTACCCGATTAGAGAGCTGAACAAGCCAACCTCAGGAGCACAACACGAGTAGATGTCTGTGCCGTATTTCATCATCTCCCCAAAGGAAAACAAAACATTTGCTCTCTGTTTTAACAGATACACCTGCTATCCTACACCTACCTTGAGTCGTTGAGGGGAACCAAGCAAAACAAAGAGCAGGGATTCTGCAAGGAACTCACTTTAAATTTATGCCTTCACGCAAGAACAATCCCTCATGAGGGATTTAGTTGGGGGTGTTGGCTTTGTTTTTCTCTGGAGAAGAATATTTTAAGCAGTGTTTTTCGACTTAGAGGACTAGATTCTGCTGCATAGAAATTAAAGGTCCTTAGTCATAAATCTTTGTTTTGTTTTGTTTTGTTTTGTTTTGTTTTGTTTTGTTTTTTGTGGGTTTTTTTTGGTCTTGGTTAGAAGAAAGGCATTACTAATAGATATGACAAAACTGGTCCCCACAAAAGGATGTTTAGAACCACAGGCTGTTTTTTCTGAGAAGAGGCAGACAGCAAAGAGAAGATAGAATGTACTTCTGAGCAATTAGTTGGTGACTGTATTATGTAGCTCATTCAGAGCTGGTGCATCTTTGCTTGAGGAGCCCCTACGATGAAGCAGTTTTGCATTCCCCATGGGAGTACATCCCAAATATTGCACCTCTGGAGAACAGAACAAATTCTGAGAAAACCTACCAGCAGGATACTAGGATGAGAATTCACTCCAGAAACAAAATATTGTATGAAGCCACTTCAAAACATGTGGGCAAAGACGTTTCATTGCCACAGCCCTTTGACTTCCTTCTACTCAACCCAAAAACCATCAGGGTGACATCCTTCCCAGGGGATGCAAAACACAGAGGCATGAAGGGAGTCTTCAGCAAAAGATCTGCTTCCTCTTACCACTAAAGCCCCCTATTAGAGAATGGTGACAAACAGATGACAGATTTAGAAACTAGCTGTTACTTCCCCTGAGCACCACAAAAATTCAATCTAGCAAAGGGTACTTTGTCACAGTCTTCAATGCGTTTGTGACAGCTGGTGACAGATTTGCTTTGAAAATCGCATTTTGAAAGAACCTAACTTTGCAGGCTTCTCTTAAATCTCAGATCCAAAGGGTCTGCCATCAAGGCAGACATCATAACTTCTATCTCACAGCCTCATTTTTACCAAAGCAGGTTGGTTCCATGGGACATTCAGTCTCTCACATACTGGTCTTCTTGTCAATTAGTGTTTACCTGACAGGCAGTCCAGGATCCCCAGGGATTTTACTGGGCTACAGAGCGAACTTTAGGATATTTTTTTTAATCAAGTTGCAGAACACAGCTAGGCTCTGAACATAGGGCTGTGTGTGCAATCTTAGTGTAAGCTTTTGACACAGAGCATCTATTTACTCAGCCAATGCAGTTAGTAGCTTCTTTTGAAGATTGCTGTACAGCCAGATCCTAATGGGCTGAATCACTCACTACACAGGTGGGAAAAAAAAAAAAAAACTCAAGTCGGGATTTCATCTAGAGATTTTCAGAGGATGTTTCAGGAAAATGGCAATGATTATAGAGGACAGTTCTCTTAAATCCAGGCAAAGAAATGACACAGTGAGAAATATCAGGTGGTCATACAATCTCTCTTGGACAGCAGGTAACTGCAAGGATTGAAACTGTTTCTGCCTGCATCATTGTGCAGATCCTTAGAAAAATCCTTTCATTTATCTAAATCTCAATTTTATTCTATTTTTATTCTATTCCTTGACACCCACGGATGACAAGAATTTGTGTTAAGGAAAGGCTAAGTGAGGCAGTGAAAAAAAAAACAAAAACAAAAAACAACATTCTGGAATTCAGATTTTAAAGCCATTTTCCACACTAATTTTTGGAACAAAGTTATTACTTTCTACTACTTAAGACAGCTCCCTTTTCTTCTAAAAACTTGTAATATTCTCACAGGACTGATCTACTTTCAAGATGAAGAAGGTAGACGTCTAACACTTACTTATGAGTACTGGGCTTTTTTCCCTCTAATCAAGCAGCATAAATAAAAATACAAGAATTTTAATGTCTCTTTATAAAAGACAACACTTGTTAAATCTAGTCCAACCAAAACAAGCCCCTGCTGCCTGGTTGTTCTAAGAACTGAAACCTTATTTGTTCCCTTTTGCTGCCAGACAAAGGTCCCTCTTGGGAGCTTTCTCAAACACCCTGGGGTGACTAGTGAGTGGCCAAACAACACATGATCTGGCAGGGCCCACCTTGCCAGATATTCTCTTCCAACCCCATAAAATCCTTCTTTGCAGCTCTAATAGACACTACTTCAAATCCAAAAGTTACAAGCAGTGGTCACATTCATCATACATGCATTCCAAAGTTTTCTGATGACAAAGTGAGTGCACCTTACACCTGTGCTTGGTTTCTCTTTCAATCCGGCAGCTTGATGTTCCAGTGATGGTACATGGTTTTACCCAAAGTCAAAGACTGAAGTGAGCAGAGATTGTGCACGGCCATACAAACTTTTTCTCTAGAGATAAACATTTTATCTACAGCCTCTTTTACATACATAATCATCAGGTGCCTTCAAAAGTATTTTACCTGGTGGAAGAAATCGGATGTGTGTTTTTATGTAACCACAGAAACAACTTCAGGAGAGCAGAGATTTCTTAGAAAGGAGTGGGCTGTGGCTGGCTGCTGGGAGCTGAAGACTTGAAACAATCTGTTTTTGTCACAGTACAGATTTACCAGAACTAAAATTGCATGCTTATCTATCTTCCCACATGTGATTTGTTATCCAGTGCCTTCCACACCTATGCAGAAAATATATCCTTAGTATCCATTATTTAATAGCATTTTACTGCTAAGGCTTATCCACTTGATTTCTTTATTTCCTCCCTGAAGCCTTTTTTTCCACTTAAACCCTGTTGGGACTCAAACTGACTATAAAGTAGTAATAATTTTATCGTCCAAAGCATTCAACTAAAGTATTAAGCTAAGTCAAAACTAATGCTACAATACTCGTGCAAGAGCCTGTAAAAAGTATTCTGAACTGCTCCTAAGTCCTAGAAAAAGTTTGAAAGGAAGCATGGAAATTTTGCTGTTTTTAAACAAATAGAGAAGAATTTTCTCCAGAACAGAGAACAAACATAACCTTCCTTCCTGTCTTTTCACTATGACCTGAAACTGAACCAGAAACACTTTTGGACGCCAGCAAATCTGACACCATGTTAGGTCCTAGATGTAAGTCTAGAGCCCTGTTTTTGTTTTCTTTGGCTCATAAGCAATTCCAAATGTTGTCACTCCTTGTGAATGTGCCCATTTGTATTTGTTATTTTAGTGTTCCACTCAAGAAAAGCATCTCTGCAACTTGTAACGCAAAGATGCCCCAGAGTTGCTGTTGTTTTGGGGGTTTGTTTTTGGTTTTGTTTCTGCTCTTTTTTGTCCTTGCTCATGAATTCTTTGCAGTGGTTGATTTGCATGATGCTGGTGTATTTATTTCTCAAACTAAGTATATTAGTCAAAAAGTAAGTCATAGAAATTTACAAAATGCTTCTCCATAATTCAGAGTGTGTCATACCCATGCAAATAGAGTTATTTTGTTTTCTTTTCCCTGGAAAAATATTTCATCAACTCCACAAATAAATAGAAGTATAACACTCCGTGTTGCTTTTCTTCACCTCTAAATGGAAGTTCTGTCTAGTCTCTGTACTGGTAAACTGGGAAGGAGAGGAAAAGAAATATCTCTGAATGCGATTTTATACAGTATTTAACATGCTATACCCTAATATTTTTTGAATATTCTCAGAAACATGCTGCTTGAAGTAATGGTAAACTATTTGTAACTGCTCATTTTCTTTAAATAATCTTTGTTATTTCTTCTGAAAAAAAATACATGTTTTATTAATTTAGGATCAGTAAATGTAGAATTAGGTAAATGAAAGCATGGAGAGGAAAACAGAATTTAAAGAATGTTCTTAAATCAGGACTTTGGTTATAGAATCAGTTCATAATACACATTTGAGGATTCTTAGATCTCAATGTAAAACTGAACTTTTATCTGATTTTATCTTGAATTCTATTATCAATTTCTTATGAGTAATAACATATAGAGAGACAACACTTCTGCAACTATCTGTTCTTGTGGCAGGCCTTTGTACAGTTAATAGCACACTGCCAATATGAATCTCAGCTGTGACATTTTTGTTCATTACTTGGTATCAGATCTCAGATTCTTTCTTTAAATTATAAACCCAAGAAAAAGGATGCCTCTTAATTAAGACTAGAAAACAAAACAAAGGAGAAGGAATGAAAACAGAGAGAACTATTAGAATATCAAATGTCATATTGGAGAAAAACACCTTATATTTTTGGGGTTGCTTTCTTATTTGCTTCAGGTCGGGGAGTGATAAAGCAAATGATGAAATTGCACAGGCATGTATTTAGCTTGTTTTGGAGATAAAAATACTTAGAAACAGGTTGATTGGCAGTTTCAGTGATCATACTGCTTCTGTGAGCCCATGGAGTCTCCATGTTTCTATCTCTGTGTTTTGATTACTACTATAAAAAGTACAATGAGACTTATTATCCCCTGGGTATCTTCCCAGCTTCTAATCCCAAGTGGACAGTTTATATCCAGAAGCTTGATGTTTTACATCTTTCTAAAAGCATTGAGCTTTATCAATATTTATTATAGTAATTCTGGGTATTCAGCCTTCCTGGTGTACCGTGAATCTCTTGGACTTAGTACCACTGCATGTCAATAAATTCCTCAGATGAATTCTGACAAACTGAGGACCACTATATTAATTTTGTATTTTTATTTTGTTTGTTGATGGTGATAGCCTGAATGTGGATCATTTTTTCCTGATGAATGATCTCAAAGTGGCAGAAAGCAAATTCATCTGAATCACTTTTTTTTCCTGAAGAGTCAAAAGACAGTTTATCACAATTTCGACTTTCTGGCAAAACTAAGGGATCTAAAATGCTTGGTGGCTCTTCTGACACACTTCTGAAGCCCTGCTATGATGTACTTGCCCCATGACTGGCATGGCTGCGGTTTCCTTCCCACTCATTAGTTAATAACTGCATGGCTGAAGAAAAGACATGACCTGAAAGGGTATACTTTTATCCAAATATCTCCTGTCCCAGACTGCTGACTCAATGACACTGTACCTACCAGACACAGAGAGACCTCCGTGCTTCCTATGCTGGAACAGAGAGTTAAAAGTGATACCGGAGTGCCTTTCAGAAAGTGCAGGAGATCCTTTTCTGAGTTTTTACTAAGGTACTTACCAAGTTTCACTTCATTTTATGTTTTAAAAAAATAAAACATAACTTTTTCTGTTTTATATAAGATTGAAACCATGACAGTAGATGAAAAAAACTCTACAAACAAAAGAAAACATACAAACCCCGTCTCCACCCCCAAATTAGCTCTTACCTATTTGCATCCATTTTTCAAAGCATAGTCACAACCAAACCCTTTGAACAGCTTCTGTATTATATGCAGTCATTTTCTTGTCTGGAATACTATATTTATGGCTGGTTAATCCTTTTCACATTGTCATAATGGCCTTGAAAAAGAAGAAAAAAAATCAAAAGTTCATGTCTTTGCCAAAAAAAAAAAAAAAGAAAAAAAAAAAAGGAACATACAAACCCCACATGCAGGAATGCTCTATGACAAAAAATCTAAGCTAATGGTATTTAAAAAAAAAAGATCCCAAAAGACTGGAAATCTCTCTTGTTGTCAAACAACCTTTCTTAAACCTGAGACCTTCTTCCTCCACTATCCACTTTCTTCTAAAAGGATGGGCATTCACAGCCCCTCCTAGAAAATTGCAGAGAAGAAAGGGCCACAGCAGGACTGACAAAAGAGGTAATGGGAGCTTGATGTAGTCCCTCAGATGACAATCCCTGTAGCCCAACATCTCCCATAGACTTTTGGCTGTGTTTCTGCTATTTGCAACCACACCAGTGCCTGGGATGGAAGTTCTACCACTGCCACCCATGAAAGGATGGGAAAATCTTGAGTCCTGTCAGTGTTAAAGACTTCATCAAAAGTATGATTTACATCTACTGATTCTCAGTTGTTTTCATGTGAAACACTTGCTGAAATCAGGTTAAGGTCTATTTGTTTTCACAGAAGATTAAAAAAAAAGAGAATTACCTCCCTCTGACTGCATCAGTGCAAGTCAGGATTATGTGTTAGCAAAAAGATGCTCCATTATATATCAAGCATTATCAGTGAAGAGTATGGAAAAAAATCTATGTATTTATATAATGCAGCATTGAATAGAGATAATTCTAAAGGGTGATACATTTGGTCCACTACAGTTTAGGGGTGTTCTCTTACTACTAACATACAGTAGAAAACTCACCCATGGAGTTTTAATTAGCATGCTAAAGCTTACATTAACAGCATTATTCACTCACAGCTCCTGCTTTTAATTTGTTGTGCCATGCCCTCTGTGGAGACATCACAGTCACCGAGTTTGTGGGTCCAATGTTTTTAATTTTTCTTAATTGTGCTTCACAAACCTCAATGGAATGATTTGTCAGAAGTGCCAGAATTATTCTGGCATTTATCAATATAGATGTGAGGTTTGAAATTCCCTTTGAAAAGGAGTGGGTTCAAGGAACATTAGCTGGTGTTTTCATGTCCACCTGCTGCAGTTCCTGTGGTGCAAGATTCTTATGAAAGAGAGGTAACTGCATACAAACAAAAGTATCAACGCTGAGATAATCACAGGACTGACAATACAAAAACATTTTGGCAAACTCAAGAGGCTTAGTTGTTGCAGGGTGCAGGTATGGGAGGACATACAAACCACCAAACTAGTGCTGATATGACTGTCATACACTTTACCATGGGGGGACAGCTTAGACCACACTCCAACACGCTGCACATTGGGGGGCCCCCTGCTGTTTCATGAATCACAGCTACCACCAGGCAGACCTGCCTGTGCAATAACTGAGTTCCTCAGCTCCAAAATATCCCTCTGCAGTTAGGTCACTACCTGCCAGAAGCCGGGGTTGGCTATGGCTCAGTCCTCGACTGAGGGTGTTGTGTCACTAAATGATAGACACGTGTGGACAGATGGTATCTGCCAAGTCCAAAGGGATTTCTCAGCAGCTTTCCAACATCAAAAGGATGACAGTTTTTTCCAATTCAAATTCTTAAGTTTTTGAGATCAAAAGCAAACAGAAGGACAACTGAGCCTCAGACTAGTAGAATGTTACGATTTGCTTTTCCTCACAGAGTTTATTTAAGCAGGGACACTAGTTATCAGTTCTTCATCATTGACTTGTTAGCACAGTTTGTTTTGCTCCTGAAGACACTAAAACTTTACTAAGCTAAATGTGATCTGACTGTTTCTCCATGAAAATTAATTGCATTGACTTTGGTGTAGAGTAACTTCATAAGATATAATCATGCTATGGGCATGGCCTAGACAATATTAGTTTGCCTTCTTGTTTTGCCAAAGAGACTCAAAAACCTTGGAATCCATCTGGTGTTTTCTAAACTCTGACATCCTTGTTAGATCGTTATGTAGTAAGTGTTCTTTTTAAGGATGTTAATTACACTAAAGCAAGTCAATGTGTTACACCAGCTGCTGGAGAAGTGACAAAACTCCACAAAAAAAGTAGTGACTTCAACTGGATCCTGATCAACATTTTGCCCTTAGTGTGGAAAACCTTCTAAGTTGTGATTGTACCTTTACATGCTTTGAAAAGCAATGTCAGATGCACCAGTATTCCATAACCATTATTCCTTTTCTTTTGTAAAATGCGATGTTGAAAGGGAAGAAACTCAGTGCTCTCTTGGCTCTTCCATTAGTCTTCTGCTGTAAAACGAACTGCTTTTGTATAAGGAGCAAATTCTGATGACAAGTTTTCTGGGTAGTCAGAGCTACATTAACCTGTCTTCTCACTGCTGAACCTCTGTCTTGCAGTACCAAGGAAATACAAATCTATTTCTGAGATGAATGTTTAAGATAATGCAACACAGATATGGAGCAAAATTGTAAAGGAATAGAATAAAGAAGACAGACTTGTGACAAAGGCTTAACTCAGGAAAGGCATTTATCACTGAGTTGGAAAAGAAAAGAACCTGAGATCACAACCTGTGCTAACAGAAGCATCCCTGACATTATTCCTACGAAGCAAAAACTATCCTGATTTTGTTGTCTCTCCCTCACTAATGATGACATAAACATACTAGCTTTTAGTTGTATAACAGTCTATAAACTGTCAGATAATGATTAATATTTTCAATATTAGTAATGCATGTGGCTTGGTAGTCTGTTTATGTAACTTTGTTGTTGTTGTTGTTGTTGTTGTTGTTGTTGTTGTTGTTCTTATACATGTTGCATAATTGTGAAAAGGACTGTTGGGGTTTAACTACTGTTGGTGGTTACACCCCCATACAGCTACTCACTCATTGCTGGAAGGGAGAGAGAATCAGAAGAGTAAAAGTGAGAAAACTCGTGACTGAGATAAAGACAGTTTAACAGGTAAAGCAAAAGCCATGCACACAAGCAAAGCAAAACAAGGAATTGATTCAGCACTTCCCATGGGAAGGCTGGTGTTCAGCCATCCCCAGGAAAGCAGAGCTGCATCGAACATAAAGTGGAATGGGGAAGACAAACTCCATTCCTCCAAATGTCTCCCCTTTCCTCCTTCTTCCCCTGCTTTGTATGGCATGACAACATATGGTATGGAATATCCCTTTAGTCATTTGGGGTCAGAAGTCCTCACTGTGTCCCCTCCTAAATTCTTGTGCACCCCCAGCCACCGGTGGTGTGGGGTGACAGGCAGAAAAGGCCTTGACTCTGGGTAAGCTCTACTGAGCAGTGAGGAAAACATCACTGAATTATCAACTCTGGTTTCACCACAGATCGAAGACACAGCCCTGTGTTAGCTATTTGGAGTAAACTATCTCTATCCCAGACAAATTCAGCACCAATATACAATGCAAACAAAATATTTCAGTCTAAAAGAACATGCCACTATAAACTTCAGTGAGTGGAAATAATTCTCTAAAGGAGGATAGGCCATACAATAAAAAATTTGAAGCTCAGATTTAGTGTCAGATTTAGTGTTGCATTGAAAATACCAAAATTCAAGCTTTGGATCATTAACAAAAAGCTGCTTGTGGATGGACTGTACCCAACAAAATGTGTTTGTTTGAAGCATATTTTCTGAAAGGCCATCCAGGCTCAGGCTGAAGCTATGATTGAATCAAACAGACTGTCAGTAAATCTGAATTATTTGGTTTACAGTGAAACCAAACAAAAGTTCCATTCCAGCAAGTGATTCTGCTTCTGAAAATCTTATTTTCCTTAAATCATGTTTTAAGGAAAACTGCTTTCCCTTAGCAGAAAAAATATAAGATTTTTTTAACCTCCTCCCTTTCTTTTTTTTCATTTTACATCTACTGAAACTTCATCAGCCAAGTTCCACTCACTTTCCACATTTAATTGTGATTTATTAATGACTCGGGATTGAGCACAAAATCAGACAACCCTATAAACACACAGATGAGAAGATAATCTGCTCTTTTGCTGAACAGGGATTATATTCCTAAAGATTATGGTGGAAAAACCACGGCCACCCTGACTGAGCTGTGCATACTGCTGTAGAAATAAAATAAATAGTGTGTTGCACTCTTCTTCTCACCAATAAAACCTGCTGTCCTAAGTGAAGAAATGAAGACCATTCAAGGCTAATAGGAAACAGGCATCAGAGTGTTAACTTTGACAGACTACACTCATCACATCTTTGTTATATCCAGATTTCATTAGCAGAGATCAACATCAAGGGATTGCTTGAATACATTGACTTCTGTTGTAAATAACTCCCAACAGTCCTATAAATCAATGAAAAAGGGTAGTTCACTAAGAAAATTCTTACAGGGAATGTGAGAGGAGAGAAGAATACCTTCAAATGAGCATACTGCTATGTTTACAGCATACCCATCAAAGAAGGAGGAAGTAATACTGAATAAGGCATTTTGTGTTCTTTGATACATGCCGTAATCAGTTGGGGCCATGCAAAACACAGAAGGGTTGCAGGAGAGCATGAAGGGTAGAGAAATTGTATCTTTAAAAAAAAGAAGAAGAAAAGAAAAAAGATTTTTTTCCCAGCTAAATATTCTTGGCTGTATTTGATGTTAGTGTGCCTTTCAGCAGCAAGGTTCCTGTAATCACCCAGATCTCCAAGTGCTATTTGCTCCAGCTTAGCCATGTTTTAAGATACTTAATCCATTTTGGTGCACAACCATTTCAGACCATTAGCTTCCACTTCTTCTTATTAAAATAACATCACTCATCATCTCTGGGGAATAAACAGACCAGTGCTTTAATCTGTTAAAAGAAACTTTGATTTACTAAAGTTACAGGACTGGGCTCATGGCTTCTAATCAGACAGTCTGTCCCCAGGCTATGAGAGGGCAGCTCAGTGCAGCAAATGCTATCCCAGGTGGATGATGGCTGAGCTTCCTTAAGACCAACTGATTTGCTGTATAGTCCAGTTCGGTTTACCTTGACCCTTACCATAACCCGAGAGGTTTTGTGAATTCTTCTTCATAGTACTCAGTGGTCAGAAAATAGAAAAAAAAAAGTAAGTCTGCCATGGATTAGAACTGAATAAGACCTAAATCAATACAAGCAGAATGTCATTTCCACCCTTTTGACTAAGGACACCTTCAAAGTATCTTGGAATTACTAATACAAATTAACCCATTACATTGTTTCTGCTCATAATGAAACAGTAAAACAGCAAAATAGTCATGCAGTATGAAAATGTCAAGAACTTCTCAAAGATAATACAAAGATGGTACAAGTGTTAAAACAGATCAAAAAAAACTTAGCCTTATCCATTGGTGGCTTTTCCATACAATGCAATCCCTGTGGACAAACAGTTGCACAGCAGAGTTACGAAACAGATAATTCCTTCTATTGCTATTCAAATTCTACCCCAAATTCATACAATAAAAAAGGTTCTCGCTTAAGAACATTGATGGGCTTTCTTTTCTTCTTATTTGAGATAAGTAGAGGTTAATTGTGAAGAATGCTGTTAACAACTTCATTCTGAAATGAGGATGGAGGCATGAAACCATTCAAATGCTATTGGTTCTCCAGGATCTCCCATGTTTTCTCTTGGATTGTTCTCTTGTTTATACTTGGTCTCTGCTTCTGCTTTAGATATCACTTCCCAAACACTTGTTCCCAGGTTAGATTTATCATGCAATTTCCAGTACCTGATTGTCACTTCTATAATGGTTCTCTGAGGAAGTTTTTTCACTTGAGAAATGGGAGTATTACTCGGCACTGTCATCAGATCTGATTGAGCTGGGCCAGTCTGAGAGGCCAAATTCATATGAACAGATCAGTAAAGGTAAATCAGCCTTGAGAAAACATCTTGTATTTAACCAAACTGACAAATATGATAGTACAGCTCCTGTGAGAAAAAGTCTAGAGGACTCCTTCCCCATTCATCTTTCTTAAGAGGAAAAAAGGGAAAAAAGAAAACACACAAGCAGTGTTTTAAGAAGAGGATCTAGCATCTTGACAAAAGGTGGTATCTGAGTTTTTCTAATGAGGATTTAAGAAATAGCTGTAAATCATTGCTAAATTATCCTTTATCCTCCCTCATCTGTCATAACAGAAAGCCTGGATCCAGAGCTAACTGTGTGAACAGTGCACCTAATACAAGGGAGTTAAATTCCTACTGCAGGGAACTGTGCAGTCTGAAATCAGGTTCCCCAGATATGGTTTGGGCACTTACCGTTAAGAGAGCTACCCAAAATCCATTGGTTGAAAGGACGTCCTTCAACATATGGAAACATCTTTTGTCTGCAACAGAGAATATTGATGCAACTTTATGAACTGCAAAACTTCTACAAAGCAAAACAAAATCAACCTGATACTTGATATTCTCCGGTAGGTCCACAGGGCAGTGATAATTAGATCTGCTGTCCATTAGGCACCACTAAACTGCTGTCCTCACTTCTGGGTCCACTGTAGCTGGCCACACATGTTGCAAAACCAGCAATGGTAACTGGCCCTGACTGGTTGAACTGACCAACTTAAGGACAAAAACTGACAATTCTCACAGATTGTGATTCTCAAAGACTTCTCACAGAATTCTCACACTTCCTGAACCCTCCTCTACATTGCTTAGGGCTATTTACTCCTGGTAGGGATGTCAGATGACATGCCATCCTTAAGGGTGAAGTGTGATGAGTCTTTATTTTGGAATTACACAGCTTTGGGAAGTGAGGAAATGAAAAGGTTACTTGGGCTGAGGTGTCCACTCCATAGGGAGCAGCATCGTCTGATCTCTCTGCTACTGCAGTGTCTGTATACTTACCATCAGTGGTTCTGGTGAGTATCCAGTGTCACTGTGGCACATGTCCTGGGGGAAAGGCTGAGGGAACTGAGATCATCAGACCGGGGAATGGAAGTTTTATGGGAAAGGTAATAACAGTGCGCCAGTACATTCAAGAGAAAGAACTAGGCTATTTACTGAGGTGCACAGAAGACTGAGAGATAATGATTATGAATTGACACAGTGTTAATTATGTGTAGATAGAATGAAAAAAAAAGAAAATTACTGTGGGGATAATTAAGCACAGGAACAAGGCTGTGTTGTTGTGGGATCTCTCTCCTTGGAGGTTTACAAGATCTGTCTGCATGAACCCTTAAGCAACCCAGTCTGAGCTCAGCACTGACCTTGCTTTGAGCAGGAAGTTAAACTAGAAACCTCATGAGGTCTTTTCCAGCCTAAATGGTTCTATGATTCCATAAATTATTTGTCCAGATTTCCTCACCTTGTCAGAGGAGTTTTAAAAAAACTTGAGAAAGGTCACAGAAGCAGTTCTACTGGACAATTGCATACTACAGAGTTATTTCCTTGGGGCTGGAGCCCATCTAGAGGTTGGTGTATTTTATTTCTTGCAATATTTTGGTAGTTACTTCTAAGTTAGACACATATACTGTGAGGCTTAAGCTTATGAAATAGAAGCCGCGCTCAACTCTAGATAGTATTAAGATTTTGGTCTTGATTGTCTGCTTTGAGCCTGCAAAATAATATTTGCTTGTTAGAGTAGCTTGTTTTGAGTGACTCAATTTCTTTGAGAGCAGTCTAGTTCAGATTGTGGAAGGATAAGGTCATCAATCCACAGTAAATATTTGTATCTTACTAGACATTCATTATTCTCTTGGTTTTGTCTGACAAAAATACCACTCTTACAAAGATGAATGAGAGTCAGGTTGGCAGCACAAACTGTTTTCATCCTCTTTCTTTTTCTAAGCCATCTGTTCACATCAGGTTTGGTTTTTTGGTTTGTTTGTTTGTTTGTTTAATTCTTGCTTTGACAACAAAGATTTAGCAAGGTCATACAGTTTCCAGTATTCTTCTTCATAGCAGTTTGAGGGTGGTCAACAGAGTTAATTTCTGAGAGTGAGAATTTGGCAGTTTTCAAACCTGAGCATCCCTGTTGTCCTGCGTGTGTAGTTGTTTTCCAGGGGTTGAGAAATATGCATTTGGTCATGAATGTTACAGCATAGTAAACCAGCAACTCCACAACTCTTTATTTGAAGAAATGATCAATTAACCCAAGTGATGTACAAATGGAAGGTTAAATATCTTGGAATGATGGATGAACCAGAAAAGACAAATTTTTCTGACCACGATTAATGTAGTGTTTCAGTCTTCCTTTTGTAATGTCATTTTCCAGGCAATGTGATTTATTAAGCTCTCCATTTTGAAATCCAGGACTGACAGATTTTAATGATGCTTTCATGTGCACCTCGTTCTCTGATTATACTGCCCAATTCTGAGGTCAAAATTCTAAGTAAACTTTCTGCCCACCTTTTTCTCCATCCTGATTTACTTTTCTCTCCTGTTTTCTGTAAACACTTGTCAGGTCTGTCAGATGGAATTGTTATCTATGAAACTGCCAAATTTTGTTGGGCTTTTTAGCTTTTGCGTTCTGCTGGAAATAGTGACTTGAAATGCTACAACATCATAGCAAGCTACATTTAGAGTTAATATCACATTGGCCTCTGGAGAAATCCCTCTTCTCTAACATTTTTTTAATTTGCATTGAGTCATATTTACCAACCCAATTATAATATCACTTTTCCCACCTGAGCTCCAGTAGCACAGTAAGGCACTCCTTTTTTGTTTCGATAAGTCTTCTTTGAAAGTCTTTCCTGGCACTTACATTAACATTTTCTGCTTAGCATGAAACTCACAGCATTTTGATAGCAGTGATTTTTCAGGGATCTCTTCCCTGTCATTGCAGCCTTGTCTCCAGCTGCACATCTCCAATACTTTTGTACAGCAACAGTAGTTTAAGGTACAATCAGTAAGTACAGATTAGGCACAGAAGTCTGGAGCTTTTCTGTTATTATCCATACTTAATTAAGATCTGTCTCCACCATGGAATGTGAAGACTGTGCTCACTATGCAAAAAGTGGGCTAAACACTCATACAGCAGAGGATAAGATGGATGGAGGTTTCTCCCTGCTTTCTTCATTAACAACAATGCAGACACAAGTTTTGCAGACACAATGCAGGTCCTATTTATTCCAGGATTACTGTCAACAGTTAAGGTGAGAATGAGGCACTTGCTTCTGTGAGTACATGTACTCACGAGTACATGTACTCACAAGTTCATACAGAAGAAATTCTTCCCAGTGCTCAAAGTCTGTGAATTCTAACTAAAAATGAAATAGTAACTTCCTAATCCTTGTGTGCAGGATTCATACTTTTCTGCTAAGTAGAATATGATCTCACTTAACTTAGGAATTCTTGTTCGTTGGTCCTTCCCTTTGTTTTCATAGGTAGCACATCTTTCTGTTCTGATTCTCTTGGATTTCATTTTGTGATTGAAAGCTGCCTCTAAGAACTACACGAAGCGTGCACAAAATTTGACCTACTAATATTTAAAGAATCGGTTCTCCCATAGTGGAAAGAGTCAGGCAAATGGTAAGCAACAGTGGCAGAGGAGGGGGCTGTTCATATTGGAAAACTGCTAGGGAGACTTTTGGAAGGAAGACGTCTGGTTTGATAGGCAAGCCTGGTAGACACAGCTTTACAGAAAATGCCTGTTCTTAGGAAAGATGAAATATGGATGCACAGAGGTAAAATCCACAGGCAGACACTGCCATTTAAAGAGGAAACACTGGCAAACAGAAAACACACAAAAGATACAGAGCTTAAAACCCTATTGACCAATAACACACCCCTCCAGGGCACAGCAAAGGGAAATATATAGCTACAGATAGCAGTCAGGACAAAGACGGTTATCAAAAAACAACCACTTAGCGACACACTACATATTCAGAAGTCAGACTGTTGAAGTGCAGGGTGTATAAAGGACATCAATTTTCATTTCTACTGATTCCCATTATGACAGGGGGAAAAAAATAAAAAGAAACACTTAAGAGAACAACAATTAAAAAATACTTAGAAGAAGATGAAGCAAAGAGTCATTACCCCATCGAGGAATAATAAAACCTTTTCATAGTATATGAACCCAGAGCACAAGATTTGTTGCTGCTATGTACAGTACAACCAGTTGCAACCCAGAGGCTCATTTGAGGTCTAGATGAGCAAATGTAACAGCATATTACACTGTTTGACAGCTGCTCATCCTCAGGGCAGATGTGGATAAGGGTAGTGCAGCTTGAAACATCCTTCCAGTTATGTCTTTTATTTTTAGCAGTGCAAGACAGTTCACTTTATCATTTTAATCAAAGAGAACAGGCTGCAATGAGCAAGGGAATGCTTTCATCTAAGCCACTGATCACTGCATAAAATTGACAATGTCTTTTCAGCCTCTCAGTCGATTCAGATTCCCCTTCTGACCCCCAAACATATGGCATGAAAACAAATAAGTTCTTATCTGTAAAGATGATGACACTTATCCATATGCTGAGAGTACTTAAATGCTTTTTCCTCTTTAAAAGCTGTTGGCTTTTTTTTAAGAGGTTTTGAGTCTTGGTGGGCTCTTGAGGGTCTGCTGTAACAGTAGCATTAACTGTCAAGTGCCACCAGGTGACCCTGCCATTAAGCTATACTGTCTTGAACTTAACAGAAGATATTTCCACACACATCTCCAAAATGACAAAAAAATGTTAATGGAAATTTATATCCTGAAACATGATAAAGATTGATTGAAAAGACTAAGAATTTTTTTTTCTCTTAGTGAAAGGTTTTTTATACCTATCTCAATACTTTCATGGAAGAAAGCTCTACTCAAATAACTTCAGATTTGTTTGCATGCTTGCTTTTACTAGAGCCTTTAACATGCATGAAAGAGCAATCAGACTTGAAACTCAACAGAAACATCTGATGCCTCACGGGTGTACCTTGGGGAAAGGGAGAAAATTTCCATGCTTGGAATTCTCTTGTAGCAAATGAAAGCACTAAAATTGAAGGACTGCAGATTCAAAAGAAAAAGTGGAAATGAATTATCAGTCAGCAATCTGAGGGCATTAGATAAAGGCAATAGCAATCTCACAGAAGCCAGGGGCTTGAGAGAAAGAGCTATTTGAAAACACACAGTTGCAAATATTGCACTGCTATGTCAGAGACAAGCATTTTCCTTTCTCAAGGGATTTCTTCATAGGAAGGTAGGCAATGATATCCATCAGATTTTACACATAGCTGAAAACCAAATTTCTTACAAAAGGCAGGATTCCCCTACCAGGGCTTTTCTCCCAAACACATTTAAAATGAAATAATTTAACAGTGCATTATGAATGCAAAGTTGAAAATGCCTACTAAGAGTACTAGATATATAGAGACACAAGCTCTGACCAGACTTTTATATAAAAGATTTCCAAGAACACAACAAAGCATCCTTCTCATAACAGAGTTCTCCTTCAGGCAGGGAGAATTCTGTTCATCTAATGAAATGTTTATGTGTCTTAAGACATTTTTCTGTCCTTTGACCCTGGGGGTGGGGGGAAAGGGAGGTGAATAAAAAATAAAAAACAAACAAACAAAACAAAAAAAAAATACAAAACAAACCATACACAACACTTTCCCTCTTTTCCTAACCCTAGTTGTTATTGCTATCTTTCAAACCAAAAGCTTCTGAGATTACTAAAATTGCCCCCAAAGCACAATTGGCTTGGCTTTAGAAGGGCTGGACTGTTCCAGAACTAGGTACCAGCACTGAATTTTAAGATTTTTTTACTAACTAGGCAGAAATAAAATGGACATCTCTCTCTCCAAATGAGAGAGCCTGACTGCTGAATACATCTGCCCACCCAGTGCTCAATACTTTGCCCTAATCATTTTAGTCTTCGGCAGCAGAGAATAACATCACCTTTTAAAATGAGAACTAGAGTTGCCTATCCACCTCCCTTCCTTCTGAAAACCTTGCTATATAAGACATCTTGAAAAAAGTCCAGCAGGTAGAAACACTTCCCCCTCACTCTTGTAGCCTCTGGAGTAATTATTTAATAAATTACACCTGGCCCAGACTTCAATGATTGAGGCACCAACCTGTAGTAACTGATCTACTCCAGATGGAGAACTGTGCAAGCAGGCACAGACCCACCCCTTCCCACCTCCTTTGTTAGAAATGTTTGCACAGCAATGGTCTAAACTGGCAGTAGTGGGAATAGTAATTACTTTTGATAACTGAAAAAAGACTCTGACTTTCCTAGAACTCTAGAAATCATGTGATACTCTTGTAGCCCTAGAACACATTATACTGGGAGTCCCTGAAATAAACCTACCTTCTCAGATCTGGGTGCATACACTGGCTGCATCCTGACCTCACACCAGGAAAACATATTGCTATGTATAAACTCTTCCTGCCTTGCCTGATATTTTGGTTTTGACTGGAAGGATCAGAAAGGAAGTACAACATGGTCCATACAGGTTCCCTAACAGACAGCTAAAACACCAGGGCATGCTGTAGACTAGTTTTTGAGACACCTAAAGTTGTTGTCATGTGCATTGAAAAGAGACAGATCCCAGGGAAAATGCTAAGTTTAAACTTGTACTGAGTAGCAATGTCACATTCCAAACTTTTTTTTGGGGCTGCTTTAGTCTTTGTAGGTAATGGACTGTACTGTGGACCAAAACATCCTTGGTTCCCATTGTATTCAAAATTCAGATTTGTTTTGGTTTGTTTTTGCAGTGTAGGTCCATCTCATGGTAAGCCAAAACCAGACTGTGGCCAATGTCTATAATAAAAGTTATCAGCATAAGCTGGATAGTCTAATGGATATGAAACCTGGTCCACGCATCAGACAGTAACCTTAAAACCAAGAATACCTGGGCCTTTATCCAGGTAATTTATTATGGGGTGGAAAGGTCCTTTTCTAACCTGTGCTTCCGGTTTCAATCTGTTAAATACTGACCTTGTTTTCTTATTTTGGAGGATCCTGTGAGTTTGCTAATGGTTAAGGGATGTCATCAAAGAATTAAGAAGCATGAAGAGAAACAAGACCCAAAAATATGGGCCAGTGAAGAGCGGGACAGATAAAACACTTTCTTGTGCACACAGTTGTTAACAAGAAGAATTCAATAATTTTTTAGGGGAAGACACAATTCCCAGTATTTCTTTTCCAACTGTTGAGGGAAAACACCTTGCAGCTAATTTTCCCTTGTACCTGTACTTAAAAGTCCTCTGGCCATCTGTGCTGCCTTTTACCCAAAGACACATGATCCTCCTTCACATGCTAGCAACTTCACTGGCTTAGGAAACAATGCACCTTGCCATTTCCTCAACACGTGATAGTTAAAGTGGGTGTTTCTTCAGGTAAATATAAGACAGAAAGGATAAAAGATTTAAGAGATTCTGCCACTTCTCTCACCCAGTCTCTTGAGGAATAACCTGATGAAATAAGCACTTTACCGTCTTCAGTCCAGCAGGACATGCCTTAGCAAATGCCCAGGCTCATGTGTCACATAAACCCAAAGATACTGATGATACTGAACCACATCCCTCTGTGACACAGTCTCGCTCTAGCAGGAGGTGGTCCACAGACCTGCAGCATGCTTTTCCAGATCCCCCCACCTGTAGGAAGGAAGGGAAGGTCTTGAGCCCACAGTACAAAGGGCACAGCAGTTTCCCCACAAGGCATTGCCAATCAACCTGCTGGAAAACTGAACTGATCCATTTTCAAATCCTTAAGGGCAGATCTCCTGGAAGAGCCTGCTTACTGTCTAATCTCTAAATAGATACAAGGTGTCCAAACTCTCCAGAAAAAAAAAAAAAAAGAGTCCCAAAACCCCAAAAAAAAAAAAAAAAAAAAAAAAAAAAAAAAAATAAGAAGGCAAAAAAATAGGGCTAGATAGTCTGCATGCATGTGTATGGTCAGAAACTAGGGCCCACGTTTCTCTAATCTTGTCAAAACTGAGGTAGGCTCCAGAATTCCTGGTAGAATTTCAGAGTAATGCCAAATATAGTAACTTAATTCCAGGAGTAATGAATACTATGAATTGTGCATTAGCAGTCAGCGCAAGCTGCTTAGAACAGATTTACCAGACAAATCTGGTTTAGTCAGCTTTAGGTAACGTTCATTTAAAGTGGCCAGGGAGGAAGTAGCAAATGTATGTTCAAAAAACAGAACTACAGTGGAAAGTAGCCAGGAAAAAAATTTCCAGCAAGGCTTAACCAGCAATACAATCTGCAGACTCAAGTGATTTGTTTTGGAAACCAGAAGAATCCTGTTTTTCCAGCAATGTTGTACGTACACTTGTGTTCTCACTCAAACTTTCTACAGTTATATATAAACACCTCAGGAAGCAGCACCAATTGTGCTTTTCAATGAGTGTGTTCATGGTGTAAGTGGCACAAATACTGCTGGGTTTTGGTGACCTTAGATGGACATAGAGGAAGGTTTTGGAAGAGGCTGAGTTAAGTACATAGCAACTCATTTCTCAGAATTGGGATTAAGATTTCTTGGAAGCGTCACATCATTGGGAAGTGATGGTGTACAATCTGGATCCATAATGATGAGCAAGTGCTCATCAGGTAACCACTACACCCACCACACGCTTCACTTCCAGAGCTGCTTCATTTCACCGTTTCAGGCAAGGAGGATTTGCCCTTGGCAAAATATGTTGAGTGCTCCCAATTACTTTGCTGCCATTCACATACCTGGAAATGAACTCCAAGAGAATGTTTTCACCAACGACTAAGGAGAGACTTACTGACCTCCTAGATCTGATTCCTTTTCCAATTGAAAGGAAAAGCTGCAACTGAACTGAAACAGTACATTCCAAGATTGTGCTAGATGGTTGAGTGATAACAAGCCTAACTTCAACCTTCTGGTCCCAGGAGTTCTTCAAACACAATCAATCCAATCATTTCAGTCTCCACTGGATTTCCAAATATATTGAAACATATGAGGTTCACAGTCAGGTCACATATTTCATTCCCCACATACCATTTTTAAGCTGGTGATTTCTGTACTTTTCAGTTCCATTACTTTAACCAGTTCAGCCATGGAAATTGTATTTTCAATGACGATGTCACCATTGACTCCAAAGAACACATTCCAGAGAAGATGTCAAAGGTACTGCGAATGGAATCCAAAAGGACAAATAATGTATTTTCATGTGGCACAAGGCTCTGACCAGTCAGAAGTCCCTGAAGAGCCAGTCCAGGTTATGAAACCTTTGTTGCTGTAAAGACTATGAGCACTATTTAACAGAGCTCATAGTGGATTTCAGGGGGGGTGGGGGTGGGGGGAAGTCTTGAAATTAATTCTTTTCTTTCCACTGCCACTCCAGCACATTGCAGCCAGCACCAGGAGGAATGTTCAGGACACTGCCACACCAGAAACTTTCCCTTGCTACTTAGGAATTCAGCCAGGCAGGGCACAGCAGGGAACTGAATTATGTTCCTGGTCTGGGAAGACACAAAGGGTTCTTCTGTCTCTTCTCTACAATCATTCATGTCCTGTTGCTGTAAGGAAAATCCAGAAGCTGCCCCTCTGACAGACAGGTTGACAAGAGATTAAGGCAGTAAGAACTCTTTCCTAGGACTGAAGTTGCAGTATTCTGTATTCTGATGATGAAGGAAGAGACAGCAACAGTAGTGACAAGATAAATCATGCTGAAAGATCCAAAGCAATTTTCATTGGAGAGTAAGGGATTATTAGTGAGATTAATCACAAATAGATGTTAGGCTGCCTCTGGTTTCAGCTCAGAACTGTGTTTATATATAAGTATGTGATAAATAAATCATAAGCTGAAAGATGTAATATGATTTCTCCGAACATCTTCTGATATTAGATACAAGCTGAAAAATAATCACTTGTAAATCCGTGTCACCAAGTTTATAAAAAATGTGCACTGAAATAAGAAGAGTCAGATAAAAGTAAGACTCATAGAAGCAAAAGAAGCAAATAACAAGACACTATTGCTCCATACCTTTCTTCTCCTTGATCTTCATTTATCCACAAAAGTTGTCCTTCCAGTGGTGCCATTTTCACCGTGTTATCAGCAGGGAGTTATCAAACAAAGGTTGAACAAAGAGGGAAAATCAGTCTTTTTACAGCTCTTTCAGACTCAATATTTAATTAAATAATTAAATCACCATGAAGAAAAGTTAATCAATAAAATTGTTACTGAAAGAAGTTACTAATGAAGATCATCAGAGGGATGAGGCACCTCTGCTATTAAGACAGGTTGAGAGAGTTGAGGTTGTTCAGCTTGGGGAAGAGAAGGTTCTCAGAAGACCTTGGAGCACCTTCCAGGACCTAAAGCAGGGGTAACAAGAAAGCTGGAGAGAGACTCTACCAGGGAATGTAGTGACAGGAAAAGGGGGAGTGGCTTTAAACTGAAAGTGGGTAGGCTTAGATTAGATAGTAGGAAGATTATATTAGATATTTACTGTGAGGGTGGTAAGGCACTGAAACAGGTTGCCCAGTGAAGGTGTGGATGCCCCATTCTCTGGAATTATTCAAAGTCAGGTTGGATGGAACTCTGAGCAGCCAGGTCTATTGCAAGGTGTCTTTGTCCGTGGCAAGAAGGTTGGAATCTGGTGATCTGTGACATCCCTTCCGACCCAAACCATTCCATGATTCTATGGAATATCATTGCACCCATTTTCACTCCCACAGCCTTATCTTTCCCAAACCTTCCTACCTTCTAATTGGTGTTATGCTGTATGTGATATAAGTGGGTTCACTGGACATATTGCCCTAAGGCAGACCTCTTGGGGGTTTAAGGGGTTTTTGTGAGCTTCACAAGGCTTACAGGTAGTGCATCATTTTTCTAAGCCTGAAGGCATATTAAACCTGCATCTCTCCTTGAATGATGAGAGTAACCAACAAGTTCTCACAGACTACTCACACCACAGCAATCTGTGGAGGCATCTGTGGGTACAAGGCATGTGCTAACAAGTGAATGTGAGTGCATTTCTTGTGTTTTGCGTTCCCCAAACTCCAGATCAAGCATGATGCTTGGTGTTGCCAGGACACAATTCCTTATAATAAGCCATGAATTGATCTCCATGTCAGTTTCCATGTTGACAGAAAAAATCTGCATAAAGACAACAATCTCAAATCCCAGTAATGTCAAACTTTTCTTAACAATTATCTTAACTATGACATGCCACTGAAAGAAGAATGGTTGCTTTGCTATTGCATTTTTTTCTCTGTCAGGGAGACTAAGAGAAGAAGCTTTGTGTCCACTTCTCCTTCAGGAAGGAGGTTTTCACATCCTTCATACTGTAGCTGATTTGTGACACACATGTGATTCCAAAACAGTGAAAACATTAGTGATGTAAACTAGTCAATTTGTTAGAGAATGTTTACAAAACAATAAAAAAACCCAGATGATTTTGGGTTTGAAAATCTTGTTTTAAGTCTGTAAGAAAACAAGCATGAATTTAGCTAATAATAATAATTTACATATTTATGGCCACTATGCTGAAAAGTACTGTCTCTTGGCACCGAAACAGGCTGAAAATATCTCATTTATTTATTTACATGTTTGTTTCTTTGCTTGCTTGTTTTAAGATGCAGATTTTACATTCCTCTGGAAGAAAATGAAACCCGAGGATAACCAAACTCTGCTATTGGAAATGTAGAACATAAACTTCCCACACATGTACCACACACAGCTGGCAGGAGAGTGTCTTTCAGAATAAGTAGGCAACCTGAAACAACAGTCTTTGAGCATGCTGGTCCTTACCATCACACCCATTCGTCAAAACTGGGTGGTGGTGTGGGGCTATTGAATTTTGAGCAGCACAAATGGAAATGCTTTAGAGGCATCCCATTTTAATCCCGTTTCCATCCTGCAAAGCTCTATCCTCCTTTTGCTCAACAGCTGGGAAAGTAAGAGCCCCAAATCACTAGTGATATTATTTTTTAATTTTCTCTTCAGAAGCATAATGAAAAAAAATTAATGTCAGCATGGTTAAATGCTACACCACCCAAGGAAGGAAGGTATTTATTCAGTGAAGACCTGCCCACCTTCATTTTGGTGTTGGGCTATCCATATCAAATTTATTTCTTTGTAGTCCTCTACTTTACTGCAGACGACCTACTTTCCCTTGCATTGGATAATTAAGAGGTCCCACAAATCAACTGTCATTTCTGACTTAACTGTCCATTTCCTTTTTTAGTTAACAAACATCTTTTTGTTGACAGTGTTTGATGAGCAGCCATCAGGTTGAAACAGCTCCAGTTTTGCAAATATATTCCATTATTAACTTTTTGCATGCCAGTGGTTTCCATTTACTGTCCCTTCTACAGAACATATATAGGCAATGCTGACTCTACACAGTGGATTAATACTCCAGGAAATATATAATTGTCACCATAAACCTTTCTGAATGTATCATGCATTTTTTCACCATCCACTTTGAAGTCATCAGTGTACCTAAGGCAATTTTCAATATAATTTGCTATGTCATAGTTCTTATATGCTGGCTCCTCTTCTAATTATGAAAGAGAAGGGAATGTTAAAATACTTTCAGCTGAAATTAAGATTCTTTAACTGAAGCTTTTAAACTATTGAATAAATAAATTCATTTAAGCACAGTTGCAATAAAAATGAGCCTCTCGGAATTAGTCATAACTAGAATTTGGCAAGCATTTTATACTAATAACATACAATTAGCTGCAGGGATATAACAACAGGCTTTTGCAGGAATTGTTTTTGAGTTTGTTGTGTTTCTGATTAATTCTATTAACTCTTGCTTACATATCTTCACTCATCCAATACTCCAGATTCTACCACCTTTCCACCTGGGAAATAATAAAAGTTGATTTTAAATGACCACTTTAGAGCCTGAATGTGAAGTTGACAGAGGATTTGAGCAATAAATAGAACTTGACTGTACTGCTGTATGTTAGATGGAGGACTACAAGTAAATCTGATGTCATAATCCAGTTTCTGGCTTCCCACAGGCTCTGAACACGATGAGACACATATGCCTTGAGCCTGGCGCTCCTTCCATTCATTGAGGTACTGAGTCAGCTGTTCGGGCTGCCTCTGAGATGCAGCATTCATAGCGTTGGTGATGAAGAGTGATGGGGCTCTGCAAGGAAGATGAATCTGCTCCATTATCTGTGATCAACGTGAAGCTCACATCAAGGGAGCTTCGTACTCTTCTCCTCTCACTTTCTCATATAGACACCAAGACTGATCTTTGTGAGTATGAATAGGGCATTCATCCACTAGTAGCATATGGTCTTATTCAAGCAAATTTGGTTGGGAACTTAAGGAGGACCAGCAGGCAATCAGCAGTGATCCACGAAGAACCTGGTTTAGGCAACTTTCAGAGTCATGTCAACAATCAATATTTAATTTTATCTCTACATTTATTTATTCTACTCATCTTCTCACTCACTTGTAAGATCAGAAACTGTACATACTGATGAAAGCATTAATTTGAAATTATTGTGGGTGGAAAACAACAATAACAACAAAGAAGGTCTTCTGAAAATCAGCTTTATTACTTGGCAAGTCTCCTCAGAAGACAGTTTTCAGTTTCACCTAAGTGCTTCACCAAATCAATTCCAATATTTGCTTTTTGCTTTTATATAACAAAGCAATAGAGATCATTGATTTAACATTAAAGGGATGTCACAAGGTAGCTCCTAGTGATATGAGTAGATAAAAAAACCTATGTCCACTTTTTTTCTTGGAGGGCACTGAGTTGCCACAGGGAGCCCTCTGGAAGAAAGATCCTAAGCAGTGTCAAGCTGGCTTACAAAGATATCTACTGCATTCTGTCTCTGTCTTTGCAGTCTGTTTGGAAAACAATGAAATGGGGAAGAACCGATCCAGAAATCCCCAGAAACCTGAGCTCCTGTAGAAATGCTTCATTTTGTGTTTACAGAGAAAACAAATGATATCCACTTCCTTCTTGCCAAGGGGGAAACTGAAGTTAGAAAAATAGAGTTTTCCTGGACGAATCTTGTTTCTTACAATCCATCCTGCAGAAAGTGAAACCCCCTTTGGGTCCTGATACCAAACCCAGCCAAGAGTGGTTAAAAGGGACTTACAGTGAGAGAATGCTGTGGGCTGCAGCCATTCCCAGCCATGTCAAGGTGCTGCAGCACCCAAGGTCTAAACTTCCCTGTTAGGGTGGTGGGTCCTGGACTAGGATTAGAACAAACACAGCACAAAACTGGCAGTGTGCTGAGCAACAGGCACTTGCTGGCCGCCCTGTGGTGCCAAAAACAGATCCCCTGTGGGTCATGTCTGCAACAGGGCACTCTCTCACAGGCTCCTGGATTGCATAGATGCTGCTCAACATCATTTCTGCTGACATGTGCCTCTGAGCAGTCTGACCTCAGGCAGCAGCCTGATCTTGGTTACAAGGAGGTGTTTGAAAGGAGCCTAACTTTGTTATCTTCAGTTCCTCTGCATGGAAAATCCCTTACCATACATTCAGGGATCTCTGCTCTAGTCTTGCTAACCTGGTCAGAGGACAGACAGAGGAAGAGGATCCCACCACTACCAAAGTAGAAAACAAGTCTATTTTGATATTGACAACTGATAGTTGAGGACCTTTCCTCTACACTCATGCAAGTGTCTAGGAGCTCTTTATGGATATACAGATTTTCTGAACTTTGGTCTGCACAGTTCCTTTTAAATCTAGCAGAATACTGCCTGCAAGAAAGCTCAGGATGGACTAAACAAGTTACCCTGAATTTGTTCCATACTGTACACTGGTCATTATATCAACGCAATGACACTGACACAAAGCACAAACCCATTAAATGTTTGAAGAGAATAAATGTTAAAGGTCTATTTATCCTTGCTAGTGAAATTTTCTCTGAAATCTCTCCAAGTTTGCACTCAGTAGGATATTTATTTTAAAGGGATGGGAAGGAAAACAACAGAGGTAAGTGAAAATCCATCAAAAGGCATCACTCCTCTGCCAGGTGCAACAGAAAGGAAGATAAGACAGATAATAACAATGCTGGAACACAACGCTGTTCAGGTTGATGGATGGGAAGAGCTGACAGCTTACAGAGACTGTGAGGGCAAGCTGTTGGGTACAGTGTCAGACAAAATAAATCTACATACTCTTGTTTCACTCACACACAACTCTATCATAAATGATACAGTCCATCACTGTGCCCTGTGCTGATTTTTTCAACTTTGAATGTGAAGTAAGAGCACATTAAAAAGGGTGTGTAGGAAGCACTGCATCCTGCAGAAAGCACTGCAGCAGCTGAGGTACCATAGCTGAGAAACCTTGATTCTTGTTTGTCCCACTATCACTTTTACACCACTGAGAACCCACATATCAACAGAGACAGTATTCAGCAAGCTGATGGGATAGAACACTTGGAACTCTGTTTAGTGAACATATTAACTTCCCTGAAAATGATGTTAATGTGTTAAGGGACATGGGGAAATGAAAGTAGTTGTGAGGAAGAGTCCATGTGCAGGAACATCTGAGGAATATGGTGAGAGGAAAGGGAAAGTAATTTGTGGTGTTGCACAGTGAATATATAAAAAAACCCACGAGCATTGAGAGTGTGGCACTTCAGTTATTGTTTGTTCCTTGTTTGTTTCTTTCTTTTTCATTATCATGAGATTAAAATGACTGGGACAACATTGAATGTCATAGTTGTCAGAGAGCATGTTCATTAATGTATCATAAATCACTGAATAAAGGTAAAAAAAAATTGTGAGCATCACATCATATAGAGAAAATCTGAAGAACAGAGAGGCACAGTGATTTCTCAATGGTAATTCAGCAGGGCAAGAATGAAAACAAAGTGTCACAATCCCTTGTGCAGCATTATATCCACTGAACCATCCAGGGACTGTGTTGTCCATTTTAACTTTTCCTTAAAATTACCAGTAAAATCATTTTTGTGGCATCACCTCCATGAATGTTGCATGACTTCTTCTCAGAGAATAATAACACATCTATGGAAATCAAAGACACAGGAGACCTTAAGTTCTCAGAAGAGTAATTGCACTTCCATTTCCAGACTTTTCTCAGGCAGTCTGATCTCAAACAGAGCAGACAGAGCCGTTTTGGACAGAAGTCTGTGAATGCCTTTGGACCCAGACTCCACTTCCAAAGAGCATTTGAAACAGGTGATTGAGCTTGGCTGGTCAATTTGTAACTGGAGGGTGATGGGAAGGTGAGGAATGCTGTTACTAAACCCTGTTATTTCTCTTGCTCACTCTGCCTGTTACCTCAGGAGTGCATCTACCGACCCACAGTGTGCCAGAAATAGCATAAATGAGGCAAGTGAGAAAATAAAGGTAAGTTCCTTTATTCTTCTCACATTTGCAAACACAGTGGTCTTCTTTTTGAAGGGAATTTCTTTATAATTAATTATATTACTGCAAACTTTAGATTATATACTGGTTTTACAGATACCTCTATATCCCTCTTACTGAATAACTTCAGATAGCTATAAATCTTGGGTTTGAGTACTCTGAATGCAGTAAAATTTTTATAAGAGGCGTGAGGGAATTTGAAACAAAAGTTTGTTGGGCCTTTCTGTAGCTGTCAGACTTGAAAAACATAGTCTTTTAAATGAAATCTGAATGTGTCAGTATTTTATACTTCTATCATTTAAAAATAGATTTCTTTTAACACTTGAATTTCACTCATCGTGTAAAACTACATAAATTTCTGCGCATCATCATTGATATCTTAAAAGATTATTCATTGAGATCAAAATGTCTAGCAAATGCTCACAGTCTGTTCCTCAGTGCAAGACAAAACTGCTGGTAATTTAAAATGTGTCAGGCATGGCTCTTATAGCCAGTGCTGGATCAGGATAAGGAAGAGGTAGAAGTACCTTTATCCCTTCTAGTGTCCCATGACCCTAAACTGCTGTAGAGCCATCTCCAGGCAATTGCAAGCCACCCCCAGCTGGTCAGAGCCTGAGTAGCAATCCCCACAACCATACAAAGGGATGGCCATGATGATGCCATTGCCAAATTCCCATATGGATTTTTGACATATTTATTACATGTTCCCAAAGACTGCATCTTCCAGGGATTAGCACAGAAGGGTACAACCAACAGGTTATATTATTAGAGGAATTCAACTTCCACAAGCTTATGATCACTTTAAAACTCCACTCCCCAGTTACCAGGAAACCCAGGAGCTCTGGATTTCAGAAAAGTCAGATTCTCTTCACAAGGTTTATTTGCTCCCCTAGCCTTCAGTGGCACCTAGTGGAAAAGAAGCAACTTGAAAGAAAGAACAGTTCGGAGGGAAAAAAGAAACTATGGAATCTTTTTCCAGTTCCAACAAACAACCTTCCTCCAACCCCTCTGAAGGAATGAAGATGTGGAGTGGCTACATGAAAAAAGAACAAGCTGCTAGTATGGAGCAGAACTTGTGCATACTGGCAACAGGAGCTTGTTCTCTTGAGAAAGGATTGCTCTGCAGGGAAAGTTCAGAAGTTAACACATGGAAGTGGAAAAAGAGCTAAGTGCAGCATGATGAGAAAGCCAGTAATCCTGAAAGAACAGAAGGGCTGCAAAAGTGGTGCAGAAGGGTGGATCTGAGCTGGGGGACAACTGGAATCTTTTAATATTTCCTACTGGAATTAGGGAGTAATTTACAAATGCTCCTTGCTGCTTCAGCTACTCTTCAGGGATGGAACTTAAGTTTCTGTGTCCCTTCTCTCCCCCCACATTCCAAGCTCCTGGAGTTCCTGATAACCTCTTGAACTTGGCACTACGTATTTAGGGTTTATTTTTTCAGGTCTTCCATACTGCAAGTAGTACCTGAAGGGAACCTAAAAGAAAGACGGAGAGAGACTTTTTACAAGAGCATGTAGTGACAGGAGAAGGGGAAATGGCTCCAAACTAAAACAAGGCAGGTTTAGATTAGATAGACAGGAAAATCCTTTCATTTGAGAGTGGTAAGGCACTGGAACAGGCTGTCCAGAGAAACTGTGGATGTCCTGATCCTGGAATTGTTCAAGACCTGGCTGAACGGAGCTTTGAGCAACCTGGTCTAGTGCAAGGTGTTCCTGCCCGTGGAATGATCTTTAAGGTCCCTTCCAACCCAAGTCATTCTATGATTCAATGAATCTAATTACCTGACTTGAAGAAAAGCCCAGAACCTCTTGGTCTTGTAGCTTCCATGTCTTATTCACTATGGAAGAAATCTATCCTGTAAAGCTCATCTAAAAGTTGTCCCCACTGTCAGTGTCATGCCACCTGCCTTTGCTCTGTTAGCTGCTGTGTTACAGAGTCACAGGAAGACACCAAGTCTCAGAGCTACGAGCTCAGTGAAGGAGTTTTATTTTAAAGTATACAAGGTTCCAAAAATTCACCCACCAAATTCTTAGAGGAGCCCTTAGTTCTATTAACACCTTAAGGGAGGGCAACAGGAGCAAAGCCGCACACATTTTCTTGGAAGGTTCTTTTACTGGTAAACTTTAGTAAATAAGAGAACTTGGCAAAAGCTTAAAGAGTAGCATACAACCAACCAAAATAAACCACTCCATAAAGCGTTGAATTAGCACATGCTAACACATACCACTTAGCAAAATCCAACTCATCTGGTCTCAAGTTAACCAAAATATTAAGAAAGGAGATTAAGAGAAGAAGAAGTAGAGAAATAAGAAATATTGCTACCATTCCTAGATCCAGCATAGATTCAACTATAAGAGTCTATAAAATGGAGAGTTTGAACACTGCACCCCCCAAACACATACAAACAAACACAGGAGTTGGTCCAAGCCAATAATTAATGTAATAATTTACTGTCTCATAGTCACTTTCTCCATTTTTCCTTAAAAGAAAAGTGAATCTTCACTGATGACAAAGTGAATTAGACATTCAGCTTCCACCAAAATCCTGAATATTAGTATAGTTCTGCTGCTTCATTCCATAGCTTCACTGGGGTTTTTGAGGACAGTTTACATGTGTTAATATAAAGTTCTTTAATGACTGTTCATCTCCCTTCATGGCCACAATAGTTCTTCCTGTGTATCATACTTTCACTGCTTTTCTGTGAAACACTTGCTATTGTTGTTTTGAGAGTCTTTTGTGGGATTTTTAGGCATTGCAGTTTCCCTTGATGCTGTCACCTTTGAATATTTGAAAAAGGCCAAGCTAGATAGTCCATGAGTGTGTTCTCTCTTTCTTTCTACTTGAGCAGCAAAATCAGACACTGGATTTGTTCATGAAAGAACAACATATTGCTCACTTCAGTGCTCACATATCTTTGGTAAAGTTTTCAAGCAAGTCTCATTGAACGCTAAATATTAGACAGACTTTGAAAAACTTAATTTCTCTCCCGCGGTTTTAGTCTTCCTATGTTTGTTTTTGGGATTTTGTTTGTTTGTTTGTTTTTGGTTTTTTGTGGTTTNNNTTTGTTGTTTTTTTTTTGTTTTTTTTTTTTTTGTTTTTTTGGTTTTTTTTTTTTTTTTTTTTGGGTGGTGGTTTTTTTTTCTGCTTGTTTGTTTTTAGTTTTTTGTGGGTTTTTCTGGGGGTTTTTTGTTTGTTTTGTTTTTGTTTTGCTTTTGTGTTTTTTTTCTTTTAATTACTATTCATCTCCAAATACCAAGTGTGATAACTCAAGCATGGGGTAGCTTTGTTGGGTAGTTGGTTTGTTAGTTTGTTCTACACATCCTGTCCTTTCATCCAATTCACTACTGAGGCCAAAGGACAAAAAATCCTGACAGGCAATTTATCAATAGCTGCAGCTCCATGCTATGGAACTATTGCATTGCCAGCAGTACAGACTTGTCCTGTCTGAGTACAGCTTGTCCTAATAATGCCACATACAACACCATTAGAGTCTGCTTCTAGCACTAATCCCACAGCAGTACGCATATGAACTTCTTCCCTGGTAACCCATGGTATAATAAAGAAAGGATTAAGAGCACCTTAATTGCTAGAAAATTACACTACCCTAAACCTGGTGAAAACAGTATTTCCCACTGTTTGTCAGATGAGTTCAAACATCAGCTTGTTAGGGTGGAAAGAAGTTTGTAAATATTAGTGTTTAATATCCTAATATTTAAGGAGCTAAATATAAGCCTGCACATACATATTTGAGTAAGAATTCAGCCAGACATTCTGCGTTGAGTATTCAACCTATGCGCAACAACAGTGATAACAAGGAAGGCAATATACACTTAATAGGACAGAATATATTTAATAAAAATACATTAATTAGCTCTAACACTGTCCTTCTTTTGATCATGAAGGTGCAACAGGATACTGCTGTACTTTATACATTCTAGCTTTCAGAAGTAAGACTTCAGCATTAAAATTTGTTTTGAGGTAAGTAGGTAAGTACAGACAACCAAAGTTTGGATCCACCAAAGTGAGAATATCTCCCATCAACTTTATTTCATACTGCAGTTGGATGTGATTGACACCTCTATTGTACTCCAGTTCATGTACTGACTTGTCCTCTGTATTGGATTTTAAATGAAATGTCTTAATTTCCTGAGACCTCAGTTTTCTAACAAATAGTCCCACTTATGCACTGCTTTGAAATGCATATTTCCATGTGAATATCAAATAGGGGTTTATATTTTTCTACTGAGTGATTGCATTACTCCAGCATACATCTCATTTTCCCTAACACTAATATACTCTATCTTATCTCTTCCTTGCCTTTTTCCTCCTGTTAAATGCTAACAATATAATGAAAACTGCAAACAGATAAGTTTCATATCTGTTGACCTGATTACTTTTAATTTTAAAATAAGGTACTGTAATTTCTTTCCCCCTCTTGGGCTGAGTAGTACCCTCTAAAAACTGTACTGCTTGTTGATATATCTTTAGAAAACATTTTTATGCCCTTATAATATTGCTTGGGGAATACAAAGTACATAAAGCACTTAGCAGGGTGAAAGGATATAGCTGTTTGCAGTGCCATTTAATATGTTTCTGGGATGGCAGATGCATTTCATTGGTGTTTTTTTGTTGTTGTTGTTTTGTTTGATAGGTAGATCTTTTTCATTGTCTTGCACTCTTGGATAATCACCAAAGCCATGCTTGAACCAACTAGTGTAAATTTACTTCTAGAATAAGTAATTCCAGATTTTCTTTAACTTAAAACTGACAGAAGATAATTATTCTAGCCACTGTCAGTAAGAAGCAATGTTAAGTAAGCTGTATGGGGTCTGTAGAATCCAGTTCTGTATACAAGAAGTCCAGGAACTTTTCTTTTGTGAAAGGTGAGACCTTTCCAGTGTAAACTCTCTCACAAAGGGGATGATCCTGGTTCTGCGTACAGAACAGGGAAAAGACACTGTCTGCAGCCTTTGTACAACATAAGCCAAAGATAGAAATGCTTTTAAATCCATGTAAGGACTACTATGTCTTTCTAGCTCCGCCTGCTTATTAATTTAAATGTGCCTAATTTAATATGTATCTCTTGGGGAACTTCCATTATATGAGTAGCTCTACAAGCCAGTGCAAAAATAACACAGGTGAGAGTGAAAAAAAATTTGTAATGACATCAGGATGATAGGTAGAAATCTTGTCTGGTGCCTGTCTGTGCTCAGGTCAGACTTAGTTACTACTCCAAAACTTTATTTTCGTAACTTTTTTTTTAAAACTCCAAAGAGGATAAAATTAATTAGGAAAACAGAGCTATTTGGCAGATGAAGGTCTCACCTATCAAAATAATGTGCATCTGTTCAGAACTCCTAAGCCTAATTGCTCCCAAATAGCTGCAGGATAGTCAGCTGCTATTTTTAGACTTTGCGAATAGCCAAGGGAAAAATAGAAACATACAGCTGGAGCAGTGCATGTGTATCATTAACTAGAAAAACTTGTTTTCAAAGAACATTTGCAGATGCCTTTTAGAGAGTCTCTTTCCATCAGCTGTAATAGTCCCCTTGATTTTTTCTATCTGCTGAAGAATTAGATATTCTCCAGGAGCCTGATCTAGCTGGGACTAGTATTGCTCAAGCAGGATGAGTAGTTCTCACTGGTGGTTGATTCTCTCTGGAGCCACTGACATCCAGGAATGCTAGCTATCTTCCAGAAACCCTCAGCATTTCACAGGATGAGCTCTAAGCTGAAGGATAATGAGAGTCAATGCTGACTGCTAATGTCTTGCCTCATTAACGACCCAGTGAATAAAATAAAAGGTATCACCACACTGCAGTGAATACAGAGTTTGTTTGTATTCATGTCTGAAGAGGAGAGGCAACTTTGAAATTCAAGTAGTCAAAAAAGAAAAAAAAAATAAAGTTCTTCAAGCAGTCCCCAGTGGAAGCACAGTACATCTGTGCTGAAGTTAACCTCAGAACAGATGTAGAAAGTGAGAAATTGGTATTACCTTCAACCACAGGAGTTAAAGCAGACATCTTCCCTGCCAGCATCACAGAAGGTGGGAGCACAAGGACTTGCTGGGAGAAGTGGTACTGGCTATTTCTTCTACCTAGTGATCTGGTTGTGTTCCCTCAAACCCTTTCCCCCACATCCTGTCCTTACTGGGCAAATGGCCCATGTTTCTGCTTGTGACAGGTGAGACATGGTAATCAATTTTCAATGCTATATGCTCTGGGCAGGCCCAGGTGGTTGCTGGGTCCAACCAAGAGCACAGACCACCAGGGAAGTGCTTGGGGATGAGGTTAATGGAGGCAGTCAGCTTGCAAGTTGGGGCTCGGGCCAAGGAAGTCAATGTTCAGGAACAGGCATGGCTGAGCTGGAAACCAGGACTGTCCTCAAAATGACTTGGGCAGGGGCTAAAGGACCAGGGCTGAGCTTCCATAGAGCCACTGGACCCATGAGCAGGGTGTGGGAAGAGATCCCATGTGAGATTGATTAGGGCCATTAAAGCTTATTGTGCCAACAGAGCTCTAACAGGGCTCCAACAAGCCAGAAGAAATGGGTGACTGGTGAAGGAAAAGCCTATTAACAGATTATTTTTGTTACCCTTGAAGAAATTCTGTAATAGCATCCAGCTATACTGTTGCCATCTAATCATGGAAAAGGTGCTAATTGTCATCTGATAATGAACCAGTAATACAAATGTATTGTAGCAAATCTGTGAACCAGTTCAACAGACAGCCTCTGAACTGTGTGAAAAATGTGAATTCAATACCCACATCAAGAGATGCAGTCATGCACACAGAAAAGTAAACAAGCACTGGGCAGTTATTGACCACACATATATCTAATGTCATGGGAAAGACAGGGTGGGGAGGGAGGGTGGCTGGAGGGCTCCATGCGTATGCCTATAGTCAACCTGAACCTTGTCTCAACTCAAATTCACAGATGGCTTTGGCCAGCAATTCAGGACACAATTTATAAAAGCATTTAATCATTTAAGCAAGCATGAATAACATTTGCAGTGAGGCTTAATCAACTGCTTAAAGGCCAGGGATATATTTGTGTGTCTTCATGTATTGAGATAGGCTTAAGAACCTGCATACCTCTTCTGAGTTGGGGTCATAGAGACTGAAAAGCAGAGATGATGATGTTTATCCTCTTCTTGACACATGCCTCCCAGAGACTCACTGCCTGCTTTGTATTATCAAGGCATAGACAGTCACTCATTGTACGTATATGTATACATACGCTGAAATATATATATAGATTAGATAAAGATGATCTAGATCTAGCTATAAGAGGGGTGAGGCTAGTGTTGCAATTTGGTTGCTATGGCAAGAGAAACTAATTACTGTTGTTTTGGTACTTATTAATGTATGTGTGTGTATAAAAAAAAATTAAAAAATATACATATTGCCACTTAATCTTACAGTGTCTTAGATCTTAGTTATACATATCTGTGGGAAGGCAAACCCTTCCGCAAAGTGATAAGAGAAATGTTTTGGAGCAAGACACAGAAGGCAGATTTCTCCCAATGCAATGCAGATTACAGACTCACAGAATATCCTGAGTTGGAAGGGACCCAGAAAGATCATCGAGTCCAACCCTTAGCCCTGCACAGGACCATCCCCAAGAGTCACCCTGTGTGCCTGAGAGTATCATCTAAACACTTCTTGAACTCTGTCAGGCTTGGTGCTGCGACCACTTCCCTGGGGAGCCTGTTCCAGGGTCCAGCCACTCTCTGGCGGAAGAATCTTTTTCAAGTATCCAACCTAAACATCCCCTGACACAACTTATGGACATTCCTTTGGGTCCTGTCACCAGTCATCACAGAGAAGAGATCAGTGTCTGCCTCTCCCTTCTCCTCACAAGGAAGTTGTAACTGCAATGAGGTCTGCCCTCAGTCTCCAACGGGAACAGCAGATCCCAAAATTTTAAGGTTTGACTGGGAGCTAATCATTCTCACAGTCATGTTCCTCCAGCCCACAGCACTGAGACCCCCTTGGTCCATCATCTGTATTGAAGATAGAGGCAAAGAAAGGATTAAACACCTTGTTGGTGAGGTGACCATCTTCATGCTGTAATGGGCCAACGATATTTCTATACTTCCTATTGCCCTTAATATATTTGAAAAAAACCTGTTCTTATTGACTTCCACAATTATGACCAGCTTCAACTCCAGCTGAACTCTGGCCACACAAATTCTGGATTCTTCCCATGTCACTTGACCTTGTTTCCACTGGGCATACAGCTTCCTTTTCTGTCCTATTTCCAAGAGGAGATCCCTGCTCAACCCAAGCCAGTCTTTTGCCTCACCTGCTTGACTTCCAGCATTTGGGAACTGCCACTCCTGTACACTTGGGAGGTGATGTTTGAAAAATGACCAGGAGTGATGGACCCCAGCTCCTGCAAGAAGCATTTCCCCAGGGGATATTACTTACTACTACCCTGAACAGCCTGAAGTCTGCTCTCCTCATGCCCAGAGTTCATGTTTCGCTGGCACTTTCCTCCTGTCAAAGAGAGATTCTACACTTAATCACTTTGTGGTCACTGTGGCTAAGATGGCCACCAATCTCCACTTTGCTCATGAGATCTCCTCTGTTGAAAAGCAGCAGGTCAAGGAGGGCATCTGTCTGAGTTGGCTCCCTTAGAACCTATTCCATAAAGTTGTCATCCAGGCTTTTTAGGAATCTTCTGGCCCAGGTTGTAACAGCTGTGTGATGCTCCCAGTCAATTCCTGGCAAACTGAAGTCCCTCGTAAGGGCAGCTGACTTGGAAATTAGGAAACCTTTGTTCTCTTGCAAATTGGAAAAAATAGTCAGCTTAGAAGTTTGGTTTTTATTTTGTATTATTTTGTCTTGAGCAAAATAAAGGATTCAGTTTCTCTTCAAACCTGCTGGGATCTGAGGCTGCCATGGGACCACAGGCATGCTTAACCTGGTTTGTAAATCATCCCTGACAGCTGACCAGCCATGCTCCAACCTGTCATACTCTAATAAGGGTAAAGTAAAACTTGGAGTCTCAGCAGGAGACATATTCAAGCTCTGTAGATGTGTATTGCAGCATAACATCCCTTTGTTGTAGATAACTTCTAACAGTCTCCCACAGAGGAAAGTGTCATATTAGACAAATAGTTTTGCAGCTGGTAGCAACTGCATGTATATCCTGCATCATTTATATTTTACCAAAACTCCTCATCCAATGTTTTTCATATTAAATTTTGAGTGCAAGCATTTATTACTTAAGAACATCTCTCTGCCGCTGAGTATAGGAATTATGGGACTCTCACCAGGGTGCATACTACAGGTAACATGATGACACTTGGCAAGTCTCACTTCTTTGCCCTGGAAAAGCAAGAGCTGGAGGTACATCTCAGTGCCTGAGAGCAGTCTTGTACTGAAGTCCAGTGAGTGGCAATAGAAATCTACAAATAACCAAACCAATATTCTTCAAAGAAAGAACAAAAATACAGTTATCTTAGGGATCAGTAAACTTATGTGGAGGATTGTTAAATCCAAACCACAGCACACTGTTACATAAGCACTAAAAGCACCCGAGGTCGAGGGCCTGCCAGGATGGTGTTTTACATCTGTATTTCAATTTTCCCTTCACTGTATTCAACTTAAAATAGAGGTCCTTTAGTGAAAAGCTGAGCACATCTCTTGCCAGCTGATGGGGAATGCACATGGTGGATTTATGTGGTGAAGCTCCTGCTTGCAAATCATGAAAACCTGAGAGGATTAGTGCTTCAGACTGAGAAATGTGCACAGCAGGTGGTCTCGACCCTGGATGGGAGAGCCCAGCAAATACTCACTCTTGCTGTTTTCTGGACACTACATATGAGCAAGCAAAGCACCAAATGGAACAAAGCAAATAAAATAAAATCAGTGAGTTGATTCTAATTCTAGTGGTGTAGAGATATGCTTAATAAGAAAGTAGACATGGAGTAAAATAAATGTACTGCATTATAAGACTTCTTGATCATAAATCTAAATGTCAACTAAATGGTATTGTTGTTCTGAATCAAAACTAAGTATATTTATCTTAAACACACCAAGGCAGACAGATCCATATGTATCTGTGGTTGAGAAGTACATTTCCAGCCTGCAATTTAAATGGAATCTGAACCATTTCATCTATTCTTTATACTGGCATCTCCCTGGGTTTCTAGAGATGTTTCCAGCAGGCATTAGTTTTGAGACCAGGCATATCTATGATTTATTTATATGGAACTGAATCAGAAAATATTTAGTTCAAAACTAGAAAACAAGTCCCGGTGTCCACTTTGTTTTCAGAGTAATTACAAGGTTTCAAGAGTCAGTTCATTTAAAAGGCTAATTTGTATTAGACAAATGTGGCTTTCATAATATCTGAGTGAGAGTGAAATTACTCTACATGGTAAAGAGCCATCTAATCATTATTTCCATTTTCTAAAGAGATGTTTATTACACTAATATGACCACACAATACATCACATCTGGATTTTAGCAGATTGCCCTGAGCAGGCCAAAAAATCAAAGTGGAGACAAATTTTTTAGAAGACTGTACAATTAAAAAAAAAATAAAAAAAAGCCAAAAAAACCAAACCACAAAACATAAAGCTATATCTACTTCTAAGAGTAGTGCAATTAGTCCACTTTCAGACATGGGGCATTAACTGGTTGACAGATGGGATGTAAGATTTCTTTCCTTACCATGAAAGGCATGGGACTCACCTCAGAAAGCAAAGGGGAGTGCCCTCTTTGAGGAATGAGACACTGTCCCCTGTAGCATGAGCAGGAGCTTCAACCACTGTTATGACTTGGTTTATATGTCTCATGTAGATGCACTTGAGGATGTGCACCTGCAGGGAGTCAGGAAGTCCTCTCTGTACAGTGCAGGGGTGGATAACACTCCAACACACACAGTGGTTTAGGAAATACAACAAGATGCTCCCATGAGATTAAACCCCAGAGAAACAGAGAACAGGGAACACACAGCGACAGCTTTACCTTCTCCAACATGCTGGACAGCAGAATTTGTGGGCTGCAGGATAAGACACACTTGCTTCACTACAAGAATAACCCACTGCTGCCCAAAAAGCTGTGCCAGCACAGAGATCCCTGCTTACTGCTGGGACCAGCACAGCTCTCATCCACCCATTTGCCGCACATATTCATTCTTTCTCTGAACTAAGCAATCCATCCTACCCAGTCCTGGTAAGAAATACAGTGAAGAATTAGCTCGTGCTCCTATGAAGACTGAGTTTTCTTATTAGCTGTTGAAAGTATGTGTGATCTTTTTCACAATGCTATCCTATTTTTTGGGTTTGTGATACAACAGAAATTCTACTTACCCATACCTCTATTTTTTCTTCTTCCATTCATATTTGTGAGAATGCGCTGCTCTAATTTAGTGACTTAGGCGGAGACAGACGAGTAGAAAACAATCACTCAAAACCTCATTAAAATGACTCAGGTCCAAGTGGGATCTGGTAATCATGAGAGTATAAAACAAATGAAAAGGAAAATGCTGTTAAAATTGAAGAAATCAAAATCATGCCACTTTTCTGTTTTTTCAGCATTTTGCAAAGATCATCCCCTCTCTAACTCAGATTCCATCTATTTATAATAAGTATCACAGCCATAAAAACATATTTTCATGCTCTTGTTTGTACCTCCTTCGCTACCCTGAGGAAATCCATTTTGAAATCTTCTCTGTGTTAATCAACTCACTCCAATCAGAGAGGACAATGCTAAGAGACTGTAAAGGCCTGTTTCTCCTGCTGTCAAGCAAAGCAGCTATGCTTTTGTAATGCTTAAATCTGTGGCCATCTCAGGAACTGGTCTTGGGAAATAGTCCCTGTTTTTCAAGGGGCAAAGTGAGATTGTTGATGTCCAGGAGGAGGCAAATATACAAAATGTATAGACATCTGATTTCAAAGGTCTGGTCACAGGCTGCAAACTAACAAGCTGGTGAGATGCAAGATTCATCTCTGTCAATACTGCTGGTGATGCAGATGTTCCTGGTACCCATGGGCTATCCTCAGGGATGTGCTGTCCCAGAGGGACACAGGACAAGAGGGCTTTCACCTTTGGCGCGATCAGCTGAGGGTAAAGGGATTGAGATAGATCAGTCAACATCAGTTTACCTGACAAGAACCATTTGTGAATATGGTCCTGTGTCCTAATACCATGTTTTAAAAGTTTCAAAATAAGACAGAGGTCTGGAAATGGGGATAATGATCTGAATAAGTTTAATTGACTGTGGCTGAAAATCAGGTAATTTCATCAAATTTACAGAAAAGATTGTTTGTATTCCTATTTGTTATAAATTCAACTAGTTGGGAGACCACACCAATTTTCCCAGACAGCTTTCTGCTGAGGGTACAAAAATTCCTTTCCATAGTTCTCCACACTAGATGTGTGTCCCTGAGCCTGTAACACAGATAAGTCAAAACTATATTTATTTCATATTTTACTGGAGATGCCTCAAAACAAAATTGTTTCTTGAAGCTAGTCTAAGTGGGAGAGAATAAAAATTTTTTATTAAATTTTATTAGGAGCTGATTAAATATTTACCAAAATGCACTTCTGACAAAGGTAATTAGAAACACTATTAAAAGACCTTAGATAGATGGTTATGAAATATTGAAATATCTGGAATAAAACATTTACAAACTGCAATTAAAAATTACTTTGATAAAAAAGTGAAATTTCAAAATCAAAGTAAAACCTCCTGAAATTACCTAATTAATGTATTTTTTTTTTGTGGCCCAGAAACATTTGTAAACATTTTTCTGTAATAGCTTTGGAACACTGGCTTTCCATGATGCTACAATCATCATATTTTCTGTGGGAAACCGATAATGTTTTCATGTAGACTATATTTTCATTACCGATTCTAACTACATATGCTCAGTTGAAAGCTAAATTCAAATCACATAAGTGCTCTCATGAAGCTACACTAGTCTATTTACTAACACAGACAGATCTAACCATGGACTAAAAACATTTAATAGATAAAATCTCTTTTATTTTCCTCATGTTTGCTACCTCTCAAAAGTCTCTGTGAGCATTAATAGCTCCATTTCAAAGGCAATTTTTCTGGAAGGAAAGAGAACTCAAATAGCACCATAATTCTCACCCACAACCTTCTCCCAATAGCATCAGAGAAATGTGATTAGTACCGAAGATACTCCTCATTACCAAACAGGAGGACACAGTCAGTTTTAGGGTGGAAGCTATGTACAAGTCAGCTTATCTTGTATTCTCTTTTAAGAACATTTAACTTTTTATAATCCTTCATGACCGAAAATGCTCCTCCAACTACTGTGTGGAGAAATTACCCTTCTGAGGGAACAAGGTGTGTGTACAGGGGTAGGGTGTAGTGGTGTACTGTTTCCTACTTGTCTTCCAGAATCATAATTCTTTATTTAAACTTTTCCTGGTACTTTGCACAAAGAGGTGAAATTTTAATTCTCTCTGGTCCTGTTCAATACATTATGCAGTTGATTAGTCTCTTCTTTTCTAAACATGGTTGCCTGAAGGCAACCTCATCATTCAGCAGTGAGGAAATGTGTCACATCACATAAAAATGAGTCACTGAGATGAGAGTAGGATGACTTTCACTACTTCCTTGGTTATGAGTCAAACAATCTTGTTTTGCAGCAATCCCAGAGCTCCTACCACAGACAATTCCTGAGGTCTTTTTGATGACTGAAGAGAAGTCAGGAATTCCCTGGTGTCACTTTCTATGCAATTGATTACTTTGCCTTCAGGCATTGTTGGTAGGAAGATATCTTTAATCATGTGATGCTTCATCTACAGTCTTTGAGGAAAGCTTCTAACCATACAAACTTTATTTTACAGAGTGCAGGAAAGTGCACTTATGAAATAACAGTAGTCAAACACACCACCACAGGCACCTTTTTCTAAACCTCAGCTAATCTCTGAGAAATGGAGAGAAGAGGTGAATATTTTTGGAAAACAGTAGAAAAGATAGCTTGGTTACTTCAGAGAACAAGAAGGAGAAATTATATTTAGTTTATGCATTTGAAATATGCCCTAACAATCATTTCATAGGGAGATCCTTTGAAGATGACACTTGAAATTCAGCAGAGCTGCTTCCCTTTTTCTTCCCTTGCTCTCTTATGCATGTGGCAGATATGCATCTTACAGCTCCCAGGAAATTTCTTCCACTTTTGGTTAGAGGCTTTGAAAATCTCTCTGTGTGCAAGTACAATAAAAACTCGTCAAGATCTCAGAGAGCCTGTCTGCAGTGAAATGTTCCTACCTGGATCCGAAGGAACAGAGCAGGACTTGCTCTTCAACATCATCTCTGTTTCACAAGGGAGAAGTGAGCTCTGTGGCAGAGCCTTGGAGAGACTCTGCAGGACCCAGAGCTGTTTTGAAATGTGGTTCTGCCCTCATTCACTTTTTTTCCCCTCTGTCAAGAGGGTAGATAGACAGTAGAAGTTGAGTCCCTGTGCCCAGGCTCCAGCTTTCCTGAGTGGGGGACACATACTTCTCTGGTCTTGCGTGTGACCTTATGCTGGGGTGAACAGAGTGGAGAGCAGAAATCCCCCCTCAGTGGTGCCCAGGTCATGCAGAAGAGAAAGAGGGAAGTAGCAAGGAAGCTTGCAGGAGTAGAATTGGACAAGGACGAAGAGAAACTGATAAGAGATTGGCATTATAAACAGGAGGTAGAAGGTAGCAGAAGAAAAAAAATCTGAATACTGGAGATGTTGAACTTCAGGAGAAAACCATAAAAAGGAGATGAGAGGGGCAAGGAAGAAGAAAAAGTAGATGAGAACTGAGTGGGAGGGAGGCAGGATGTAGATATAGGGACTGAAGAATTTGCAGCCACTGATGAATCCCATCCTGCACAACCTGGAGCTGAACTCCAATGGTTGAGAGAAAAAAATAAAAGTTCTCACATAATTTTTGCTGTGCTTTATTTTATAATCAAACAAGCATGGTACTTGGGTAATCCAAGAGTGGTCCCTACAGAAAAGGAGTTACACAAATGAACAGAGTGAAGATATTGGTCTCGTGATATTTCTCAATTGTGACTATTATAAAACCAGAGTTGATAAGAGAGAGGCATAAGTAAAGAAAAAACGGAATAAAAAGGAGATAGAAAACAATAGACTTAATGGAACAAAAATGCTGTGAAGATAAGACAGAATGAAATTGGAAGATGAAAGGAAAGAAGATAACAATGAGGGAAGGTGCTAGAATAGTGTTTCTCAGACTTTCTGAAAGTACAGGTGTGTTTGGTCTCTCCAGCGGGTCCAGACCCTTGGTAAAGCATTTATGGTGTAGCAACAGCAGCAAGGACTTTAACTAATGAGTTTATTAGTCATACAGGTACATAACTGTACAAAACAGTATCACTGAGAGTAAAAAGAAAATAAATAAGTAAATAAAATCTCAGGCATGGAGAACTCAAGCTGGTTGCCTGGAGATCAGAAGAATGTGGCTCATTCAGCCTCAAATTACCAAATCCAGGAGAGTACAGTGAATCTGTTGTAGCAAGGGCTCCCTAGCCATAGTTTTATCTCTAAAGTACAAGGTCATTGCCTAATCCTGCTCTGGGAGAGTAAACCCAATTCTCACTTCACCCATATTCGTAAAGTAAGATGATTTCTGATGCAAAGCCTTTGGCTTTAAAATAAGCAGCATGAAATCTTTCTTTCAACATGCCTGGAAACCTCTTGAAAAACTATAAAACATGACTTCTTTGTACCACAGTGACCTTCTTTCTTTTGCTCAAAGACCCAAAGTTTCTGAGCTGAGGAACATTACCATTTACATACTTGTGTGCTGCTGTCTTTGGTCTGTGAACTGAGACTGTGTTTTGCTCAGTCATAAAAAATACAGGAGCCAATACCTTGGAGTGAGAATCAATAAGAAGATACCACCTTTTACTTCATGGTAGGCCATCTTTAAGGAATGGAAAGATTTGGACTTGAATTTGGGCCCCTGGTCAAAACTAAGTATGCATATTCTTGAACTCCTTCATAAAAATTGTAAAACAATTACTTAATTTTTCCGGTAATAAAAACTCAGGGCTGCAGTTTCACAACCAATAAAAATAATACAAGCAATGAAACAGAAAGATGCTAATTGCATGTCATAAAAGTGGCTGTCTCCAGTGCATTTTACATTGCCTACTTCCTCCATATAAAAATGTACATATTTATCTATTTTCATGGAAAAAATAAGAATATAATGAAAAACAAACTTTATGCTTATCTGAAAATAAATATTAAAACTAGATATCAGCTTTATTAGATTCAAATTTATTTACCTTTTTCATCTCAAGAGGCTTTTAATGAAGGGACATTCAACCAAGAATCAGTGAAGGAAAAAGGACCATTGATCATCTGAACTTTCTGCTTGATTCTTGCTCTCCAACTTTGATCCTAACATCAATGCACCCCCCTAGGTATTTGTATGTCTAGCACTATAAGATTATGACAAAAGGTTTTATTTATTTTTACATAAGGAAAAAAAAAAAAACAACAACAAAAAAAAACCAACCAACCAACCAAACAAACAAAAACAAACCAAAAACCCACACAAAAAAAACCAAACAAAAACCCCAAAAACAAACAAACAAACAAACAAACAAACAAACAAAAAACAAAACCCAAAACAAACAAGCAATTTTTATTGAGCTTTTCCAACATTTTTCAGCTATTGATGAGAGGGACATCATGAAAAAGATGTCTGTATGACATCAGGACAGCAAACATTAAGCAAAAAATATATAAAAATATATAAGGAAACTTCATAAATTCTCACCCTGCATTTCACAGTCAACTCCAGTTACTAAAATTAAAACCTAGACTATTGCTTTTGGCACTATGTTTTACCCTCTCCTCATAACTCTTTAATTTTGGTGAGGAGAACAACTATGTTGTATATTAAGAACAGGCTCAAGGCCAAACTTCCTGACTTTCCATATGGCTGAAACACTTCTGGTGCTGGCTGCAGGTGACCTGGTGGAACATGTAGGGGGGTGCCCTGGGGGACTTCTACATACCTGTGACTCAGAGCTGCCATGTAGCCATGAGGGAAACACAGACCTTTTAATTTTAGAAGCATTAGAATGGGGCTTGAACCATAATGCATTGATTGATATCTGGTGCTGTGTGTGCATTGAGAGCCATTTGATGATAATGGCTCAGGAAAAAAATGAAAAATAAAAATAAAAAAACCCCAAACTTTTACATTATACGTGCATTACATCAATATTTTAGAAGTACTGAATAGATTGTTCAGATGTATTGGTCCTGGGCTGAGTCAGGCTTATAGCTCACTTTTTATGATTAAATCCTTCTTTTCTAAATGTACAGCAAAGCAATTCACTCATTCTAAGGAGGCAAACCAGGTGTTCGTGGCTCTCTCTCGTTGTCACAGCATTTAACTCTAGGTATAAATCTTGCAGTATTGTTTAAAAGTCTGTTTCCTTTGCCACTGTGATCTCCCGGTTCCAAACCAACTGCAGCTGGAAGTTTGTGACCCCACGGCATGACTTTCTCACATTACTTACCAGAAACCCACCCACTCAGTGTAGAAATTCAAACTAACTAGCTAAGAAGAGTGCCATCTCCAATACAAAGGAGCACAGGAAAGCCAGGAAAGAAAGGTCTCTGAACAGCTAAAGGTTGATGGAGGAATTCTTCAGAATGGAGCTTAGGAGTGAAAAAAAAAAAGACAGGTTCATGTTTGCCCTTACAGCTGCACAGCAAGCAATTTTGCATCCAACATCCTTTCTATCTTCCCTTCAAGCAGTTCAAGTTTCTTGTTCCTTCACACCTGAGGTAAGTTTGGTTGCTGCTGCACACACCACTGAGGTCACTGGCAGCAGATTAACAGCCTCTGATGAGAGAGCAGGAACTAATTGAACTGTTATCACTGAGCATCTCAGCCCATTCTTCCCTCAATTTAAATCAGTGCACTGCAGCCTGGATATTGAAAAACTGATTATCAAAAGGCTGCTCCCTTTGTGTATATGCAATGCTGACTCACATTGGAGAAATACAAAGCAGCTGCCGTTGCCATTGCTGTAGGAACTACACTTGCCAATGTTTTCTGGACAAGGCAAAACCCAAAAATCTTTCTGTCCCCTCCATCCATGAAATGAGGACAAAGGTATATTGCACAAGAGACTGTTCAAGAGAGGTGATCTCTGCAGGAGCCCATATTAGTCTGATTCTTCTATTTTATCCACAAGAAGAATCTCCCTATAAAAGCTGTCAACTAGAAAGGTGTCACATGAGCCTCAGCAGGAAACTGACTGCCCAGGAGTGTGTTTTGTCCATTATCCTTCTGTTCTGTAACAGAAAAGGTCATACATCGGGTTTGCTTCTGCAGACCAGCTTCTACATAGTGCTGGTAAGCAGGTCATGTAAATAACTTAGCATTTGTACCATTTATTCCCTAGAAGTACAGAAAGAAAAGTGGTTACTTTCTCAAAATAGGTGGAGGTAAAGAAGCTCACATAAAGGCTAGAAAAATGGTCAACTTTCATCGTTTGCATTTCTAAACCCTGGGGACAGACTGTGCAATGAGAGGTGTGGAAAGGACTCCCAGCAACTCCGGGTATCAGTCAGGTATTCTCACTGGCAGAGAGAACTTAGCAATGGAGACAGAAACCTGAAGTTTTGGCTCCAGACAGGAGAGACAAAGTTTTTCATCATGAAACATGAAAAAAAGGTACTAAGAGTTAAAAACTCAGTTCAGGGAATTACAACTCTGTTTCTTTGGAAATCTAGCACAGACAGCTCCTAAAACATCTGACCCTACAATGTTTAAGAGGTGTTAGAAGATGTATATGAAACAAGAGGAAATTGGAAGATCAAGACTAAAATCACCCATGTGGCACAGAGGTGTTCACAAACACAATCTTTCTTGGCTATAATTCAAGATTTTACCTTTGGTCATATTGGCCCCTAAATGACAACTGTAAATTCTTTAGAATATCAATATTATTTTTATAGATTTTTTTAGTCAACCTTTTTTTAAGTTTTACAACCAGTTATTAAGTATAGGGCTTTAAATATAGCAAGTGGCATAAGTTTTTAACAGCACCAAGCTGTAGCTGAATATAAACTGATAAATTAAGGCAATCTGAGTCTGTAGATACAGCATAAAGCTAGATGTGGTCCCATCTGTCTACTCTAACCTTTACCTTCTTCCTTTAGCAAGGACCACACTCTACTGTGATGCTCTTGAGGAGGGCTGACCACACTTCTGTTTGGATCAACTGGCTTCATCTCCTAATCAGATGGGCCTTCATCAGTACTTTGTTTCAGTCTTGTCACCTAAACATACAGAATCAGATCTCCAGCATATTCTGAAGATCTGCTGCCCAAATCCAACTTCTTTTAATGACAGGAAAGTTATTTTCTGTGGCCAGCATGAAGAACTGGCAACAATATTTAATTTAAGGCAGAACCAGCTTAGTTCATAGTCTGAAGTTTCTAGACAGGTATTAAGTCATTGCCTTGAGTTTAGAGTCAAAATAACATCATCAATTAAAAAAAAAAAAAAAAGGAGAAAAATAAATATCAGTATTCACATTTATTAATAGTAATGTGAATGTACAATAAAAAAAAATGAAACCTTAAAACTTTGAACTTTTTTTTTTAATAGGTCTCCTTCAAAGGGGGTATCTCTGTGAACTAAGGAACTAATACAATAGGCACAAAGAGCAGAAGGCATGTTATAAAAACAGAGAGGCTTTTGCTTTTTTAGCAAGAACATGTAAGACTGAAAACCATATCCAAGCATTAACTTCTCCGTGATAAGTTCGAATTCTGGAAATTAACTTTTATCTTCAGTAGAGGCAGAAAAAAAATAGATAAATGGACCAGTTTCTTCCATGATTAATCACTGTAGATTTTTTTTCTTTTATTGAGGGTCGGTCAGTAAGCCAACTGGGGTCTTTGTGCTTCACTGAAACCAGCAGGGATTTTGCTTACACCAGACGTTTAGAGACCAAACAGAAAGGAAGAAATTCATTGCTACAGGATGTTGGAAAAACACTTGCTAAGATCCAAGAATATAGCAAATAATAGCCACCTTAAAGAAATTTTAAAAGGAATTTTATCTCTCCTCCCTGAGCAAGTGATTTTTTTGTTTTTTACACTAATAACAGAGATGTCTTTCTGATCATTAGTGTTCAGAACTGAACTAATACGCTCAAAAGTCAGTCATGCTTGGCACCTCATCATTGATACACCGAGTCATCTGTTGGTTTATACCTGGTCCTCTCTAACAGTTTCTGTGATCATCTCCTGTGCGTTTTGTAATGCCAGGACACCATATGATCACTCCCAGAGATGTCTCGAGCCAGAATGCTACATCCATAGCTACTCAGTTTCCTTCCTCTTCTCACTAACTCAAACAAAAAAGGCAAGCAGCACATTGCTCATGGAATGCTTTGGTTTGTGTGTGAGGGGATTAGTTTTACATCGCTGCCAATTTAGCTGCTGATTCCACTACACAGGGCATATGTTGAGGAGGAAGATGGCCACATAGGCATGTAGACAAAAATCTTGAATGATGAAAAAACACATGCTAAACACACTAATGGGCATAAAAGGCAGCAATTTCAGGCCGTCTAACACACACTCCCCTCATAACCGATCACAAATACTCCCAGCCAATTATCCATTCAAGGTGTTCAAGTGAATAAACACTCCCTATTGAAAAGGAAACCACCATTCAGTGTGAATTCAGATGTGTTTTTTTGCTTGTTTTTTCTTGTTTGTGATTACTTCTGCATTTAACTAGGTTGAATGTAACTCATATTTCAATGCCAAACTGAAGAATTTATGCGGAGGAGTCTTTATGCCTACTTTTTGTGCTTTGTTGTGACTCCTTAGCATGTGAAATGTGTTGACCAGTACAAAGACCAGAACTACATTTTTTATCTTTTTGTGTCCCAAAGGCTTGGGTGTAGTTTTTAGTTTCAGGTTTATGGAGTTTGCTAGCTCAATTCTGCTTGAGTTCTCATTCTTCATAGCCAAGACTTTGTGTGCTTAAAATTCTCTTTTTTAATGAAGAAGTATTTCTGGAAAGCAAAAATTAAAAAGAATGATAAATGCATAGACAACCTTTATAAAGCTCTTAACAAATCTGCATCTCCTGCTCAGACTTTGAGCAGAGGCTCTGAGAAATCTGGGGATTTCATTCCTTTATTCCTCCCCTTAACATGCAATAGGTTAAAAAAAAATCTTGGTTTTCCAAAGGCATTGATTAACAGGACACATACCAGGTAAGATGGACTGTAATTTGCTGCTTCTTTTAGGCTGCCAGGAAATGTCAGAGCATTTTTAGCCCCATAGAATGAAGGAAGTCTGTGCACAGTGAACCCACTTCTATATATAGTTCTCTCACTCGTCATCTACAGATGACACGTTTGAGATGATGAAGACAGTAAAAACATCGAGCCACTATGTTTATCTAAAACATGTATTTTTAGTTATATACTACATTCCAGGTTTCTTCACAGCTTTCACAGTCAGGAAGGAATAATTTGTTTATACTTGACTAGAGCAAGTATTTCATATGCCTGCCAATATGGGGCATGCATATCAAGATGGGGCTGAGGAATATAGAAGCAAAGATCAATTAATAGTAAAATAATGTGCCAAAGCTTGTCATGTATAATCACTGACGTTCAACAATTTACACAAAATACATTTGTCTGATAAAATTTGTATTGCTCATGAATATCAGAAGGACCATACATAAAGAGAAGGGCCTTTTCCTATTAGAATTATAATGCTGCTCTGCAATGATGGTGAGCAAAAGACTCATACTGCTTCACAACTCTGCACTTTGCATTGTTTGCTTTCCTTTCACCAGAATGGTGTCTATAAGTGAAGAGATCCTCAGTTTCAACTCCAGATTGGCCCTACAGATAAATCACAATAGTAAGAACCAGTTTCCTGTGGGATCTTGACCTAGCTATATCCCTCTTTTCTTTCATTTAACTGGAGTTCAAAATGCCACCTTTTCCACTCATCCATAAATAAAAAGTGATAAGCCTTACTAAGCATGAACTAAAATACATTAAAATACTAAATGGTAATGGGCAGCATTTTGTAAGCAGTGGGACAAATAAAGACATGAATATATGTAGTCTTAACTCCCACACCCCACACCTTTTATAGTACTCCCATGTTCTGCCACTGATCATCTCTTGCAGGCGTGGCTGCAGTGCCACGTTTGTGTCATTCGGTGGCAGAGAGGACAAGGCGAGGTCTTCCCCTGGTGCTCTGACCCACATGGGCTCCCAGGATTGCTCAACAACCTGACATTATTGCTTTTCTGTTTGTTGGGTTTTTTTTTCCTTAATGTTTTGCACCTGAGAGGCGGTGGGTGTTGGCCAAGTGGCGTAGGTCCCCACCTGTGGAGCCGGCTCCTCCTCTGAGGACACTGGTTTGAATTCTGGAGGAACTCGCTGTCACCGTCCGAGCTGCTCGGCTGTGGCAAGATGAACCTCTGGAGGAAAGGGGGTGGGGTCAGCTCCGCGCACCCTGTGCCTCACCTAAAAAATCCATTGCGCAGGCTTATCCCAAAATCTTCGTTCGCAAAGTCCAGCCAACAACAACTCCCATGTTCCCAAGCACAGCTTTGTTTTATAGCCTGTACTAATCCACTGCTGCCTGGGAACACTGTGTTTAAGGCTGGGCAATCCAAAGCTTCCCACTGGCTGCCCAGCTGGCTACTGTCTCTCTGAGTGGGCAAGGGGAAGAGCTCTTGCTTTTCCACCAGTAACATTATTACTGCTGAGTATCTGTCTCTCAGTCTTCTATCCACACAAACAAGGCTCCTGGGATTTTAATATCTTTTAGCTATCTAAATTATAACCGTATGAAATAGCTTCAAAAACTACTGGGAGGAGTGAAAGATATGGGCTGGGAAACCAACAAAATATACAGAAGATACATCCTTTGCAGACAGTCAGTTTTCAGATTTAAATACCAACAATAAGACTTAATATGTACAAAAGCTCTCAGCACGAAAAGTTTTGCAAATGAATAGATTGTTTCATACTTTTCCAAAGTGTAGCCTTTGAAACAAAGTCGTAATTCAATAAAGTACATCAACATCACTAAATATTCTCAGGACAAGGAAAGAAAAGGAATTCTGCAGGCAGCATAATTGCCTGTAAGTCACAAATTAAAATTCTGTACTAAACAGAAAAATTGTGAGTTTTTTGGTGTGTGTTTTTTTTGTTTGTTTTGTTTGTTTGTAATTGGGGGTTGGGTTTTTGGTTTTGTTTTGGTTTTTGGCTGGGTTTTTTTGTTGTTGTTTGGTTGGGGTTTTTTTGTCTTTTGTTTGTGGTTTGGTTGTGTTTTTGTTTGTTTGTTTGTTTGTTTTTTGTTTGGTTGGTTTTTTTTAATGTATTGCAATGCAAAGATATCACAAAGATAGCTAACACTGGAGCTGGACAGATGTACAGTCCCAGAGCTTCTCTTAGGACATCCTCCCTTACATAAGTGACTGTATCTTTTACAGAAAGTCCAGATTAAGATATTGAGAATATCCACATGACCAATCATCAGCACTTTCAGTACAGAAGGATCTAAATTGGAAATGGATAGTTTGTTCTGGTGAGGCCAATCCTTGGATATATATTACTCCTTTCTGCCCTGCCTGCCCTTCTCCATGGTAATGCAGGGCCTTTCCATACTCATTCACATATTTTATTTCTTTGTCCAAGTTGTCTGCCCAAGTTTGCCATTTTGCTTTGAGAAAGCCATTTTTGCTTTGTTTTATTTAAATAAAGAGAATTGGGATGGGGGAAGTATCCCACCATGTGGGGGAATGCACAGATCTGAAAGAATGCAAGATACTGCAAAGACTACTTGATTAGAGATTATGTGATGTGAAATAAAGGGTGAGGGGAAAAAGAGAGGTTCAAAGAAAATAAAGCTAAAATTAGACAGTGACTGGCCTTGAAAGCTAGGAGAAGTACTGTACTTCGAGGATGAAAGTGGAAAATTTACTCATTAGTTTATGTCTTTGAGAATTTTTATAAAGTAGCTCTTATGACAGCATCATAGATACTCTGGCTGCAGTGGAACCAGAGCAGAGATTGATGTGTTAGCCAAAAAACAGTGTTACCTGCACTTCAGGTCACTCATGCTGGGTCATATTATTGATTCATTGATCCTGGAAAGGCTACTGAATTGATAATGGACACTTCTTGGAGTGCCTATCTAAGCACTGATACAGTCTGGGGGAACTGGCTGCTTAACCAGTGAGACCTGATAGATTTGCAGTCCAAGGTGAGACAATTTGCTAGACATCTTACTAACTCCTGTCATTCTGTATTTTTCTAATGTGCTGCTATAAAATTCTCCACTGCTGAAACTGAGGCAAATATAATTTAGTTAAGAAGTCCTGAGTTCAAACTGGCAAAGTTTTCCAAGCAGCACATGCTCAGGGAGCCTGGAGATGTCACCACTCTGGTTTTAACTGTTAAGCAGTGACATGGGCAAAAATGAGACAGTCCAACCTACAAAAAATTTCTTGGGTCCAGTTTAGGACTTACACTCCCAAACTCATTAGATCCCAAAGGCACTGTGTTACTAAAAGTGAGTGATGTTTACTGCAAACAGAGACTCCAAGAAATCATTCTCAGCTTTCCAAAGCAATTTTCTAGCCTCTGATTTTTGGTATAAAATCATTACTTGCTTCTTCTTCTCAAATATGCAGTAATTTGAATGGGATGTGGTTGCTGCAGGGAATTAATCAGAGGAGGTGGCTGAACTTCATTTCCAAGTCAGTAGTTGAGACTGTTATAATCAGTCACAGAGGTCAGTGGAGTGAGTAAAGCACAGCCATAGAGCTGTGAGCCACAAGGACGGGAATCCACCTTCAATTTTTTATGTGTGTTTGTTTTTAAAGGACCAAAAAGAGATTTGGAGAGTTTCAAAATCATGGCTTGCTCTCTAATGCCTACAGGCTCACCATTCTTCTCTGTGCTTTATCACTGGCTATGTTACAGATGATCTCAGGAGCAAAGACCTTTCCAACCCCTGTCAGGAGTAGCCTGATGGCCTGAAATCTATTTTCTCTGGGTTTTGGTATTTGGAAAAAAAGACAGTTCAGCATTTTATCACATTTCTTTCCCCTGCCTCTGAAATACGGAGCTGCAATACACACACACAGACACACAGACCTCGGTCATGGAATAATGTGAGAAAAAATCACAAGTAGTGCAAAAATTTCTCTTTTCAGGAATTATACAAAAATTATCCTTTGTCTGCAGCCCAAGGAGCTAAACTGAAATTTTAAGTATACACTTGGAGATTGCTTAAATTTTTCTGGTCCCTCAGAAACACCAAAGTCATCAATATGCCACACTCCCTTTCCTAGAGATTGTGCCACATAAAAAATCCCAGAAGATTGTGTTCTTAAATATTTTCACCAGTGAACTTTACATTTTTGTACTGAAATCAGTATAGGTAGGGCAATGATATCAATGGGGCTGTCAGGTCAATGCCAAATGCTTTGGGAAATCTTGTTGATGAGATGCACTTAAAGTAATTGAACTTTTTCGCTTGTAAATGTAATGAAAGATTCTACATTTGTAGTTTCGTCTGGAGAGAATTGTTTTTGCCTCACTAAAAAGAGTGTTACAGTGTTCCTCTCTGTTGAACCACTTCATTTATTTTCCTTACAAAACATTATGTGAAATCTACACAGACTGGCTTTTTTCCTGAATTCTTCCATGCTTTGGTTGCTTAGTTTTGGATATATTTCTGAAGTTATTAAAGTGAGTTATCCCTTCCCATTGCCTTTAAACTAAAAGAAACACATGACAGCTTTGATCTCCTTTCTAGCATGTAGGCAAGTCTTCAGGTGTTACCCACCAGTGCATTTGATTCTTATGCCAAATGACCCATTTTAAATGCTCCCTATCTTTGACTTTCCTTTCTTGCTTTTCTGCTATGATATAATCCATAAAGAAATTATACTACTTGCAAAATATGTGAAATTGATCCTCGGCAAGTAACATATAGTAAAACATCAAAAGGATTTGTACCCCTGCTTAGCTAAACAATATTAAATTGCCATAGTGTGTCAAAACTATGACCATGCTCTGTTATGTTTGCTGTACGTATGGGAAAGCATATCTTTTCCTCATTTTGTTTTACTTTTGGGGAGAATAAGGGAAGAATTTCTGTTATTTCCATAACACAGGTCAGAGAAGTCATTGCCATTGCAGTTTAGTATAATCTCTCTGCAATCCAAGGATTTTGTAATCATTATGAGACACTGAAGTTCACATATTGCTAGCAAAACTGATATTAACACTCTGTTCAGACCACTGCACTGTGATTGATTCAGTCTTACATCCAATCTGGCTTGGTCACTCAGCCCAACCTCTTGAAAACAGACATTATATATAGTAGAGTTGTAAAACAACAGTTTGATCCAGAACATTTAGCTGGAAAAAAGAATGAGCAGAAACAGAAACATATGACAATCACTGTGTGATTCAGCAAATACTTTTGATTTAAAAGGAGAAAAAAATTATATTTTATGCACATATTTGATTTCCTAAAGAAAATTCTCATTTTGAAAAAGCCTTTGTTATTTTAAAAAGAAAATTCTCATTTTGAAAAAGCCTTTGTTATTTTAAAATTACAAAACAAACAAAAACGTCAAAAAACACCAAGAAAATAAGAAAGGGGGGAAAAAAGAGGCTTAGAAATAAAATATTTTGGTTAACCAAAGTGATATATTTTTACATGTAATCCAAGAGAAAGCATTACAGAGGCATTTTCAAGACCTTCCAGGCAGGAGTGGGGACAGTCATTAATTGCACATCTTTATGCATCAATGCTGGAGTCAAAGGCAAAACAATTCTTAAGCACACCTAGATTTAACACATACGCCAAGAAGAACCAAACTGCAGTGGCAGGGAGCTCAGGCAGGACTGCAAACCTGTTGGAAAGTGAAGATGGATTATACAGCCCACACTGAGCAGCACACCGAGCACCACACCACTGCAGAGTTCTTGTGGCTCTCAGCACTCCAGCTTAGCTGCAGTACAGGAGCAGAACTTACAACAATTAGTGAAGACTTTTACTTGAAACAGTGGTTTGAGAGCAATGAAATATTCTACAACAAGACTACGTACAAAAGCCTTGCCCAGGTGCTTTGCTTTTCCTTTCCTTTCTCCTTTCCTTTTCCCTTTTCCCTTTCCTTTCCTTTCCTTTCCTTTCCTTTCCTTTCCTTTCCTTTCCTTTCCTTTCCTTTCCTTTCCTTTCCTTTCCTTTCCTTTCCCCTTTTTCCTTTTTCCAAATCACCATTTATATCAATTGTTTATCCTAAATTTTCAATTTCTAGACTTTTTTTTTTTGAGGGGGGGCTGTTATTTATTATTCCAATCATCACCTTCTCAATAATAAACAAAGTAGGTATGTGAGAGACATGACATATTTAAAGGGAGGCTCACAGCTCTTTTTCTTTAGGCACTCAGTTTAACCTGCTCACATTAGGGCACTAGGTGCCATCAGAGTTCTCTGTTACAGATGCAGAGAACCGGGGTTTTCTGGGGGCTAATTCAGTACAACCACATGAGGATCTCACCCTTAGCTATAGTGAGAGTCTGGAAAATGAAGCTGGATGTTGCAAATGTATTTTTTACTCCTTTGGACATCTTAAAAATGTTAATTCTTATTTTTGTGGGGGTTTCTTACATAGTAATGTTGTCAGAGAGGAAATTATAATTTTTTAGTTCCTAATTTAGGGTGGGGGTCTAACCTCATAACTAAAGCTACAATTCCTTACTGTATAGAAAAATAGCTATGTGTGCAAGCCTGATACGGTTTTCTGACACCAATGGGATCTTATCAGGTGCTGTTTCTGTAGAGTTGAAAAGCATTAACTGAGTTAATCAAACCCTAGTTGGACTCCTATAACAGGTTGCTAAATAATGAAATATATTTGACTTAAAGGGCCTTATTCTAGGAGCAGTGTGTGGAAGAAAACTTTGATTGAGGTCTTGATGAAGAATAAACTAGCATATGATATCAAATATGATACAAATTATTGTGTGGTAATAAGATAAATACATGTTACTGAGGTTCTTTGAATCTGTTCACTATAGCAATACTCAGGAAAGCAACCATGAAACTGTCTCAGATTGATTGCTGAGCTTATCTGTCATGGACTTAGCTATAACTAAACTACTTTAAGGCAATTGGGAGGGGTTTATCACTGGGGTGGATTTGGTTTTTGTTTGTTTGGAGGTTTTTTGTTGGTTTTTTTGGTTGGTTGGTTTGTTTTTTGTTTGTTTTGTTTGTTTGCTTGTTTTTTGGTTTGTTTTTTTTTTTTTTTTTTAATGATTAGAAGAGCATCTAATGTTTAATTTTGTTATTTTTATAGTTTATATGATTGGCAGGCACACAACGTCATCTCTGTAATACAAACCTACAATATGATTTTTATGTGCTCCAATGTAAACTTTGTACTTTAGCTTACCTGTAAATCTTCACAGACTTTGCAAATACATTCTAATTGCTGAGGATTAGTAACAACAGATTGCCAAAGTGGTCTGAAATGAAAACCAGCACAGACTAGAGTGATTTATAGTGGACTTGCCAGTTTTACCTGTCATGAATAGAGATGTAAGCCCTCTCTCATCAGTCTCCCCTAGAACAAGCAAAAGCAGATCAGTGTTAGCTGCAGAGGAAGACGTTGCAGTGCGGGAGGAGAAAACAAGTTGGGGTTCTTCTTGTGACCACCCATTCACAGGTGCATTGCTTGATGTGATAGAAAAACATTGAGCTGAACCAAACAGATCTTTACAAAGGAAGCCAATGTCTTTTTTACTTCGGGATTTTAGTTTTTTGGGTTTTTTTTTGTTTTCTTTAGTGTTTTTGTTTGTTTGTTTTGGTGGTTCAAATTCTAATCCACAGTGAAAATTGTAAAAGCTTCTGGGTATCCTAGAGCAAACTAAAAATTCATTGTCTTCAACTTTGTAAGTTTAACACATTAATAAGCTTAAAAAGATTGTGAATTATTCACGTTTTTGCTCAAACAGCTCTAATAAATACATTTTGTGAACAAGATACAGCATAATTTGCTTTTTCTGGGCCATGCTACGTTTTTCTTAGGTACAGATGTTTGATGATAGAAGGTTCTCTGACATTCCAGTGCTCAGGTATGCAAACACTTTTTGTGCTGTGGAGTGGAAACACTAATATGCAGCAAAAAATCAAACTAGCAGAGCCCTGATGTTGCTAAGGAGTCATTCCAGGGCTTTATGGATGACAGATCAAGCTACTAGTTGAAGAAGATATAAGACCCCTTCCTAGATTAAGGCTATGGTGATATGGTGGGGATTTTTCATTTTGTTTTGTTTTATTTTTAAAACCTGTTTTCACCTAACTGATGAAAGTTCTGGCAGAGTAGAACTGGCTTTCCTCCCTGATTAAACTTGTACACATATAAAGGATGTCTGATGCTGGGAAGCACTTGGGGAATGGGACTTGCTTTGCAGATCCAAGGATATAATTGCTTTCTCATTGCAAGGAGCAACATTTTAACTGTCTCAAAATAAGTAATTTTGACAACACAGGAAAATGCTAAAGGAAATATTTCCAATGAGACAGAGTTTTTTCTTGTGTTATTTGGCTCAGTGTCCAGTAATTCCAGTTTATACCCATGGAGGACAGCACCAGTTTGTGGTAAATATCAGAGAGTTAAATTTCTGTGCAACCAGTAGTTCACCTCTTTGCTACTCTTTGTGCAGAAATTTATGCCAGGAAAGATGAATGCAACATGTTTTCCAAATTGATTATATCTGCTCCCATTCAGTGGAAGGATGACACAGGATAGTCATGGTAAATCTATATTGCTGTCTTTAAAGTTAACTTCTGAATTGTTCATTTATTCAAGATGGCAAGAAATCAATCCCTTGTAATTTTTATTTTTCCCAGATCTCATATTTCTCTTTTTATTTAATTCTGCAATGTGGTTCCTGATAACTAGTAAGTTATGACAAATAAGTTAAAGCATCATGCTCTTCATGTATAATATGACTGAAAAAGGTACTCAGAATCTCTTGGGTTGTATATTTTAGAATCTCAATTTAAATGCAGATTTTTAAGTCCCCAGTTAAACATCCATGAGGGATGTCTCTCTCTTGATTAAAATACCAGTAGTGAAAATATTTTGGATTTAACATATTCTTCTGCACAGTGCACATAGTTAATAGGGACTCCCAGAGAGGATAAAGTTTAATGGATGATTTTTTTTTTCAGGAATTTTCAGGTAATGCAGTAATTCTCCAAGTTGGCTTACTTCAATATAGCATAATCACAATGTACTTACTCACAAAGGAGCTAATACATTACAGTGAATGCTTAAGTGATTTTTCCTTTTAGTCATCCAAATTAATATTTACTTGTACAATAACTCTTGACCAACAGGACTTTATGCTGGAGGTGAAAAGCCAAAAATCACAACATACCACATTGCACCTTGACTCTATTTCACACAGCCTTGGAGCTAAAGGAGATGTTTTCACTGATTAAGTGGAGATGTATTATTTGGCTGTTTAAGAACAAATGCTAGTCTTTAGAGCTCTACTCTACAATAGACTGGGAATTGTAGTCTTTTCCACAGCAGGAATCAATTCCATGAAACTTAGCCAGGCTAGGCAGGTAACTCAACTGGTTAAGATGGGTTCCTCTGAAAAAGAAGACAGCATCTTCCAGCTATGCCTTTGGTTCATTGAATGCATGCATATATTCCAGGTTATATCAAACTACTCCCATAAGGCAAGTAAGTGCTTAACCATTTGCAGTTTGGAATTAAAAAAGGCTACCCCAAAAATGTTTAATAGAAACTGGAGTTAAATGCAGCTTCATTTCAGGAAGTTGTGTAGCAATTATGAGATCCTAAGGAAAAACTCTACAGCAAGACTAAAAATTTATCTCTGTTAATTATTGTTCTACCAATTTTATTTTTTTTTTCAACTCTTTAAAACAACCTTCAAATCAAATGTCTTTCATCCAGTGGATTGCCTGAGCTGATCTACAGAGCATGGCAAGAAGCCAAGCTAATGTGGCTTATATTTCTTTTATATTTAAGCCTAATGAAGGGACACACTGAAAATAACAAAAATCATGTTTCTCTGCAGCTATTGTAAGTTGGCTGATAAGAAGCAGAGGGGTTTTGTATGATGACCTGAGCATGTCAGAAGCTATAGAGATGTGTTTCAGAATAGGAAGGCTTCCTTCCCTTTCCATTTGGCAGTGCTCAGTCTCAGTCTAACCCACTGAAAGATTGCTGCCCTTATGTGCTACAGGAACAAGGAGCAGCAGGGATGGACCTGGATCATCACGCAAAGCTAATTATTCAGACAACATGAAATTGCTCCTGGCTCCAGAGAAATGAATTTAAGGCAAGATAGGAGAAATTACTCCTGACAGATATGGATGCATAACAATGCATGAGGAAATCTCACTTAGCATGATGATCAAAAGGGAAAGCATGCCAGCAGACAAACCTTTGTCAAGTCTTCCTGAGGCCAGGGGCTTTTCAGTGAGGAGACTGAGGAAGATAATGAGACACTATGAGATCCTTGCAGAGAGCACTTCTTGAATTTGCTGTTTGTCTCAGCTAGTCCTCTTGACATACTCTGTTTGCTCTGTGCAGTTTCCTAACTTTTTCTTTATTTTTGTGTTGTAGGTGTTTTTTAAATGCTATTAGTCTAGAAATAATACAAATCCTCCAACATAACTAATGTCATTTCAAAAAAAGCTCCAGGAACCTCCAGACCAGAGCAATGAATATGACATGCAGCCTCCTCCTAGTGCTTTTGAGACAGAGTCCTGGATGGGTACGTGACTCAGCCTTGAGTGATTCATCAATAGTATAAGTCCTCATTGACATTAATCATAGGACACCCAGCCTTTCCTTTCTTTTTCTCTCTCACTACCAGTAACTCTACTTCTGCCCATCTGAGGCATCTATCTGTTTAACCTTGTGCAGCTGTGGTAGAGAATATTTTATTGTTTTATTTTTTAAACTCCACTGAGCTACATCAGTCACTGATGCTGCTGATGACCAGTAATGTCATAAATGTCACCACAGTGAGGGTCACACCCAGCCATCTTAATTCATATTTCTCTACTTCTTAAACATTTCTTAGTATAGCATACACTTTTCCTTCTCATATGGTGATTTATTTCCCTGTAAAACTGCCAGGCTTATACTTTCATGTCCACATTATTTAATTGCTATGTTTTTTAGCAGTGTTTTCCCTTGTAAGCTCTAGTCTATCTTTCAAAATTGCTTTCAACTTCCAGACTCAACCCAGTATTGTTGTAGCAGTTTGCCTAAAACCAAATAACCTCTAACATTCTCCTACACATCGGATCCTGGCCCAAAACTAAAGAACTAAACTATAAAATGTTTACTCCTCGCTTCTAACCTTACCGAAACCCCACTTTCAAATGCCTCACAGTTCAGCCTGTGTCACACTAGATGAGAGCTATAAGGATGGCTTGTGTGGGAAGCAAAATCAGCCTCATTTAACCTTCTTTGCTCTAGTGTGAGCAAACCTCAGCAGGTACCAAGGTACACCTGGATTCCACTGCAGTTGCCCACAAGTATAGGTGCTCTGCAGTTACTCAGATTTCTAGAATCTAATTCTGTGTAGCATTAGCACATTCTTTTGCTTGAGATGCAGGAAAGGGTGATCCCAAATCCTGCCTTAGGATTTCATGCCTGTTCAGATATTTGAGGTTTGGGTGTTTGGTTTTTGGTTTGTTTGGTTGGTTGGGCTTGGATTTTTGTTTGTCTTGTGGGGTTTTTTTGTTCTATAACCATTAGTCTTTCACTATTTTCCAACTTCAACTGAAACATCTAATGATTTTAATTGAAATCACCAGGTACATTGGATTTGGATGATTTTGACATTTGGATGATTAGAGAGTCCTCATGATGCAGTACCTTAATCTTCTTTGAAATCAGGAATGGAGGTTTCCTGCAACTATGAAATTGTGAGAAATAATGGAGGAAGTAGATGTTTAATCACACTGTAGATAATTATTTTACAGTGGAGCATGTTGTATTTAGACTGTAATAATACAATTGTATAAAAGTAAGGATCATTTTTCAGTTTCTGCATCATTATTTAGCAGGGATAATGGGTGGGTGTGGTGGTTATTATTCTGAAATAAACAAGTCTTTGACTTATTTTTAGCCCAGAAACTCCACAGTAAACAGCTGCCATCACTGCTGTGTTGCATGTCTGTGTAGACACAGAGAATCAGAAAGAATAAATCTGACCAGATGAAACTTCAAGCTCTGTTTGAAAGTCTTTCTGTTGGTTTTTTTTTGGGGGGTTTATTGTCTGCAGGGTGAGAGACTGGATAGCAGAATGAATTCTTCAGAACTTGTGAGGAGAAAGACAGCAATACTGTGTACAGGTCTTTCAGCTGAGTGATAGTCATCTTGCTGGACCTTTACTGTGGCCAGTAAGACAAGGTAAACAACCGTCCTTGCTTACAGAAAAGGAAGAAAAATGACTCTCAACACCTGAACTCCTTTTTGTATCCAGTCTCTGAATCACTCAAGGCTTTAGAGCAGTTTTTAAACACAGTGCAGTCCTCATGAAACTAAGGGATGACTTTATTGAGACTGCTTTTACATGTGACATCCTCTTTTCAACTACAAGCTTCAGAGCTCTTCTACCTGCCTAATGTCCACTGAAGTCCTGGTTACTGAACTGAGCTCTACATGACTTAAAGGATTAGCTTAAAGATCTTAAAGGATCAGCCCTTTCTCCTTTTCTTTATTGCGACTTTCCTAATGCTTTCTATTTCTGTAGCACTCGAGTTCTTAAGACAAACTAGGAGATGTGTATGCATCTTCTGTGTGGTTTCTGGTATTCAAAAGTTACTTTACTCTGCCCTGTCATGTGAGCTGCTGGAACTGCTGCCAAGGACAAATATGAAATGTATGGTAAACACTGCATTCCCAGCAGCCTTATGGATTTTCCAGACAATGTGCCAAACAGAGTGGCTTGTGTAAACTTGCTTTGCACTGGATTCTGACTGCAATAAAATCTTCCTTTTCAAAACTCCCTGAAAATTAGGATTGTAACACTTCTCTGAAATGCTGCTTTCCAAAACTTTTTAAAAGAAAAGCCAAGATCTTCATAAAAGCCACTTTCAATTTCAGTAATACACTAGCCCATCATTTATCAGGAAATGCTGAAAATGTGGGTCATAATGATACTAAAAAGGGGACCACAAAGGTACTTAAGAAGAATTTACTTTTTAGAAAAACTCCAAGAGTATGGATACCTTGGGTACTTTAATCTTCTATAATTTCTGATCATTCAGGCTGTAAACACGAGATTTCACCTCCTGGTGCTGTTGCAATGATTAGGTGACCCAACTGGAATTCAGGAGAGCTAGTATTATTTTTTCCCTGATACATGGGCTCTGAGCAAGTCATTTAGTTTTACATGCAGTAGTACATCAGCATCGGAATTTGGCATAACTGCTTCTGTTAGTACTCCTTACCAACATACTAATTTTTAAAAGTCCCTTCATCAGCCATCTAACTCAGGAATTACCTACGCTTTTATGCTTTTCACGGGCAAACATCTGAGGTGGCTGAACAGCTTTTTATATCCTACATGACCATTGCTCTTTTAGGTTTTGAAGTGGTCCATTGACCCAAATCATAGCTGTGTTCAGAACCCATGTACTGGTTCAGCCCTCAACACATGCAAAACAGCCTCCCTTCCATGTTCCTTGGGATGTAAAGGATTATTCTGCTGCTACTAGAGGAGGGTCTGATCTGTGACTAGTCCTCATGTTCCAGACTATTAATCATCCAGTGACTTGAGGTGGGTCCTTATCACTTTGGAAAATGTTCCAGACAGAATATTTAAGCATTTGCTGGCTTTTGAAAGCAAAACAATGACCCTGCAGTCTCTTAAAAGATCCTCAAGTGTAGCAACAAGAGCACAGAGCAAAGTCATCCTGTGAAACTCTGAGGCATTACTCAGTCGCGTGTTAATGGTCCAATGGTCAAAAAAAGCAGATGTCATGAATTTGAATTGACTTGGATTTAATTTGAGATGAAACAGAAAAATCACTGAGACTGTTTGGATGGCTGGAGAATTTTGCAAGAACTCAGAGACATTGCTTTCCGTCCATTTTCCAGCATGTCCCTAATTAAACAAATTATTGTTGCATCATGAACTAAGACCACTCCAGAAATGCTAGAGCACTTTGGTTTTCTTCCATACACTTGTTCTGTTTTGTTTTCTAAAATCTGATGAACATTTAGGACTTTCATAGACAGCAAAAGTTTTTCTGCATTTCAACACCTGCTATAACTTTTGAGTGTCTACTTAGAGTGGTTGCTATGCACATAACAGTAGGTAGGACGAGCTCTACTGAGACCATTTCATTCAAAGATGAATCTACTGAGATCATCCACAGTCTGCTGCTCCACCAGTGTCACCTAAAGCATGCTCCCTGGGATCATGTCCGGTTGGATTTTTAATATATCTACTGATGAGATTCCAAATCCTCTCTGGGAAGCTTGTTCTTCCAGTGTTGGAATATCCTCATGGTAAAACCACATTTGCTTGTGTTCAGATTGAATTTCCCAAATTCTAATTTCTGCTCAGTTCCTGCTGTCCTGTCAATGGACAATCCAGAGAGGAGTCTGGCTCTCTCATCTTTGTTCTCTCACATCAGATATTTATAGGCACTGAAAAGAATCTCCCCAGAACCTCCTCATCTCCAGGTTACTCTAGGTTAATGCTTGTTCTGCTGAGGTACCAGGGAAAAATCCTTTTCTGCTTGTGCTTCATTTTCTGTGGAATTTGGGCATTCCTCTGAATCCCAGAAAAGCTTCTTATATGTTTGATAAGCAGGCTTAAAGAAAATGACTAGCCTTGGTGGTATTTGTTAGTCTATGAAACTCTCCAAGCACTTTGCTGGCACTTTGAATCTTGTTTTGAATCAGCTCTTCTTTGAGACAAACCTGCAACTAAAATGGCATATGGAGTCTAATAAATCTGTGTGTGTGTGTGTGTGTGTGTATCCTTATTTATATGATCATCCTGACACCAAAAGGCTCATAATTTCATTGAAAAAAAAAAGGTAATTACATTTTCTAAGTATTCCATGAAATAAACAAAACTGAAAGACTTTTGCTATAAATATTTTATGTGTTTCTACACAGTTGAGATATCAGAAAAAGTAAGAAGTGCTGAAAGAATGGTATTTTGTTTAATTTGAAGCATCAATATACGCTACACAGCAGATGGCAGATAGCTAGAAATATGGCCAAGAAAATGTACTGTAGAGTTTTCTGAATTCAAGGCAAAAATCAATCACAATGAGCACAGAATTTGATCCCACAGTTAAGATAGGAATTGGTGCTGTGACCATATGCAGTGTCGTGGTCCAATGGATTGCTTGTCGCTAGATCCAGAAGCCCTAACATGCTCTCACTGACTTCATTTAGCTCTGTGATTAATTTTTTTTGAGAAGTCTAGAAGTGAAATAATCACAAAATATCATCTGCAACTGGTGAATGAAAGAACATGAAAATTTGTTTGAAAACTAAAAAGGGATTACAATAGCTTTGTCCATACTTGGGCACGTTTGCTACTCGAAAGTTGGAAAAAACGTTCTTCAACTAAAGTAAATTGCCTTCCACACTCAGTTATAGAGTATAATTTCGAGGTAATTAGACTGGAGCCAAGCTTTTGTTACCCATGGTCCTGATACTGGGATCTCACTGATTTTGTTTACAGATGGACTGCAATTGTTCTGCTTGTTAGAGATGTGCTGTGGGCTCTCCTATTGTTCACTGAGTCTGGAAAACACGTTGTTTAATGTTTTTACTCTTCAGGTAAATTAACATTTAGTTAAAACCAGGGCTATATTTATTCCTCAGCATAACAGTGATTGAGTTCTATTAAAATTACCACCTCAGCATCAGCGTGGGTGTAACTCATGAGAGACCTTCATTGTGTTTGAGGGTGTAGTCTCTGGGAAGTGACATTGGAAGGTTAAGTGACTAAGAAAAGATTGAATAGAAGGGCAGGTAGCAGAGATAAGAGGGATAATTGAATGGCACTATATTTTATTTTTTAACCAGCAAGAAAAACTACCAATGAAACAGCTGTGCTGTGAAATAAACACAAGCTGGTGAGCAGCAGAGAAGTAAAGTAAAAAAAATCGTAATGGATCAAAATATTTTATTTTCATAAAAGAGAAGCTTTTGTTGTTTTATCCTGGTGTCAAGCCTTTCATGTAGAACATCTCTGTATTAATTTCCAAACTTTTTTTTTTTAATTGAAAAGCCCCAAATACTCAAACAGCATCAAAACAAAAAATTGCAACATTACAATAATATATAATTTTGGAAAAGATGTTTCAACTGAAATGTCAGCAAAAGTGACAGCTTTTAAACATGTTTCAACAGTAAACATAAAAGAAAATCTGTTACAGTATACCCACTAGCTACAGAAGACTGCCAATAGTCTAAGTCATCATCTGTAAAGCGTAATTACTAACACCAAGGTGTTTAAGACCAAGAGTAAAGAAACTCAAAACATCCGAAATTTTTCTACATTTTGACAAGGTGAAAGAAGAGTATATAGAAGTGCCTTGGAGTTTTTTTACTTAAATTTTTAAAACTGAGCTGAAAGGGTTGTTCTGTGTGTTCTGCAGGAGGCAGTGATATGATTTGATGCTCAGTTATCTCTTCTTATTGTGTGCCCTGCCTGGTAGCTGTAGCTCACAAGAGCCTGTGTATTTGTTAAACTATGGTGCAGATTTTTAAATAGTTTTCCACATCTACCATTCATGGAGTTAAAATGAGGCACCCAAAAGCTTTTGAAATGTATCCCACATCCTTTTATGCATACATAGCCCATGCTTGCATCCTAAGCAAGTGTTAGATGATAGTCAAATTTTGCCAACGAGAAAGCCTCACTTCCACCAAAATAATCCTATAGTGTTACTCAAAAGTGCAAGCACTGAACTTGTTCTTATTATATGTTAGAAACATACCGTACTGATCTGGAAAACATAGGGCAAGAAGGAGCCCTTTGTGCGTCAGTGACAAGACACCTGTGTTTGCACAGATTTCTCCAGGGACTTGTAGACTGTAATCCAAGGAGTTGAATTTCCAACTGTATTGCCTTCACCTCTGAGAAATCCTGTGTGCACAGAAAGGGCAGAAATGTGGCTTACATACTGAAAGCAAGAGCAAAGCTCCCTGTCAAATAGGCTCTCAGGTTTTGGGTTTTCTCTCAGGACACAGGCAGAGGCAGCTGAGGACTGTGTGAGCATGGGGCCAGTGGGAGGAGCCCCAAAGTCTCAATCGCCTTCATGTGACTGAGCAACCTTAACCTTTGTAAATGCTAACTAACCAGAAAAAACTTTCATAAGAATAATTTAAAGGCTGTCCTGCAATAGAATTATAATAATAAATAGGTAAAATGGAAAAACATTGATTTTCCCCTTTTCAGTACCTCCTTCTCAGCCTTGACTCCCTGGCAGAACTCAACACTATGCCTGAAAACTACTTCAAAACAAAGGTTTTCCCAATGAGATCATGGCCCAGTAGCAGCAGTGAACATCACCATCAGAGATGTTCATACAGAAGATGAAAAAATAGTTAGGTTACAGGGAAGCAAAAAGCAGTGTGGTGTGCCCCCTGGGGTGAACAGAAGCAGTGTAGGGCTCCAGCTGCCAGCTCTTTAGCCAGGGATGGAGCAGCAGCTTTTTTCATCCCTTGCCAAGATGCTTAATCATATTCACCAACACACTGCTGTCAGCTGGAGGTTAGAACATGTAACAATGAGTAGGTTATCACATGTGCAAAGCAGCTAGAGAAGGACAAAGTGGCTCTGGTCTTTTTCTGTATACAAGTTCAAGTGTTTTGAAGTAAAACCGTGGGGAATTGGATTTCAACCCGGGTGTTACCAAGTTCTGGTTATCCTCTTACTTCAGCAGAAGTGAAGGAGGAAGCTGGTTTGATGCCATAGTTAATAGTACCTTTGTGGACTTTATTTCCTTCCACAGGGTGGCCTATACCTGCCATGCATTTCTTCCTTGTACTTATATTCTTTTGGATGACTCCTTACATTCTCACTCCCCTGCTCCTCTTTTTCTTCATATTTTTTCCATTGCTTTACTCTGCCTCCTATGCCCATCCATATGTACCACATACCAACGACTCTGTTGCTGTCCTCTGGTCACATTTGCCTTTTCTCCAACATGTCCAAGAAACTGTCTCCACTGACTGACTAATACAGGAGTGGTTCATTTACTGCTCCTCATCACAAGTGCTGTCAGAGTGTGAAAATAAATACGTACATGTTAAATGATGCTTCTCCTAGCCCAGGAAGAAAACAATTCACCGCAATATTTTCTTTAATTATGGAAAAATATGAATTATTTCAGTCCCTGTTCTCAGTAAGGCCCAGATGTGTGGCGAGGGATGCTATTTTGAGGGAGTTCAACATTAGGAAATGATGAGGTGCAGCCATAGTTACGACTGTAATTAAAGCATAGCTCAAGTTGAGCATGTGTTTAAGGGCTTTCATAGAATTTTGGACTGAGAGATGATGGTAGCTTCACTAAATATGTGCATTGGTAGAAACTCTTCATAGAGATAAGATCATCTTTTAATTAAGCACAGCTAATTAAAGTAAACAGCAGATTTCAGGCTGCAGAGTTTATCTCATTTGCAGTATTGAGAAAAAACAATCAAAGCCCTGTCACACTAACACTGTACAATGATATACAGATCCCAGGTCAGATGCTCTAAAATTTTTCCTGACATATTCTGTGTTTAATTAATAGGGGTCAGGTTTGGATGGAAATGGGAGTCTATCAGAGTGGAGGACAGGAAAGAGGCACAACCTATTCTTTGCAAGGTGAAGACAGTCAGCATTAAACAAAGTTAAACATTAAACATAGTTCTGCTACAAAATTGCTTGTGACACTTCCTTTTCCTGTGGGAAATGAAAATGTGATAAATGCTGTAGTATTGGTAAAAATGGTTTCACCTACTAAATCACATATAATTTCCTCAGAGAATCAGACATTTCTATTAATGTGACACTACAAGGAAAAATTTTGGCAATACGTAGAAAGAAAGAATAAGAAAGAATAAGAAATATATTGGCAGAAAGTAAGAACAGGGCTCCAAAATAAAATATGTAATCCCTTCTCCCATGCCTGGATACACTGAAGGTCAGGTTGAACAACCTGTTGAGGTGCTGATCAACCTGTTTTGGTTGAAGGTGTTCCTGCTAATTGCAGAGGAGTTGGACTATACGGCCTTTAAAGCTCCCTTCCAAACCAAACTACTCTAGAATTCTGCAATTCCTACCTTTTCATATCGTCACAATATTAGGAGACATTCTAAACCCTTGTCAGGACATTAGGATGTGGAAACAGCAGGTTGGGAGTAGTAGGAATAGTAATGAATGGTGGTCTAGCACTTTTGGGAAGAGCCTTGCTCTTTTCATTGCCCTCCACTGCTACTTCAATGCTTGAGAACTGCTTTACAGCTGCAGTCAAAATCTGAGAAAGTTGTGAAGTAAAAAATGCTCTCCATTCCTCCCTACACTCCTTATTGTATCCCATGGACACCTACACTTGCCCCTTGAGTGGTTCATCCCTTGCCTCAGCCTTTGAATGTTTCCCCAAGAAGGACTGAGGTGGGAGACCTGAGCAGTCAAAGGAGCTTATGAGGACAGGAGAAAGACAGCATCAGGGAAAGAAATGTGTCCTGAAAGAGAGAGATGCTCACTTCAGCCCTGTCTTAAATGAATTAAGAACTAATAGGCTTAGTCCCTCTACCTGAGTTCCAGGCATGTCAGATGTGAATAATAAATGCTCCTCAGCTCACTGAGGTTTTTCACAATTAAATCCATAAGGGAATGTGAAGCCCTAAGTTAATGGAGTGACCAACTGCATCATAAAAACACCCCAAGGAAATGAATAGTTCTATTTACATTGGAGGAAGGGAGGGAAGAACTCAAAGTACTTCATGAGGCAACAAACCAGAAAAAGTGAAAAGTGAATTAGTATTAGGTCCAGTCATTGAATAAGCAATTTTTATCTTCTTTAGGATTTCCTTTGGAATAAAGTCTTACTGCAAGGATCAAAATTCATAAAGTCTTGTTTCTTCTGGATTTGTGTCTCTTTTTCTGATTGACTTTTTAACTGAATTATAGCAACATTTTCTTTTATCTCCATATATAACTGGATTATGAAATTCAGTTAACTTGTTTTTTCTTCTCCTCTCCCTGCAACTGTCCTCCAGCAAAGTAGGAACTAAAAATTCCATCTCTCTGTCCGCTCAAGCATCTGAAGTATTAGGCTAAAGTAATCTATTTCCCCCACATTATCTCCCACTACCTGCATATATATATAATCAGTGACAGCCAAGGGAATGGAAACTTATCCAGGTCAATGTTAGAAGTGTTTATAAGTAAATGTTTCAGATCCTGTACAGCCCATTCTTCAGCAAATCTAGCAGAACAGAATTGCTTTTGAAACTCTTTTATCTGGAAACCAATTGAAATTCTCCACTGGATATGGCTGTTTTCAGAAGGTGATATCACAGCCTGCTGGTGTGATTTCCTAAGCTTTGTTTCCACCAAAATTAGCATAAAAATAGTGAGTGATTACATAACAAGGCAAGACATAATAATGCAAGTACACAAAGAAAAGAAAAAAAACCTAAATCAAGTTTTCTTTAGCTTCTGAACCTTAGAAGGTTTTGCAGCCTTAATATTTAGTTAATGTAATGCTGAATATCTCTTTATCACTAAATATGTATTTAGAATATATATAATAACTNATATATATGCAAGCCAGTGCAGTTTATAAATTTACACATATTCAGTTATGCACCATGTGATTATAATATTTGATTTTATTATTATTTATGCAGATGGAATAATTGCTCTTCAAGCCTATTAATTCCCAGCTATGATACATAAATTTCTCCAGGAAAAACTGCAGTGCAAAAAAAGAGGCTTAAGCTTTGCTGCTGTTGTCTGCTGTAATGTAAGTACCATTAAATGCAAACTGGGGATTCCACTACTAAGATTTCAATAATTGTCATATCACTTGGGAAGTAAGTAATAAACCTTCTTTGTAAAGGCAGCTAAAGTGACAACTGTTCATCTTTACATATAGAAAAGATATCTGCATGACAGGAAGTAGTGTGCTCTTGCAGCCAGAAAGTCTTCTGCAGAAAACTTAATTTTTGTTTGCCTGTGGAGAAAACACAGGTGACTAAAATGATCAATCTTTATTATGTAAGTAGTTTAAGTGCAAGCTGCATTGCTCAGACCTTTACAAACATAGAACCATTTTTTTTGCAGAGAATATACAATTATCAGTCTTAAATGAAACTAATGAAAAGGCTGTGATGGATATTTGACCAGGGTGCAAGGGCAGATCTGGGAAATGTAGGATTTTTCACTGTTTACTAACCTGGACTGTCTTCTTTTCCACTTCGCTATCTGGTGATTTTTTTCTTCCCACACTGAAATGGTCAAACAAATGTGTGAAATGTTTCCAGACATTTGAAATGAAAGCCAAGCAAGCAAATGGATAAAATCACAAAACAGCCAGGGGAACTTACTTGTAAGAGATCTAAATTTAGACACTTTTTGCTGCTGTGCCTAACACAGTGGGTAGAAACCCATGAGTCACTGAAGTCCAGTTCGAGTTCATTTCTGAGGGCTTCAGTGTAATTAATACTCATAAGCTTCACTTTCCTCCAGGTATATTTTCTTTGTAGAACTTATTCGTAATTCACTTAGCAATCCTCTTCTATCTCTGTGAAATGTTAACAGTCATTTCAGGGGTCAGAGGTAGGAAAAGACAGAAAGACTAGTAAAACTCATATAATGGGCCAAATTTCTGCGGCTACCTACTGAATGCAATGCAGAATTTGTCCTGAAGACTTGTAATGACTTTGAATATTTCCTATAAGAAGGTAATTCCAAATTTAAGATTTTATTTTAATCTCAGTACACCATGGGAAAAAAAATCAAGTAAGTCACAACAGTGATTACCATTGTAAATGACAAACTTTATAATCCTATGGAGGATCAGTGAGTATTAAAGTACTAGTTTTTTTTCTTAGTTTCTGGTAGATACGCTGTTCTATTTTTTATTAGGTACATTCAAGTGAATATAAAATAAGGTTGTGTAGTTGAAGTGACAAGACTTATCAGCTATTTCTTCCAGCACAATTTAATTTTGGCTGCACTGTGGATCTGGAGAGAAAAACAAACCCATAAAAGAGACCTCCAAACTGGGAGGATAGGAAGGTGTCTCAACAGTTCTGCCATCCATCTTTTCATTTGTACTTGTAAGTGAGAAATACTGACAAACTTCTTCAGGACAATTTCTTATAGCTTTAATTCAGTTTGGACATCTTTAGTTTTAGGGCCCAGTTAGACTCATCATTTCAATTAACCAATATGTAATGGGATTCGGGCTTGCATTTAAAATAAACTATATGTTTGTTTTGTCCAGATATACTGTCTAAGAAAGACTGTAATTTTACAGGAAAATGGAAGGATTTTTATTAATTCAACATAAAATAGATTAAGGCAGTGAAAACCAGATTCAGAGAGGCATTTAGGCACAGAAATAAGGAATAGAATAGAATAGAATAGAATAGAATAGAATAGAATAGAACTGAGCACCTATAACTTTTCATGGGTCTAGGCTGAATTTTATTTTTATTTTTCTTTTACTGGTTGCTTCTAAGCCCAATGGAAAAGCATATTTGACAAAGTAGACACAATCATCTTTCATTACTATATTTAAAACATTTTCTCGCAGGATAAAGAGTTAAAATTAGTTTCTGGTTGTCCTTTTTCATTAAAAATTACCACCATTTTTACAGTTACTGATACATGTCTCTTTCCTGCAAATAGAAATACTACTCAAGAACATATTGTCCCCGAGAAAGAAGAAAAAGAAAATAAAAACTCTGCAGATTAATACATAGTAGCATTTCTGATGCTGAAGCTAAAGGGATGCTATTCAGTTGATTAGGCCACAAAATTGATTTACCTTTAAAGATGTTTCATATTATAGCTCTTTACTTCCAGACTCCCAAACGTGGTTCTTTTGAAAATTAGTCTTCATTGACAAATGTTTATGACAAAGCAATAACAAATGGGGCAGGGAATGATTCCAAGGGGTATGCTTATTGCTGTCTTCTCAGAACACCCAAAGGCACTCTTAAGACCTGCTTCATTGTCTTTGCTGACAGTAAATGTGCAGCCCAACTCCCTCCTGCAGCCTGAAAAGCATCTTCCAGAGCACTCAGGACCCATATTTAAAGCCAGGATTGTAGACTTACTGCAGCTTGTGGAAACATAAAATCCTGCCTAGCATTCCTGATGAGGCCATTAATGAGGTACCCCTTTGCGTGGGGAGTTACTGGAGGTTCCTGGGACCTCTTTATAAAAATACCATAGCTTTAACCAAACAATTTATGAGGACCAATAAGAGTAGGAAAATTGTTCAAAGGCATGAATGACAACTGCATATCTCATTCCCATTTACTTTCTGTAGAAATTAGGCATGTAAATGACATCTGAGGCTCTGAAAAGCTCCACCTGCTAATTTTAAAGTGCAAGATGGTAGCATGTTTAAATAAATTAGAAAGCATGTCATTGTGAACAAAAGACATTTTTGGACTATGAATCTGCTGCAGGTTCATCAAAGAGAAATGTCACTGGAAATGCATTCATTAAGTTAGTGCATACATTTAATTTCTTTGTGGTGTAAAAGATGTGGTTTCTCCCGATTGTTAAACAATTAAGAAATATGTCCCCTAAAACCATAGAGAAAAAACATTCGACAGGACACTTCATGTGCATAAAGGAATAAAGGGGTGTAATTTCAGCTGGTGGCAAGATATGTGGGCATTTTAAGAGTTTCTACAAAAGGCTATTGCAGTTTAGGACACAGCAAAGATTTCGCCCGTGATCACAGGCTTGCTTTCCATACTTCTTTATCCCCACAAAGCAGGGGTGACTTACAGCAACTATTGCAAAGCCATCTGTGAGGGTTAGCACATTACATCAAAATGTGTTGTCTCTGCATAATCTGATGTACTCTGCAAGAAGCTCAGGACAGCATGATTAACTGGGCCCACCTGCTGTAAGAAGTGGAATATATGTATTCACAGAAACTTTCATGGAAACCTTGATGGAAGCTAAAATGGCAGCTGGAATTCCGTTCATCTTGACACTTACAAACCTGTACTTTGCTTGTTTTAAAAATTAAAGCAGGTATAAAGTTGAAGTTCTATACACAGTAATATTGAAGGCAAAAATTAAGCGCCAGAGAATAAGAGAGTTGAGAGTAAAGTCTGAAACACGACTCTTAACTTGAGCATGTTGTGCTTAGTTTTCAGGATATTACATGTTTAAAGAATTAGTGAGACATTACACAGACATGGATAAGTGTAGATACTTTTGTGCTGAATTTTCTAGCTGCTGTGTTCAATCAGACTGCTGATTTTTTAAAGCCCTGCACAAAAGCACAGTCTTGGAAAGGTACAGCAAGTGTGCCTTCCCATCTGCTCCTGCATTTCTTCTGGCAGTAAGGAAATGCAAGATTTGTATGCAAGCTGGGGACAGGCTTCTTTCTGACAGGGTGCTGTGTGCTGCTGTGAGACATTTGCAAGTGAAAAAACGGTCAGTAGTGCAGAACTCGTAAAGAACTTCACAAATTATAGTGACACTGTAGAAAATCTTTTTGTAGGAGTGTAGATACATATTTTGCCACAAATACAAAGCAATTAACTTAGGGAAAGAAAAATCTGAGCCATGGTTACAAGCTACCAAAATCAGAACTGACATGTAGTTCACCGAAATCCTAGAAACAGCTGAGACCATCAATTCATTATGGGGCAGTTGTCAACAAATAATGAAAAGAGTTTGACATCATTTGAAAAGGTATTGAGAACAAGACAAAGGGCATTGTTTTGTTGCTGTTAGAACCATTGCTTGCCCACATCTTGAGTCCTGAAACCAGTTCTGATCCCTGCAACTCCTGAAGGATGTAGTAGAGTTAGGGACTGTACAGAGGAGGGAAGCTAAGATGATCAGGGGGATGGAAAAGGTGCTTTATGAGAAGATGCTAAAAAGAATGGAAGCCTTCAATTCAGAGAAAAACAGGATGAGGGAAGGTGAAATAAAGATTTACAAGATAATTAAAGCAGTGAATAAAGTGAATGAAGAACTATTATTCACTGTACCACAATATGGGAACTAGAGGATACCCATCAAAATGATTCAGAAATCAATTTCAAATGGATAAAAGACAGTGATTCTTAGCACAACTCTTAGTCAGCCTCTGCAAATTGCCATCAAAGAAATTTGTGGATTTAGGAAGTGTATCATAGGTTACAAAATGGTTAGATGGAGTCATTGGCAACATGGCTCTAAGCAGATACCTTTAACAACTCTAACACCATAATGTTGGATGGTGGAATGCAAGGGGAACATACTGAAGAGAATGCCAAGGCTTACATAAACTCTGTAAACAACACCTGCTAGTGCCACTGGAACACACACTGAGCTTGATGGATCATCAGTCCGAGCTAGTAGGACATTCCTCATATCCTTAGATCCACATGTGGAATTTCTGAGTAATAATACAAAACTGTAGAACTGCTTAGGTTGGTAAATAACTCTAAGACTATCAAGTGCAACCATTAATTTAGCTCTGCCAAGTCCACCACTAGTCCATGTCCCTGTGTGTGACATCTCCATGTCTTTTAAATAACTCCAAGGCTGGTGACAACCACTTCCCCAGGCAGCCTGTTTCAATGCTTGACAGTGGGGAAGAAACTGAAAAGGGCTACTTATACGCAGTCATAGCATCAATATTGCAGGTTAGAATAGGAATATTTTCCAGGTGGTTAGTTACTGTAGATTTCTAGTGAGGTCTCGCTGTGCCTTACAGGAACTTACTGATTAAAAACTGATTTGGGGTTTCTAGAATGCATGCAGAAAAGCTACATAACATATCTAGAGCAGAGAGGAGATGCACAGTGAAGTTTCCAGTGAGAATGCGGCAGACAAGCTGTTAGCTTCGAGTATCCTAGCTCCAGCAGATAGCAATCGCTCTCCTAACAAAGTCAGCAGGCTGCAGATCAAAAGAACTGTAATGTGTTTTAAAGCACTTCTGAAGAAGAGACAGAAGAGCAATTACCAGAACTGATACCAGGCTGACAGGCAGAGTCTGGAGGAAGCATAAGGATATTCAGCCTTCTTGGATCCAGGAAACACTAAGACTTAGGAAAAAGAGTATACACATTTTGTGCTTGCTGATGTTGTTACACACTTTTCTTGAAAACATTTTATTCTAAGGAAATATTATATGGCTCTTAGAAGAGAGCTTGATAACTGTATGAGTTACGTTAGTGCTTCACATGGATAGTGAGTGACAGGATTTCTCCTTGCTGAGAAACTCACAGCATGTACTTGGGAAGTGAAGATCAGATTTGAGGGTAGGAAATGAACCAGGTCCCATGCAGAAGCAGATGATGGTGGGAAGCCAGAGGCAGTAGTGTGGGGAAGGCTGCATTCTTCCTGAATTGAAGGTAACTAAGGGTCTTTTTCAGCTGGCACAGCTGACAGGGAGGCTTCGAATATAAGACCTGATGTGTGCTGCTAATTAATTAACTTTACCCACTACGGTGACAGTTTAAATGACTGGTCTGTGCTAGAAATAATTTCTACCCAAGACGACTGCAGACAATACATGTATTGCAGCAGGTAAGAAAAAGTGATAGGCACCCATTTTATACATGGAGAACACAAATATGGGATGATAAAAGACCTGTCTTAAATAGAACAGATGACCAACCCAGAACTAAGAATTGATCCCTAGATTTCTGAATCCTTATTTGGACCCTCAAGCCCAGGGTCTCTTTCCCATTTACAGTAATACTGTCATATTAGGCAGGCACATACCCAGCTGGACGAGTTAATATATTGTGTTAGAATGACTCCCCATAACAAAACAGCTGCAAGTGAGCAGCTGGCATAATAATCTTCTTGCTCTCCTTTCCTTCTGCTCCTTTTCTTGTTTCCCTAGCTGATGACTTCTTCCTTTCATAGAAAATTTTCATCACTCTCTCTCCAATGATTAGCTGGCAGAGAAAACTATACCAGGAGCTTGCTAGTTCTGTGATGGAATATCTTTTTAGAGAAAAAGTTTTCAATAAGCTTCCATCTTTCTATACCTCGCTCAGCTGTCACATGTATGCAATGCTTCTATGTTACAAGAAGAACTAAACAAAAGAGTAAAAAAAAATAAATTATCTATTGTTGTTCATCTACAGTTTTAATGAAATTCACTTCAGTAATGTTTGCCCCTGTTCTTGTTTTTATGTTGCAGAAGGATTTTATCCATACAGATTATTGTTGCTGTTGATGNTGTGTGTGGGTGTGTGTGTGTAAAGCAGGGTGAAAAGAGTGAGACTGACTGACAGAAAAGATATCTTCAAATCAGGACAATTAAGTATAACCCACCAGGTAGATGGATAGGATACCTAGAAACTCAAATCAATCTTCTCTCAACAATTGTGTCAGTAATCCCTCTGGTAATTTCACTACTCACATAGTTTCCCTTCATGTTTTTCCCTCATACACATGAAACAATAGTCACATTTAGTCTATTTAGTTTAAAAAGGCAGGTGATGGTGGACAATTTTTTTTGGGAAATCCCAAAGTTCTGGGTCCACTAAGAACAAGATGATGGAGGCAAAAGAGCATCCTGAAGAGTCAGACAACACAAAATGTCTATTTAAATGACCAATTACAACAGTCTGTGTTTAAAGCACTACTGCTAATCCTAAGCTTGAAAGATAAAAATTCAAAAATGCACTCGTCAAAAAATGAATATAAGGAAGCTGCAATTTTGCTCATGGATATTTCATGACCTAAGAAAAATGCCAAACTCATCAGATAAATTGTTTGCTGTGAATTATTCACTTGGGTCTAAATTGCTACTCTTTCAAGCAAATACAATGAAAACCTACGACTCCTTGTCATCAGATTTGCTCTTTGGGAGCTGCATCACATTCACTGCTCTTGGCAAACAGGCTTTGTGTGACAGTTAGCAATATATCAGCAACAAAAGGATCTTGTTACCTTTCTGTCCTGATTTTAAATCAGCTTCCTCCATATTTGTATTATAACTCTGCCTTTCACATACAGACCCTGATTCAGCAGAAGATTTCAACTTCCTTGCCTATAGTTAAGCAAGGCTGAGGAAAGGTCTTAAAGTAACAGGAGAAAATGTATGGTGAAGGGCACGCTTCTTTCCCCTCCTGAACTGGCACATTAACATGTTTTCTAGCTGGTCTGAACTTTACATTCCAAAGGCAAATATTTTTGCCAGCTAGCCTAAGCACAACTGAGGTCTGACAAAGGCCCCATTATTGCTGACCTTTAAGCTGCAGCAGCTTATGCACCCACTAGAGCGCAGTCCTTTTTCTTCACACAAAAATATTGGGTGTTTCATAAAGAAAAGCTTGAATAAGGAGCCTTCAAAAAATATCACAGGCAAACAAAACAAAATTCTAGAGAAAATGACCTTGTTACAGGAAAGAAATTGCAGATAATTAGTTTTTTTGTATATATATGTATGTATGAAATTACTGCAATATAGTCACTCAAAAAACTTACATAAAAAAATTTGAATCTTCTTTTCCACTTGACCCATCCAGAAACAAATAATGTTTTCAGTTTAAGAACTCTGGCTTCCTCTCCTGCTTGTTATATATGAATACACCCACACAAAGCAGTATTTTTTCCCTTCACAGCTCTCTCTATTATGATGAATAATATCATTGCCATATCCTTGACAATATCCTTCAGCATTTTTGAAAAGGGGTTATTCCAGTTGCAGAGTGCTTAGAGTAGTACTTATATTTTGTTTTGTCCTGCTTCGGTCAGTTGTCTTGAGACAGATGATTCAAACATAAAGCAGGTACCATAAAAGTACAGCTGATGCACCATAAATCTGCACACCTAACTGATTAAAAGAGAGAGGTGTTTTAGCCAGTGATTGTACAAAGGATGCTGGTGAAGAGGAAGCGAAAGAGATTCAAGAAACCATAGTGAAGAATAAATCGTTCTGACAAAAGTGGCAACAAATATATATAAAAATGTTAACTATCTGTATAAGATAAATGGCGGGTCAACAGTAGAGAATGCCATTTGCAATAGTGAAAAACAGGACAGTCCTTTCTTACCAGGGAGCAAGAGCACAGTGTCTTTTGATGAAAAAAGTACAGAAAGTGCCTGAAAACATTGGACTGTTTCCCTAGAAAAGTACCTTACTTTTTCCAGCCCTCTACCTCCTGACATGGAGGCTGAAGGAGCACTTGGTGAGGAGTAGTGCTCTCGTAAAAATAAGTTGTCAGGTGCAAGTCTCTGGATGCATCAAGAAGTAACTAGGGCCATATCCTGCATATGAAATCTTCTCAGACTCTTTCACCCCAAGTTGCATGGAAGACTACCATCCATACATGGGCCTTTGACTCTGGTCATACAGCCTGAGTCCACAGCTGCTGGAGTCAATGGGAAAGTTCTCCCTAGGAACAATAAGGAAGAATCCCATGGAGAAACTGTCCTTTACCTAACTTGCCTCTCCTCAGCTCAGCAATGCAAGATCTCATCCTCTCAGTTGTGGGTGGTGACCTATGTGACGGCTGGTTCTCTAACATATAAATATCTCAGAGACTGAAAGCCTTCACTGAATCACTTTTTAATACCAAATGCAACAAAATCTGTTACGGAACTAATGATCCAGTATAAAAGAACATTTCCTATCTAAGTAAAAAAAGATTACTATTTAAAAAAACTCTGAGGCAAATCAGCAAGCATGTAAGTTTATCTTCTGTTTGAGAGATTCAGCACAAGATAAAACTAAATGTCATGGATCATTTCAAGTTTAAGAAAAAAGTGACTTCGGGGTGTTTTTAAAGGTCTGAAGAAGATGTTTAATGAGTGACCTCCACTTTGCCAGTGAAAAGAGTACTGGACTATTTTGATGACTATCTGCACAGAGAAAAGTGAAACAGTTCCTGCCTCTCACATGTCCTCTCATGTATATCCATCCAATGAAAAGAGAGAGAGCTATCACTCTCCCAGAGCACCAAAATATCCTTTCAGAAACTTACCGAATAGCATTTCATCAAAGCACATAATGGTAACTTAGAGAAGCTACCATGAAACTAGATAACCTTTCAAATCCATTTATCAAAGTAGTTACATTTCTCATTTCAAGGCAAGTGGCAGATAATAAATATAGATCAAAGGAAGGCTGTCAGTATATAAAATATTATATTAAATGAAAAATTGATTCACAAAATAACATTATATATTTTATAGGCTCTTCAAGCTCCTCTTATTTATAAACTGAGCTTTGTTTTCTAAGTTGAATTTTAACAGCTATCAGAACCCATAACTATAACCCTGGGGCGGGGGCAAATCTCCACAGATTAAAGATGTGACTAAAGATGGTTCCAATCACAGTCCAGAAATGAGAGGTGAATTCTTTCAGATTCCGAGGACATCTAAAATGAGATTTCTGTTTGGAAGTACAAGTAAATGCTTTCATTAAGCAAATTCATGCTAGAAACCAGGTTCAGTAAATGCCTCCAACCAGCTAAGCACAGCCAGACATTTCAGATTTCTTTTTCTGAGGTTCAAGAGAGAACACTGCAACTTCCCATCAGGCATGAGGTATTCCTGGAGCCTCAGGCTGCATGGCTGGGAAAAGCCAAAGCTCCGGGCCCTTTGGCTGCAGATTGTGCCACTCAGCAGGACAATGTTATGTGGCAGGTCTGACTGGTAACCAGCACCTTCTCAGCAACACGGTGTCTCTGTTTCTTCTCCATATTATGATCTCAGCCCATGGCCTCAAAGGTGGTCTCCTTCACAACTGCTCTTGACAAGGATATCAGATGAAAATATCAAAGACAAGTCCTGTCAATATCAGAGACATAAGCTCTTGCTGTGGGGGACAAAGCTCATGCTGAGGGCCCAAGACTTGACAGATGCGTAGACGTAGCCAACACTCCTGCTCTTGGGACAAAATGAACAGTGCTGTTGACAACCTTCATACACAGCCTGTATGTCAATCCTTTGCAATCCACAAGAAGTGACAGTGACAACATAAGGTGTTACTTTTATCTTCCCCAGCCAATTTTAGCCAATGTGGTCCCTTCATGCACTAGTTTTTTCATCGAAGCTGACAGCAAATATGGATTTTCTAGAGTTGAAGTCTGCCTTTTAACAAAAATTTCCTCATTACTGCAGATTTCATAATGCACCTTGTCACTGCTGGCTATTTGATCCCTTCCATTCCTGTAGTAAGAATGGAAATGTTACCTTGAAAAGGTGAAAACTGAAGGAGGGATGCTGCATCCCTGAATATCTGGGGATGTTTGACTGTCAAATTTGCACACAGTTTATCTGATAACTTATCATTATTTTAATAGATGTGAAAATGTCAAATGTCACTTTTTCACTTAATTTTTCAGAATAATTCACTCCTTGAACATGATGTTAGATGTTCCATCCATTCAAAAGGTTATGCCTGAAGTTTTCTTAGAGTTTATTTATAATGCATGGAGTGAAATCCTAGCTTCTGATCTGGAAACAAAAATATTAAAACTGCATACAAAACTGCATGAAAATTCTATAGTTTGTCAGATCTAAATGCAAATCTACCATTTCTACAGATCCTGGCACATTCTCCTGAATCTGAAAGGTTCAGTCAGGAAAACACATATTAGACACAGTTGAAGCAGAAAATATTAATAAAGCAAAGCCAGGAAACAGGAGAAAAAGTGCATGTATTTGTGAAGTGAATGACAATTTGCTTCCTGGAATGCCAGGAGAAAAACAGGAAAAGAAATAAAAATCCTTTAGTGTTAGTTACTCAGTCCTTGTGCTAGCAGAATGCTGCATAAAGTCATGTTGATTTGGCTGTGGTCTCTGCAGAAGTTTTCATGTTCGAAAAGAAGGCATGACACCGAGAGATTAAACCTAATATTTTCCCTTCTTCTGTATCATTTCTGAACCAGAAACCACTGCATATTTAGGAGTCAGTGATCCACATGACAGCTAACCTGCATTGGAGCAAGTCTGTGATGTGCTGTCCTGCTCATCCAGAATGGCCCTCTGGCCTCTGTGGTACTGCACAGCACCCTTGGCCATAGGACAACCACCAGATCATGGAATCAAAGAATAATTTGGTTTGGAAGAGACCTTTCAGATCATTTCATTTCAACCCCCCCTTCCATGGGCAGAGACACCTTCCACTATATCAGTTCTCATGAGATCATGCTATAGGAACAGAGGGTTTTGTTCTTGAAAGGAAATTATATATTAGCTTGAATGACCAAAAGGGAGAGCTTGTCTCTCTTCTGTTCTGCTCTGTGCAGAAAATCTATCTGGGCTCCATCAGGTGCTCCATAAACATCATGCGTCCAGAACCTGAAGGAACATTAGATTTACTGGCTATTTATATTCTTCTTATTATTTTGTCTTATTAAAACAATTCTATTATTAAGCCATTTGTTTTCTTAGTGAGGTTCAGACAGGATCCTGCACCACCCCTCTCTTCTCTCACTTCCCCATCCCCACAGAGAACAGATTCCAGATGAACTCAATCTAATACCATCTCATTTAAAAAAGGGTACAAAATCACTATGCCACTCCCCAAAAATATCTCCAAGCATTTCTCCCAGTGATGACTCCTCCAAAATTAACACTCTAACATTGCATTAAAGATGGGAATATGAGCTCACTGCCACCTCCATCCCCTCTGACAGGAAGGCAATGCTGAATCTGTCTATTTGAAGAAGGCACAGGCAGTTTACTGACAGAATAACAGAAAAAAGCTTCCATTTGCATCCCATTACAGGTGCTGTGCTGACTTCTATAAATTAACTCTTTCTGTGTCCTTCAATTGTATTCACTCTGTTAAGGACAGCAGTAAAAAACACATGACTCCCAAATAAAGCACCCTGTATCATTTTAGATACATAATGAATCATGGACAGGGAATAATGTCTTATATGATATTCACTAGTTTCAAAACATCAGTGCACATTAAACCCAGTTCTTAGCTTCTTAGAAAATTAATCTCAATACCACAAAACCCAACTCTTGGAATACCTATCACTGCTAGCAAGGCTAAAGCTGGGTTTACCCTTTACCTGTATCTATTTTTTTTCTCATAGCAGCTGTGAATGGTGATTTTAATTAAGGCTGACTGTTCATTATTCCAGTTCTTCTTAACTTTTTCTGAATTTTAGCCCCTGGTTAATAATTTTAAAGAGTACAATAATCAGGCTGGTACATCCTAATTTAGAAGTGCTTGACCTTGCATTTTTAATCTACTTTCATTAATAATGATCTTGAGCAGGTAAAGCCAAAATTCTGCACGGACACTCTATACTTCAATTACACAATTGCCTGATTCAGAAAGTCTTGATGGAAAATGTTTACTATTACTACCTCAAGGCTATAAAAGTAGATAATATCAAAATTACCAATGGAGTACAGAAGTTTCTTGCCTTCAATCTCACGATTTATCCACTAATATATTTTATTAAATAGAGTTTTAATTCAGATTCTATTCTTCTGTTTTTTTATAATACTGAATTGAAACACTAGTTACTATTTTGATGTCAGATGATTACAGAGTAAAATTCCCCTAACTGTAAGCAAATGGAATGGTTACTGATGGTAGTGTGGAATATTACAGAGAACTTTCAGTTCAGCTCCAAAACTGTGCTTTACTAAGGTAATGCTTTAAATACTGTGGCTGGATCATCAACCACACAAGGTGCCATAACAGAAAATTACATTTAAAATTTAATATATTAAAGCAGTAGTTAGGTACAACAGTGACAGGCTCTAGAGGAAAGGAAAAAAAATCTGTTTACTGTTACTCAGAGTACATTCCCACACTTTCTATTTTCTCTTGCCACTTGCATAGAAAACCTTATTGCCTCCTCAGGTGTTCAGACTATGATTCACTGAGATTTTATACCATTACCCAGTCTGGTGGATATATTAACCACAAACCCCTTCCAAATTTCTCCTACCAATTTTAGTATCTGCAATAGAGACAGGAAACATTAATATCAGGCTGAAAAAAAATCAGTAATGTCAACGTTTTGAAGCAGAACTGCTAACGTTAAAATCATTACCAAGAGAAATTGGTGTATGCATTGACATTAAACATTCTAAATTTCCATTCATTCTTCTAGGAAATAAAGCTATATATAGTGCTCATTTTTTCAGAAGTAGGTGCACACTTAACAGCAAGCCTCTTTTTCTATTAGCATAGAAAATGTAGCCAAAAAGATTGTAGGCGGAAAAGTGCAGCAGCATCTGGGAGTTTGGTGGAGCTGATCTGCTGATATACCAGTCACTGGAACAGCAGTGTGAATACGTGCCCATTCAGTTCTCAGGTAACTTGGTTATTTACATGCCTGTTCTGGTGCTTATGAATTATTTACGCTTCATCCATAGTTTGTTATAGCAATTGTTAAGTAAGCAGACAGCTATGAAATGTTTAAATACATGGAACAGGAACATGACTAATGCTCAAAGGAAAGACAGGTTTGAGTACATCAAATTGATTTTGCACCCACTTAAATAGGCTTGCATCCTACAGAAATCTGCATGTAGATTCAACCTGAAGAAATATGCACAAGCACATGCATGCATAATCTGCATGTACATGCACGCAAACAGGCATGCTTCATAATTACCTGCAAAGAGATAAGACATATAATTGCTATCATGGCCTCATTTAATTTTACAAGCAATAAAGATAATCTTTGAGTAAAAAAGCACTGGTGTATGATGAATACATACATAACAATACACTGAGAGTACCCACATGCTTACATAGATCCAGAAAATCATTCCTGTTTTATAACATTAGGTCAGGATGGTTTCTCTTTTGTGTCCAACACTGGTAGATCAGGTTGACCTAAATTCATGAAAAACTTGTCCATAGATCTCAAAGCACTGTATAAAGATGGCTTTGTATTATTGCAGCTCACAGGTGTGCAAAAGATACATCTAAACTCATACAGAGAGCTTCAAGTCTTTAACCACATGCAACTAATCATGCAATCTTGCATGCAACAACCCTAACTGAGGAAAAAAAAAAATCATAGAATCACAAAATCATTTAGGTTGAAAAAGACTTCTGAGATCACTGAGTCCAGCCATTAATCTAACACTGCTACTACTAAGCCTACTACTTATGTTTTTAAGTGCCACATCTAGAAGTCTTCTACACCCTTCCAGGAATGGTGATTCCACCACTTTCCTAGGCAGCCTGTTTCAGTGTTCGTCAACCCTTTCAGTAAAGCAAATTTTGCTAATATCCAATCTAAACCCCTCCTGGCACAACTCGAGCCCATTCCCTCTTTTTCTATTGCTTGTTTACTTGGCAGAAGAGACTCACACTCACTTGGTTGCAACCTCCTTTCAGGTTGTAAGGAACTATAAGGTCTCTCCTCAGTCTCCTTTTCTCCAAGCTAAACAACTACAGGTCCCTCAGCTGCACCTCATAAGACTCGTGCTCCAGACCCTTCTTCACCTTTGTAGCCCTTCCCTGGACACATTCCTGCACCTCAAAGTCTTTCTTGTAGTGAGGGACCCAAAATTGAGCACAGCACTTGAGGTGCAGCTTCACCAGTGCTGAGTGCAGGGGGACAATCACTGCCCTGCTTCTGCTGAACACACTAGTCCTGATATGGGCTGGGATGCCGTTGACATGTTTCTGAGATCCGATTTAGTTTCCCCTTATGTTGCACTCTCTTAAACCTGAGATAGTCTTAAATCTGTGCTCATCCCTTTCCTGGCTGCCAAAGGCAAGTGGCGAACTCTGTATGCAGGAGACTCAGTTCAGAGAGAAACCACTAGAGGTCAGGCGGGATATTATAACCATGGCCACACAGAGAAGGGAGATTTTTCTAAGCGTGACGCTAGCAAGGGAAATGAGTAATCAGAGTGGTACTTAAATAAAGAGATTTAAATACTGCCTACTTTTCATGTCAGAAAGTAAAACTGTGTTCTTGAAAACTCATATATTCAAGACAAGATCACATGCACTGGTATGAAGGTATCAGTGAGGGAACAGTTTTATTAGATAGAAGACAGGTGTGCAGCTAAATATGGGCATTCTGTATAAATAGAAGTTGGCCACAGTAAAAACGGTTGGTCATCAAACACCCAGCAATCTTTCAAATATGCCCAAAGTTTTCTTGTTTACTGAATCTTCAAGTTGCCATGTGGAACAGGTTTCCACATTGCTTTCTTTATACAAAGGTATGCCTGGGGAAGACACTGTAATAATCCTTTTTTCTTCTCTGAAGGAGAAACGGAGACTCAGTCTTAGAATACATGCAGAATATCATACTGAAATGTGCAAAACCATTCAGCAGCTACTCCCTTGAATCTCTCTTGTCGTTGATTTGGTGAGCCCCTCGGGAACATCTAGTCCTTCAATGGAAAAGGATGAGTTAAGTTCAGTAGGTGCACTGTAGACCACTTCTTGTCACAAACCCAGTAGCACCACTCAATGGGAGAGCTGATCTGCTGCTGCCGTGGCCTCCTTTGTCCCACAGGTTTTCCCAGCCACAAAAGTGGTACTTGTCATTAAAATGCTCCTCCCCTACAATATACATGCTCATGTCCTATATAGGGTTGTAAGCTTAAAAGCTTCATAATTAAGAGTATGAATCTGAGAATTTCCTCAAACAATCATGTTTCTTTTTCCCATGTGCCACTTCACTACATCGTGTGCTCATCATCCTGTCGGACTTACAGCTGAGTGCTCTGACAGTGCATCTGTATTCCTTGGAAACATTTAAAATAATTCCACCAACACTGACACTAAAGTAGCCTCAGTTATCCAAAAGAAAGCTACAGCGGCTTTGGTTTGCTTACTTACTTGCAAATAGCTATATTTAATCAGATAACATACCCAGAGTGAATAGAAGAAATACTTGAAAACTCAGTAACATTTACTAAGCTTCACATCGAACTGTATCTCCTACATTCAGTATAGATCTGTAAATCTATATTTAGAGATATCTGTCCCTGATAGCTCTGTCAAAAAAAGCAAATCCAGTAGAAATATTACCCTTTTAAGACAAAAATCTGTATAGGTACTTGCTATCTACTGGACTGTAAGATAACTGTGTTAAGTATGTAAGTCCTTACTGGTATTAGGCAAACAAGAAACACACACACATGCACAAAAACCAAACAAAACAAAAACACCCAACCTACTTGCCACAATATGACAGGACATTAAAAAAAAAAGGAAAACATGCATGACATATGTAACTCATTAAAGGAGAATCTGCTAGTCTTTTAATACTTGTGAATTTCTGATTTCTTTTCCTCCTACAACAGCTCATGTCATCTTTAACAGATATAAAAGATAAGTCCTACAACTTCTATGTAGCTGCTTCAATGTTACAACTGGCATCACACAAAGCAGGAGAAACTGGGAACCCTTCTGCTTTTATTTGTGTCTGAATAGATACACAAAAATTAATGGCTAATTGCTGTTGTGATGGAGTAACTTTTTTCTGTGACTGTGGCTCAGTGACTTACTTATTACTCATAGGAGTGTTCTACCTTTTCTCATTATTAACAGGGACTACAGAGGCAGACTGAAAAGTGGTACTAAAGTTTGCTGTGGTTCCTGTGTCCCTATACATTTCATACATGTGACATTGCTGTTTTAATAAATATAAACCATGTGCATAAAAAAATACCAATGTATCCTTCAGTTTCCCTAGATTAAAAACAACAAAAACCAAAAAACCCCACCCAAAAACACCCCCCAAAAATAACACCAAACCCCTGAAAAACAAACAAAGAACAAAAAACTCCCACAACAGAGAGCCGAGTGCTCATCAGTTTCCATGGAGCGTAAGAAGGAAATATACAGACATAGGAAAATTAACTGTTTGCCTCTTGTTTGTATTTCCACCTCCACTGCTAGGCCCTGATTTTCACATTGCATAGCAGCTGGATATTGGAGAGTAACACCTGGTGGATGGATAGAGAAATAAATGTCACATCTCTGTGCCTAGCACAATGCAGAGTTTACTATTACCAGGTACACAATGTAATCTGCAATTGCCTTTCAAAGAGGGATTGTGAGAAAACACTCTAAATACTCAATGGGGTGCTATTAGTGATTCTGCAAGATAGTAAAGTTCATATCAGAAACAGAGAACAGATATGGGATAATGCATAGACAGTACACGTTGATCTATCCACAGAGGCTGTGTTGACACACTGCTTCTATATACTCCATCCACTTTGGCAGAAACAGAGTAGGTACCTTCACAAGAATAGTGACAGAGCTCCTGAGCATGCTGACTGCATGGAGCAAAGCATAGATAATAAGTGGCCCTGCCAGCTCATGGTGGATGAGCACAAAGCTTTACGAACACCTATAGATGCAGAAATATTCTGGGCATAGGACCCTTCCTTCTCATTTTCTGTGTTGAGACTTTATAATCTCATGAATCTGATAAAGATTAATCAGAAGTGTCCATTAGCACACACTCGGTTGATTAAAAGCACCAATAAGCCCTAAGTGGTAGAATCAGGATGGGCTACGACACACAGTCTTTTCCATCATCGGGGCAGTGCAGAGACTTTGGAAGGCACTGGATGGCACAACACAGAGGGACCTGAGCTGTTCCCACTGCTATATCAAAGCATCTCAAAGGATGAGAAAGAGCAATGCAGATGTTTATGTGTAAAGGGCACATGGGTGATGGAGTTAGAGTCTGTTAACAATCGTGATGGCTGTGTACTGTATCACTGCACTTATCATCACAAACATTAGCAGCTCTGTTTCTCAAGTGTGACATACACAGAATTTAAGCAATCTGACAGAATACACAGAGCACTACTTAGCTATTCTCTTGAGATTACTGTCAGGCTCCTGCAGTGTTGGAATAATGAATGTTACAAGCTTTCCAGAGCTTTTGGTAACTGCACTGTAAGATAAAAGATAAAATTTTAAGCCATGTAAATTCAGGATTTCATTTAGTCCTTCCAATGCCAGCTAAGACCATGGAAAACATGGCAAAAACATACCTTGGGGAGGATAGAATGGACTGCATTGCAACACAGCACTGCTCCAGACTGTACTGTACTGGAGATCCTTACCTAATTGAGAGCAAAATGTTTCATAATCCATACAATCAATGTAGCAAGGAAACTATACTCACTCAAGGAAGCCATTCCCCATTGCAAAAGAATGAGAACCTAGCCCAAACTGTTACATAAATAGATTATAGTAAGAGCATTACCACAGTTCTGCCTCTGCTAATACGAAGGGATAGTCCATGTATTAAACAGGAAATGGAAGGAAAGAAAGGGAAGAAAGGGAAGAAAGGGAAGGAAGGAAGGACGGGAAGGAAGGACGGGAAGGAAGGACGGAAGGAAGGACGGGAAGGAAGGACGGGAAGGACGGGAAGGAAGGACGGGAAGGACGGGAAGGAAGGAAGGAAGGACGGGAAGGAAGGAAGGAAAGGAAGGACGGAAGGAAGGACGGGAAGGAAGGACGG